>QEPC01015163.1:120912-135401 GCA_003113815.1 Sphenodon punctatus | reverse complement strand
GTGTCGCTGGACCTGCAGCAGGGCTCCTCCGGACCTGGCTGCCCTCCATCTGCCCCTCCGTGACTGCGGGGGCCCCTGCCTCCTCCTGGACCCTCTCCGCTGGGCTCGCTGTGCATTGCGGGTCCCCATCGTGCCTTGGTCCGGGGGTCCCGGCCCCCCCTTAGCAAGACTGGCTATGTTGCTGTGGGGGCACCTATGTGGACTGGGGTGCTGTGGGGTTGCTGCTGCCTGTGCCCTGCCCCTTAGCGGTGCCCCCCCTCGTCCCTCCCGTTGTTCCTTGCGTCTTTCCCCGGCCGCCCCTGCCCCCCTTCCCGACCTTTCCCTTGCGTGTGTGTGTGCGTGTGCCCGGGCGTGTGGTCTTGCAGTGTGTCCCGCTGCGGGTCCGCTGTGTGTGTGCGTGCTGTGTGTGGCACCTGTCAGCCTGTTCTCCCTCCTCCCCCCTCCCTTCCCGTTTCCTTTGTGTGGGCATTCCCTTGTGTGCCTTTTGGCTTCGTTTGCCCTCAGGCGGCCATGTCTGTGTCGCGCCCCTGCCCGGTGCCTTCTGGGTGTTTTGACCACAGCCGGGGATCGGCGTCACGTCTGTTGCGCTGCCCCGGTCTGTGGTGGTTCGGCCCGGTTCCCGGGCGTGGTCCCAGTCCTGTCACGTCTGTTTGGGGCTTTTATTCGCCCTGGGCCGCGGTTGTTTTGTTCGCCCCCACTGGGGGTTCGCTGTGGTGAACCGCCCGCCCGTAACGTCTGAAATCACCCTATCTTGCTGCAAATTAAGCCCACTGTCACTTGACCTAACTTGGATGGTAGGGAAGGAAAACTGGTCTGCATCTTTTAAGAAGATCTTCTTTTCTCTAGACTAAACACTTCCAATTCCTTCCATCTTTCGCTGTATGACTTGCATTCCAGCCCCCTTATCACCTTCATTCCTGTCCTCCAAATCCTTTGCAATTTGTCAACATGCCCAAAACGCAACACAATACTCCAGGGGTGGGTCTCACTAATGCCATGTAAAGTGGCACCATGACTCCGCAGTCTTGGGTACAATCTGTTAAGGCCCTTTTTGCAACAGGGTCATATTGTTTATTCATGCTCAGTTTGTGACCCACTATAACATGCAGAGTCTTCTCTGTGATGCTACAATCTAGACCGTTGTCTCCCGTTTTATAGTAGGGGGTCTGATTTTTCTTCCCTATGTATAATATTTTACATTTGTCTTTGTTAAATCTCATTTTATTTCTTCCAGCCCAGGTTTCAAGTTTATATAGAACATTTTGTATTCTAATCCTGACCTCCATAGTGTTTACAGCAGCTAGATGGGTTTTCTGGACATTTTTGACTCGGAAAATTTTCCGATCCACATTTTCTGAAGTCTTTTCCAATGCCCTAAATCGATTGGGATTTGATTTACCATGTTTGACTAGTACTTAGTAAACAAAACCCAAAAAGTATGCTATGTTAATTTTATGTGCTAGATAAGTATCTCAATAGCTTTTACAATAGCTCAAAGTAGTTGAACTGAAATATTTAATTAGGCAATGTTAATTAATTATGTTACTAATTAATTTTATGAAACAATACATTTCTAGAACCAGAAAATTTTCTGGAAAAATATAGCGAAAGATTTTCCACCCCACATCACTGGTTTACAGCCCCTCCCAGTTTTATCTTGTGCAAATTTGATGAATATACTCCCCACTCCTCCTTCCAAATCATTAATGAAAATGCTGAAGATAATAGCACCCAGGACAGTCTCCTGAAACCCACTTGATCCCTCCTCCCAGGCTGACACTGATCCGTTAACTATTTCTCTTTACTGCTTTAGCCAACTGTAAACCCACCCAAATTTATCTCTTTCAGACCACATTTCTCCAGCATTCTTATGGGAATGCCATGCGTATTTTTATTTTAATGTCCTATGGGTTCTATATTTTAAACCATACTTTTTGCATAGCTTTCTGCATTAAGTATCTTGATATATAGATGAGACACTTACAGGTTCTTAAGAAAATGGGCACCCAAATTGTTCCTGCAGAAGCTTCTCCATTATTTCAATACCCTGTAAAGAATGCAGACAAATAAATTTTGCACACAACCAAAATGATTGATTAAAACAGACACTCCAGAATGCAGTCATCTTTACAAATGGGCTCCTTGTTTAGATCATCCAGACAACCTGGTGCCACTCAAATCTTTGAGAAACAACTTTACCTTGACTACAATTGCAAATAACTCATTAGCAGAGCTGCTGCTACACTGTGAAGGCAGGAGTGGGTGTCTGTGTGTGAAGGAAGAGGAAGAAATTACATCATATTGTGCTGAGCACACTGTATGCTACCAAAGCAAAGAGGAATCTCATAAACACTGAAAAACAAAAGCAAATTTCTAATGTTAAAATAAAGAATTCTAAAGGCTATAAAGAAGAAGGTGTCACGGTACCAAGATGCTACCAGTGCTGAATGAAGTTGGAAACTAAGGCCCTTTTTAAATGAGCCGGTGGTGCAGGGGGATGGGTGGAGGCCGCAGTGAGTGTGCAGCCCGTTGCACGGATACACAACCATGCATGGAGGCACCTCCGTTTTCTCCAATGCTTCGGTGAGTGGGTGATGGGTGGAGAACAGGAGCGTCCACACGCACACCCCACCTGCCGCCGTGGTCGCACAGATGCCCCCTTCGCCCGCACACGTGGGCGGGGAGGGGGGAGGCATCCATGCAAAATGGGTCTAAGGCCAAGATCCTCAGTCTGCTCAAAGGGTGCAAGCTCCAGATTTCAATGGGCATGTACCAACAAAGTACTTTGAGGACTGGAGACTGGCATGCACTTGGAGTCAGGTGTGTACCAGAACAGTGCTTTGAGGATAGGATTATATTTTCTCCTTTAGTCCTTGTCAATGCTTGCAATGAGCTGGACCTATGATGTAGACGTACTAACATACACAGCTAGAATATACAAGGAAAGCTGGGTTTTGCACCATTGCAGCATACATTCATCATGCATCTACCTGAAGCCAGGGTAGGCTCCAGAGTAAAAATCATGGCATCATCTTGTCTTGACTAGAAAATGCATTTTCAGCAATGCAAATACACTGGTTGTTAGTCACTTACTGTTAAAATCAAAGCTAATTCGCACTGCAGGCAACACATTACAAAATACGCATTGTTACTAATAATCATTTATATAGTACTTTCAGCATTCAAAGTGCTTTATAATCATTACCTAGTTCATACTCAAAACAACCCTCTGAGGTAGGACATCATTATTCCCATTTTACAGATGGGGAACTTAAGCTGAGAGATACTGACTTGCCCAAGGTTATCTCTAGTGAGTTTATGACTAAGTTGAACTTACACTGGCTCTCAGACCATGGTCTGCAGATTTATCAGAATTTTAACTGAATTTTCACTGATTGTACTCCGGACGATCTGTTAATAAGGCAGGGTTTCAAAGCCACGAATCAGCCTTGCTCACCCCACACACAATCATGAGACTTGTTAGCACCCAAGTGGTAAAGCCCATGAAAACTGTGGAATACCCCAGGGGTAACTGACCACAATTTATTTGTGGCTTTGGGGAACATGGGCTTGTTCACATCAGGGACAAAGCCACCACCAAAATCACCAAAGTGGATTACTCCAGATGAAGCTGGAATAAAGAATGGTCTTTGTTGGATCCAAACTGAAGAGGGATAATTCATTGGATACAGCAGTGCCACAGATATTCCTTTCAGCACAGCTACACACGAAAGCAGAGCACTCCACATAAAAATCAGCGGAGAGTAATTTGCTTCTTTATGCACTAAACTTACCTTCTATGCCCATTTTTCCTCCACAGGAAGGGAGAAGTGGCTAACTTAGCCCATCAGTCTAAATTAAACTTGCCACAATTTACTGAATAGAGAACTAATTGACATAAGTGAAGACACCAAGGTTTGCCTTGGGAATTTAAAAATGTTATTTATTGAATCAATTATGTTCACAGTGTGACAGCTGCTTTTTCTTTTCTCCTCCACGCAGCAAAGAGAATTGTTTGGAGCGGAGGGGGGAAATCTATAAAATGAATAAGAAATACTAAAGGGCCGCTACAAGTCATTACTGACTAGCTTTCAGTGGGGAATGACTAAATCAAAGACTAATCAATATATTCCTCTCAGCTAAAGTTCAAACACTTAAAAATCTCAGCCCCAAGAGATCAAGCTTAAAGGTGCTAAATTTACACTACATACACTGCAATGATGCACTCGAAATGCAGAACAAACATTGCTTACCCATTAATCTGTCCACCTTTCCAGATACAGCTTAAAAGCTTTTCTGACTTACAAGCCATGGAAGAGTTATATATTTTTCCCCAGGATGTTGGTTTTTTTTAAACCAGCAAAATCTCTACCATAAGAACATAAGTAGTGCCATACTGGGCCGGACCAGCAGTCCATCTAGCTCAGTGTTCTGTCTCCAATAGTGGCCAGCCCTCCAACCTGAGCCTGCCACGACACTGGGGGAGGGTTGAGAAGCTGGAAGGGCAGGGTGAGGCAGAGTTGTCAGATCACACTTAGACATGCCTCACAGTCACAGAGCCCCCACTCCCTCAGATCCAGCCAGCACCACCTTAGACTCCTCCCCAGTCAAGTGAGTAGGCTGGAGTCCCAGCCTCCCCAGAAAAAAAAAACCTCACTCCGGGGCTAGTTCCCCTGTGGTACATCCCCAGGCACCCTGCTTAAAGCAGCACCCTCAGGACACAGGCCATTTAGGCCTGGATGGGTGAGAGTGCGGTGGGGACACGGAGGACGTGTTCCTGTTTCCTTGCAAAGCACCCAACTGTGGATCTCGGGCACCTCCAGCTTGTAACTGGTACAGGCCAGGCAGAGTCAGGGCTTGGGACTGTCATTCTCAGGCAGTCTGGATCATCTCTGCTTCCTATGGCAGAGAACAGGA
The DNA here is from genome assembly GCA_003113815.1 of Sphenodon punctatus. NCBI lineage: Eukaryota > Metazoa > Chordata > Lepidosauria > Sphenodontia > Sphenodontidae > Sphenodon > Sphenodon punctatus. Next base: position 130,484 of record QEPC01015163.1, on the reverse strand, counting down.
TGGTTGTGACTCCAGAAGGTCCGGATTACTGGGGCTTCCCTTGCCCTACCCCTTCAAGGAAATGGGTCCCGTGGGAATGGGCCCTTCCCCAGGCAGTACACACTCCAGCAGATGGCAGAGGAGCAGATGACTAACAATACTGTGTTGAGATTGTCACAGTGTGCAATTTTTCTTGAGTGTGGTTAATAAAATTCTTGTGGTGTGGTTAATAAAATTGTGCCCTCCCCACCCACCATCAACTGTAATGGCTCGCCTATGCCAATGAGGAGACTGTCCTATGAAAGGCTCAGAGAACAAGCTGCCTCAACAAAAACGTCAACACTGTGAAAAGCCTGAAAGTATGTGCCTGGTGGTTTCGACTTTGAGGCACCCAACCAAGCTAAAGGGGGTTGCCCGAGTAAGAGGCTGTGTGAATACAAGGCATGGAGATACTGTGTTCTCTGTTATACACTATGTATTATAGGGGCTTATGTGGAACTGTGATTAAAAGAACTGTGAGCTAATTCCCAGCAGAGTGAGCGACTTTGTGGGGCTTGATCCTGCCAGGACTCACCATAGCCAGCAAATCTGTCCCTGCCACACACTGTAATTCCCTTTTCTAGTTCCTGACAACAACCTAATGATGCAAGAATGGGTTCTTTTCATAACTGGGCATTTACTTATTATTTATTTAGACTTTTATCCCACCTTGTACCAAGGGCCATAGGCTTAGAGTGGGTTACAATAAATCCAAATACATACAGCTTTTTAAAAATAAATAAATAAAACCAATTACAATTTATTTCCACTCCCTGATCCAGGAATGGGGAACAAATAATAATAATTTGATTTGTCTCCTTTACAGGTGCTGGATTTGGCCCCCGAATCCAGTCCCTATACTGAAGAGTAAGATCCCTTACTGGAAGAGTAAGAGCAGAGAGGAGGGCATCCACTCAAGAAAGGGGGGGTGTATCAATGGCATACATCCATGATCTGGGCCCTCCCCTTCCATTCTCCATCCTGAGGCACATCCGTGCTCCAAATTTGCCTTCAAAGCATTCACCTAATTATCTTATCACCTACAGTGTGGATGTACAAAATCCACAGGGTTCTTTCAACAGAAGACTCTGCAGGGGAGGAAACAAATATTGACAGTTATTTGTTTACATGAACATATTCCTATAGCACCTCCTCAAGCAGATGCATCCCAGCTTAATATGCTGTAAAAGGGAATCCGTTAGCTCCCATTCTCCACTCATATGCTTGGATCATTAAGCCTTCACAGTTTCTAGATTGCTCTAAGTTACACTGTGGCTAGCCACTGATCTTGAGGAAAAGATGGAAAATGGTTAAAGCTAATAAAATACCCCATTTGTCTGTCTACGGCATGAATCTATGCCAGCACAGAACCAAAGGAAACCTACTTGCAAAGAAGCAAATGCCCAGGGAGTCATTTCTACCTGTTTTGGGGCCCCTCTGCGTCATCAAGAGTGGAAAGTGGATGTCTTTTAGAAAATGAGTCCCACCATTTACCGCACCATTTGTCCTTCTTCCTGCACTTTAAGAAGGACATTGACAAATTGAAACAGGTTCAAAGAAGGGCAAGAAAGAAGGTCAGGGGTCTGGAAACCAAATCCTATGAGTAAAGGTTGAAGGAGCTGGGTATGTTTAGCCTAGAAAAGCAAAGACTAAGGGGACACATGACAGCAGTCTTCCACTACCTGAGGGACTGTCAAAGAGGATGGCAAAGACTTGTTCTCTCTTGCCCCTGAAGGCAAGAATAGAAATAATGGGCCCAAATACAAAAAATCAAATTTTCAGTTGAACATTAGGAAGAACTGCCTAACGGTAAGAGCTGTTCGACAGTAGAGTAAATTGCCTAAGGAGGTGGCTGGCTCTCGCTGGAGGGTTTCAAACGGAGACTACAGCCATCTGTCGGGGATGCTGTAGCTACTGATTTCGTGCATGAGGCAGAGGGTTGGACTAGACGACCTCTGATATCCCTTCAAACTCTATGATTTCTCTGTACTAAAGGCTGAAGTCTGCTTCTCATATAAAACTATCCTTCTGTTTATAATTTGTACAAAACCATTGGTATAGAACGTGTCTCAGCTTGTGTCAGGATAAATTTATCCTATAGAATTTGAGTTAAGTCAGAAAAAATGATTCGACAGGTACGACGCGTCAAAGACTTCAGTGTCATTCATTTCCAAATACTTGAGTTCCTCCTTCCCAAAGAGTTACTTGTATCATATCTCAGTAATGGAATATACTGGAACGCTCAAGAGCACCTTCTTTTTCATGTCGCTCATATGAATGGATGTGCCTTTTAATTTATTACTGTAGGAATGGCATAATTTTTAATGTTGATAGTGAACAAAGAAGCCTGCCTGCAATACACTGATGCTGTCAAGGTTAACGTGGCCTCACAATTGCACCTTGCGCCTCCATGGCCTATGTAACTTTAAGCATCAATGGTGAAACCTTGATATGATAGGTGAAGTAATTGCCAGGGGGAAATAGTTAAGATCAATCTAAGTATCATTTATTCCTTGCATATAGTTGTGGTTTTGCATTTTGTTATTTGTGTCTATGTTGTAAAGTAATGAGTACTGCAATGCTGTCTTATGTATATAGTCTTGTTTTTATGTGAAACCTTAAGTTTCTAAACCAAGTGATATAAGAATAGGTGATGGCCCTTTAAGAGCTAGCGAACCTGCTTGCACCTTTCCCTTTTGGAAAGGCCATGACCCAGGAGAAGTTTGTCAGTTGTACGCCACAGGTTAGGTGGTAGCAGCTCTCTCCAGAGGACACTCGGGAGGTATCTAGGATACTGCAGTAGGCAGGAAGGCGGCTCAATGGATTAACAGTGAGGCATATTCCTTCAAACTGGATCTGGGCAAGATACTGTCACCTCAGAAGGAAAAGTAAAGGGTGCATTTGAGGACGATGGTAAACTGGACTTCTTGTTTTGTTTGCATATTGATGCCATCTTACCATCCGTGGTGAAAAAAGACTGATGGACTGTTTGATATATCTGCCATATGTCAGACTGTTAAGGGAAGAGGATTGCACAATAAATCGAGTGTACTTTCTGGGAAACAAGCTTCTGGCTATTTTATTTTTTGTAAGCAAGGCTGGAACTTATGCTTAGCCTATCCTGTTACCCCGATTTCACCAAGCCCGGTGAGAGGTTTAAAAGTGAAGTGGGGGAAACTGATTGATTTGTTATTCTGCAAAGCCTTTCAAACTCTGCCAGCATTATAGTTCCACTTATTACAAGCACTAGAAGCATCAGGTGTAAGGGAAAGTTTCTTCTATGGCTACATAATACACATTCATTGCAGATACAAATCACCATCTCAAGATAATCTATTAGGTCCTAATTAATTATTTCAGCATTTCTTCTCCAAAGCAGAAGATAGCTATTCATTTCATCCCCTTATTAATGATCTCAAGATTCTGTCTTTAGGATTAATTGAATTGGTATTAGAAGAAATTGGAACAGGAGAAATTTCTATATATATTAATCTCCAGATAGCACTGGCTAGGAAATACAGTGAAGTTAACAGGTTGGTTACATCTAGAAGACTACTCAATGCAAGCTGTTTTAATATTTTCAAAGATTATTTATCTCCCCCCTGTGAGGAAACACTTTAGAGCTGGGTGGAACTAAGGCCCTTTTTACACGGACGCCCATGCTCCCTGCTCGATGTTCAGGCACTGGGGGGGGGGGGGCATGTATGTAAACGGCAAGCGGTGGGTGGGAGATGTTCGCCTGTGTGAACATCGAGAGGGATGGGTGGGGGTGCGTGTGCGCTCCCACACAACACCTACCTCCACCCACCGAGCCCTCTGGAAAACAGGAGGTGGCTCCGTGGGTGGAGATCGGGGGTGGGTGTCCATATAAATGGACACCCCACACACAGCCACACACCTCCGTCCACGTAAAAAGGGCCTAAGTAGCTCACAACTGCGCTGTTGCCAACTTAAGAAAAAGACACCAAGACTCTGAAGTAGTAAAATGGTTTAATGAACCTCAATTGCTATCTAGGGGTGACTGTTTCAAGACCAGCATCAAAGCAAAAGTACATAACATGTTGGCCAAATTTGTTAGGTTGGTCTTATTACCATATCTACTCATCTAGCAAAAAGCTTGAGTCTTGCCAAGGCCAGAAATTTGGGACAACGCCCAATCTGAACCTGAAGCAGCTGGAATCTTATAAGCCTGAGGTGTCCTGGAGGCCCTGACCCATGTGGAACACCATAATATCACAACACTCAGTAGAGGAGGGGCACATTAGAATGGGGCAGGAGACCAACTTAACCCCAACCATTTCCAAGGGGCCACACCCCTTTCCAATAGCACATCATGGCACTCTGTGTAAGGAAAAACCTCCCACAGCTGGGGAGCCCAATTCAAGCCCAAGAAGCTTGGGCTGGGAATATGCCCCACTTAAGCCAGAGAGGATCAGTTGGGCTCCAGCTGAGCCACAGGCATCTACTCAAAGTACTGTACTGCTGTTGTGATCTAGGCCAAATTCACACCTGACATTCTGTGCATGTTTTGGCTCTGGGAAAGAATCTGGAAGCCAAAACAGCACGGGGTTCATCGGGTGCAAATATATCTCCCACTCCCCACACTATGTGGTTTTACCAGAGATCATCTGGGAGATTGCAGAGTACGGGAAACTCAGTCTGCAATCTGCCAGATGATCGCCCGCAAAGTCACACGGGGCGTTTGCACCTGCACATGTTTTGGCTTCCAGATTCTTTTCCAGAGCTAAAGCATGTGTGGAACATTAGGTGTGAATGATGCCCTAATTTCTATTTTGCTCACTAATATACCAATAAGGTGCTTAAAATCTGACCCCTAGGCAGTGAAGAATTATGGAAAGCCTAAATTTCTATCAGAGACAAAGTAGGCTCAAATGCCATACCTACTCTCACCAGCAGAAAATGGTCCAATGAAAGTTATCATCTGAACTACTTTGTGGGACAGACATGGCACCCACACTAGGGGTGTGCATGTCGTTTTCGTTATTACAATAACGATAACGAAACAAAAACGACAACCGAGAATAACGACAACGATAACGAAAACAACCGAGAACACCAAAAATGACAACTGAGAATACAGATATCGGTAATGATACTGACACTGAAAATGATACCAAAAGATAACAAAAACGAGAACCGAAAACAAGAACCGAAAACAACAATGTCGTTATCATCGTCATTATTATTAGTGCTGTGGCAGTTGGGTTTTGGAGGGAAAATGTGGACAAGGGAGGAGGGAGCAGAAATCTCAGTCTTAACAGGGTTGAACTCTTGAACTGCAGCTGTGTTGGGAGGGGCGAGCAGTTCAGCAGTATCTGATGGATGTATCACTGGCCAATGAACAGCGCAAGCAGGTCCCAGCAGTGTCGTGGCACTCTGATTGCTCAATGCCTGCTCCCTCCCACAACTAATCAAGGGCGCTCTGGGGGAGAGCAATGCTACCCTTTATAATGGGAGGGCCAGTTTTTTTTTTCCTTTCTGTGAGAGTTCTGCTTGTCAGGTTGCATTTACAGAACTATGGTGCTTGCACGTAAAAAATCCTCCCTAGCCCTCATTGTATTATTTATTAGGTATTACCACCAATACCTTTCCTTCCTCATAACCTACATTTTACGTTCTCCATTTCCCTGCCCTCCCACCCCCTGTACATTATATATAGGGTACTTTCAGACATGACGCTAACCACCCTTTAACCACCCTTGGTGGTTATTTATGCATGTTGCAGGGCTGTATTGGTTCCCTATGCAGCCCTGCAACATGCATAAATAACCATCAAGGGTGGTTAAAGGGTGGTTAGCGTCATGTCTGAAAGTACCCATAGATAGGAAGTATAGATTAGATATAGAAATATATTATAGACATAGATTAGAATAGTTATATAGATAATTGATTAGACAATAGTTTTTATTTTCCCTTCCCGTCTCCCTTAGATTTAAATATTAGTTGTGCACGGGAATCAATAACGATACCGACACCAAAAATAAAATGTTTGTTTGAAACGGTACCAATATTAATAACGATATCAATAACAAAATCAATACCGATAACAAATATTGATACAGATAATGATATTGATATCAAAAATGATATCAAAAACAAAAACGAAGACAACATTGTCATTAACAATAACGAAAAAGACATTTTTGAATAATGAAGAACAAAAATGATATAGGGGCCTGGTGCACACTTCTAACCCACATACTTACAATTTCCATCATCTCTTTGCAGGGGGGGAAAGGAGGTTTTAAGTAAGAGTAGCACGAGGAAAACGAAAAAAATGGCAATATCTTAATTTGAACTACTCAGAGATTAAAATTTAGGGATACATTTTCAAAGCCAGTCTCTGATTTTACAGATGCAAGTGATTAATTGATTGCTCCTGCAAATCAGACAGGGTGGGATTTTTAATGCTGGCCTGATTTAGTTTCCATTTAAGTCAATAATACATGGCTCCTGCTTGAGAAATAAAATACAATTTGTGAATTTAGGTCAGCTGCATTTCTGAATTATAAAAGACACATTCTCAGATATGAAAATCCAGCACCATTAGGTGCCTCCCCACACTTACATACATCATAAAAGCAGAATACACGTCAAAAAAAAACTCAAGAGACGTGTTTCTCCACTGAAAAGTATTAATTAAGCCTCCCTTCCAGGGATTCCTTGCTTTCTTTCTCATCAATTGGAAAGTAGCTGCACTCTACATGGAAGAAGTTGGCAGGGTAGGCCTTAAGGACAGGTGGCGAGACCCCTGTCTAAGGCTTCCATCTTTAGAGAGCCTTGCAAGCATGCCTTGTTGGCTGGAACAATCCCTATTCAAATGTCTTCATCACTGGCACAATCCATGCTCTGCAAGAATCAGAATTGGAAGGGACCTCGAGGGTCATTCTAAGTCCAGCTCCTTGCTCAGATGCAGGACGACTACAGCTACAACATTGCTGACAGGTAGCTGTCCAGCCTCTTTTTGAGAGCATCCAGAGATGGAGTGCCTACAACCTTCCTAGGCTACTAGTTCCATTGTCAAACAGCTCTCTTACTCTAAGTTTTTTCTGATATTCAACCAAGGCCTGCCCTCTGTAGCAACAGACAACAGCTCCTTGCCACCTTCTTGACATAGATAGGATGGAATGTGCCCGGGTGTAAGAAATGGACTTGCCCCCCTCCCTCCTTCCTATCCCCAATGCCTCTCCCTCCCTCAACTAGCTTTGCCTGAGCCCTGGAAGCTGTGGCTGTGATGCCACTACCACCAGTGCTTGTTCTGTCCTTTGCTGCCCGTGGGTTCCACGTGTGCCGCACACTGCAGGCACTTCCGCTTCCACTTCTGCTCAGTCTCTGCCCACGCCACAACAGGACAGGATTTGTGCCCCCTCCTCGCAAGCTTGGGCACCGGGACAAATGTCCCTCCTGTCCCTATGACAGCTACGCCCCTGGTGGCAGCTGGTGGTTTTTGAGGCTGGTGGGGCAGTGGGCGGGTTGAACCTAAGGGCGGAGCCTGGCCCGCGGACCTAGGGGCAACAGTAGGCATTGCCGGGGCAACGGTTAGGCCAGTGGAGTGGCTTAACCCAACAGCAAGGAGTTTCTAGGGTTAACACTGGATGGACATTACATTAGTTAATGCAGGGGTGGCTGGTGGGTTTTGAGGTTGGAGGGGCAGTAAGGCAGGCCAGCGAGCCTAGGGGCAGAGCCAGGGCAACAATAGGTGGAGTCAGGGCAACGGTAGGCCAGTGGCATGGTATAACCCAGCAGCAAGGAGTTTCCAGGCTTAACATTGGATGGAATTACATTACTTAATGATGGGAAGGCTGCTGTGTGAAGCACTGCCACCAGGGGATAGAGAACCCTCTTACTGGCAGAGCATTTAGCAGGTGAGGATAGAGGTCGGGTGGGTTTTTGGAATGTGGGTAGGAGGTTTAAGGGGATTTTATTGTATTTTGTATTTTTACTATTTTTCTCTTTGTGCTTTTGTTTCTGTAAACTGCCCTGAGCCTTTGGGGAAGGGCAGGGTATAAATTCTGATAAATATAAGAGATTACGGTCTTGTGCAAGTGTGTAGAGAGGGGATTAATTGGAATTAAATTCACCCCCTTAGTCAGGGACCCATGTTCACTGTGGTTTCCCCATTGCTGCTAATGAAGAAAATACAGTGAACACTGTCCCTGCCCTTAGTCAATTCAAGTTCATTTTCCCTCATAGACAGAAATTTAGTGAATTGCATCTTTTTCAGCAGAACAATTCTCTGTCTGATTCAAACCTTGGAGCCTCACCACAGGCTAGCCACTAGTATCTCTCTTCTTTCCAGACCTGTTTATTAATAAAGAACCTTTACAAACTTGTTGTCACACCTGTGAACAACAAGTGCAGCGTTTCCGGCAATTTCATTTAGGCAGGCTATTCAACTCCTGGTTCAAAAGCAGATAGACAAGTCACAACCTTAAACCTCACTTACAAGCAGCTTTAGCAAAGATCCACAGAACAGACAAAGCTTTCTCCCCAAACCACATGTAAACCAGAAACCAAGTTACAAAGAGGCACCTTAATTTAGGCAGGTTATATTCACAGGTTAAAATGTGTCCCCACTTGTCACACCTGTGAACATTGTGTGCAGAGTCCCGGGATCCAATAATGGGGGAGAGAGCGCTAGAAGGAGGAAGCCTGAGATCACAGAGTTGCCAGCTCATATGATTTGATTTCAAGTCCCATGATTTTAAGAGTTTCTTCAAGCCTAAAATTGCGAGACCTGAGATACAATCATGAGAATCTCAGCTCTTATTGTTACAAGGCAAGTTGCTTGTCCTTAGGTTGCAGAGAAGAGCTTGCAAAGGTGACTAAATGCTCAAGCCAGAAGGCAAATAAAAAGAACTCCAGATTGGTTTAATTAAAACAAAACAAAAAAAACCCTTTTGGTTTCTAAGTCAGACTCACAATTTGGGGCATTTGGGTCTAGCAACCCTGGGATCAGTAGGGAGAGACTTGTGGGTAGAGTCTGATGGTTCTAAGCACAGGTGGGGTTGGAGACTGGAGCTGGGTGGGGAGGGACTGGAGCCCAAGGCAGGGAATGGCTGAGGGTTGGGAGGATGGATTCTGGAGGTAGAGCAAGGTGGGCATTGAAGGCAGGTAGGGGAAGGGCTGGGGATTGAAGGCCATGGGTGGGAGAAAGGGAGAGATTTGGAATGGAGTCTGGGAAGATGGGGGCAAGGGCTGATATTGCAGTGTTTAGGGACTGACTTATAAAGTCAAGGGCCTGGGTGCTGAGAGAATAGCCTGGTGTGTGGCTCTCCCTGTGCAGATAGGTACGCAGGGGTTTATTGCGATCCCTCCTACGTTTCCAGCGTGTGAGCCCCCCAGCCTCTTGGCTTGTGCTGCCAGAGTTCTGCTGCCATAAGACAGCAAAAAGGCCAACACTGCCCCACAGGAGACCAGACACAATATCACATGATGCACAGACCCCCCTGCAATCCATCACTGACCCCACTAACAGCCACACAGACCCCCTGCGATCCGTCACCCCAACACTGACCCCAGTAACAGCCACA
>QEPC01015163.1:110719-120848 GCA_003113815.1 Sphenodon punctatus | reverse complement strand
GATTGAAGAGGACAAAAGGTTTAAAGCACAAGCAAGCAAACAAACAATGCACAGATCAGGACAGGGGATTTGCTTTTTCAAAACTTACCAGGTTTCTGAAAGGATGAGACCTCCTGATCACTCTGTAGTCTGATTCCGATCTCTCTCCCCTCCCCTCTAGTGAACCTTGAGGGAGGAGCAGGGAAGAGTCAGCTCTCCGCCCCCCCTCCTCCCACTCTGGTAGGAGGGGCCAGGGGGAGAAAAAGCAGCTATGAGGTGGCCAGAGCGTTTAGAAACGGTGCCCAGACACGCCCCCTAGGTCTTGTTGATTGGCTGGGTTTCTCCATAGGAACCCAGCCAAGCAGCACATGGCACCTCCCCCACTCCCTCCCCAATCTCCCAGAAAGCAGTGCATTTCTGGGTCGACACCCAGCGCATGCTTTCTGAGGGCTTGGGAGACATTCTCTAAGTTCCCGCCTCCCTTTAGCTCTCTGGCCAGTAAGTGGAAAGCTAGAGGGAGGGGGGAGCAGCCCAGCACAAGGAGGAGGATTGACTCCCCTCCTCCTCCTCCTCCCCTTGCAGAGTTCTCTCACTGCAGGGTTTGTTTACATAGGACTCATCCTGCAGGAGGAGAGTTACAATGTAATCAAACCCTGGGACAAGTGGAAAAATTGGCCATGCTGTGCTGGATCAGCTGAGGAGCAGCTTCTGGCTTGCTGGGGACTCCCCAGCAAGCATGGGGGACCCCCTGAGGGACTTTGGGGGTGCCTGCCCCAACGGCCCGGGGGGGCCGCCCCTGCTGGGAACTCCTTGTGGCTGTATGAAACATTGCCACTGGGGGACAGAAAGCCCTCTTACTGGGGTCCCACTGGGAAAGAGAGACCATGAGTGCGAGAGCATGCTCTCCTGCAAGAAGATCAGTTTGCTGTTTCAATTGGACTTTTTTTTTGCCCTGGAGTCTGGGACCCAGCTGGGCTCATGTACTTCCTCCCTTTTGTCTAAGTTGTCCCGAGTGAGCTTGCATCCCTCAGAGGCTGCCAGGTCTAATTTGGGGTCTGTCTTGTAACTGGTGAGTGTGGTAGCAGCTCTGACAGCTACAGAGGCCCACTCAGTGATGGGTCCACAACTGCTGTTGTGAGCTTTCAGTGGCAGGGTGGCTGAGTCCGGCTGGATCTCTGGTGTTCCTGTACATGCACAGAGCAAGCTGATGCTCTGCAGAGCACTGTCCATGGTCCTGAAAAGTCTCCGCTGACTTGTACAACCCCTGCAGTATTGTGTCATTTGGGGAGTCTCATTTTAAGGAGGACATTGACAAATTAGAGCAAGCTCAGAGGAGGGCAACCAAGATGGTAAAGGGCTTGGAAAGCAAATGTTTTGAGGAAAGGTTGAAGGAACTGGGTATATTTATCCTAGTGAAGAGATTAAGAGGAGACATGATAGCTGTCTTCAAATATCTGAAGGGCTGCCATCAGGGGTGGCGCACATTACAGAGCACCAGGGGCACTGCCCCTCCTGGCCTGATCCCCTTCTGTACGTCCTTCAGGTTTTTAAAAAGAAAGAAGGGGGAAAAACCAACAACCTCATCTAAGTCCTGCCGGCGCCACGGGAGGGAGGAGTGGGAGCTGGCAACCCATTCCAGACTTGATTCGAGTCCTCCACATTCAGCAAACAGCTGATCGGCATCGGCTGAGTGCTCAGTGGTGGTGTTGTGCCTCCCTGGGCACATGTGCAGGAGCTGGAGACCTCAGCGAGGAGGAGGAGCTGAGGGGGTGGAGGCCAGTGCCTTCTGCTGAGCCTGCTCTAAGGAGTCCTTTAAGGGACAAAAATGTTTTGGGCAGCTGGGCTTAGATCCCATGCTGCCTGAATGGGGAAAAGCACTTTGCTTTTCCCATCGTTGGGGGCAGTGTTCCACAGAGCCCTATGGGCTGCTGTGGAACACGCTGTCTGGACAGCAGACCCAAACATCCAGGTGGTGTGCGCCTGCACACAGCTGCTGAGGGCTCAGGCTGCCTGCCTGTACCCCACCCTTTAGGGTGGGGTTAAAAGGGAGCGCTCCTCTTTTGGTGTGCTTGTGATCTGTGCCATTTTGGTGGAGATAGAGTGCTGGCTGGCCTGGCTGCTGCTTGGCCTGGCTTGTTTGTGACTTTGTTCCTCATGCTGCTGCTGGACCTGCATCAGACACATCCCCATTGGTGAGTTAGTTATTTTCTTGACTATGTAATGTTTTCTTAAGGGCTTGGCTTTTTTATGTTTGGGTCACTGGGCTGGGTGGGTGGGTCTGGGAGAGATGCTGGGGAATGGGGCGGAGTGGACGACTGGGAAAATGGAGCTGGGGAGATAGTGGGGAATGGGACTTCAACAGAGCTGTGACAGTGAAGCATGTTTTGGGAGACAAGAGAATTCTTCACTGCTGCTTTTGTGGTGTGCTAAGACTTCACATACTATGGTTCAGTTGGCTTAAGATATAGTTTGCTGTTGCTTGTTTTGTGTTCGTGTTTGCATGTGCACATCTGGTTTCCCCTGCTCCTCTCCCAAACCCCCCAAGCATGGGGAAAGGCTGTGGCCATTTTCTGGTGCCCCCACTGGCCATGGCTACTCTTGGTTAAAATTGGTCTCTCTCTTGGCTGTTTTCGATGTAAACTGCCTGCTTTCTGTTTTTCGGGAGGGGGACCTACGGGCTTGGATGGAAGGGTTTCCAATCTTTGCTGTAATGTTCTTTGCATTTTAAAATGGCCCCGCCCTTTGCAGTTTGGTTGGATGTTGTGACAGGCTTTTTCACTAATGGCAAGTCCTTGCATAAATGCTCTGTGTTTAGCTGCAGCAGCAGCTGCCTCTTACATTGCAACAGAGCTGTGTATCACGTTTCTGGGAACAAGTGGGAATCCTCGCTGCTGCTTTTATGGTGTGCTATGGACTGCACATAACATTGTTGCATTAAGATGGTTTGCTTTTCTTGCTCTGTGTTTGCATGATGCATTGCTGCTTTCCTTCTCCCCTCCCAAGCATGCGTAGAGAGGCCATGTTGTAAATTTGTGGGTCTACTCTCGTGGCTGCTCTTTTTTAAAATGGTCCCTTTGCTGTTTCACTGCTGCTCCCTGCTGCTGGAAAGTAGTTTCTGGCCTCTCTGCTTGTGACTGTGTGCTTTTGAGCATCTTGCCTGGGGTTTTGTTGAGAAACAGAAATGCATTGTTTAAATTTGGTTTATCCAGCCCTGGGCCCAGGTGGCATACAAAAGATACCCCCTGACCTCATCTTGCTGCATGTCTAGGCTGCTGTTTTGATGGGGCTGCTTTGGTGGCAACACAGGCCTGCAATTTGCCAACCTTTTTCACAAGGGTCTGTGTGTTTGGATGGGCATTTGGCTGCTGTGGATACAATGTAGCTACTAGGTATGCTGGTCTGGATGGGACTGGTTTGCTTTGCAACGTAGGCCTGCAACAGGCCAAACTTTTTAAAAAGGCCTGTTCGTTTGGACAGGCATTTGGCCGCCAGGGATACAGTGTAGGTAGTCTGTACAGTGTAGGAGAAAATTGTGAGCAGAGGAGAAAGTGGGTAGGAGCATGTTAGACGAGAAGGCTGCAGACAACAAGACGACCCCTTTCCCCTGTCCCCCACTGAACCTATATCTTCCCCTTCCACTTCTTGTGCACCAAAACCAAACCCTTTCCCTCCCTCCTACTTCTCCTCTGTCCTGTCCTTCTCTTCCCTTTCATTCTCTTTTGATTTGACTTGTCTCAGGACAGGGAGCTAACTCAGTCCTCTCAGTTCTCCAAGTCAGAAGGAAGGCTTGTGCGAAAGCCTATGCCTTCAGAAGACTACAGGTGGCAAAGGAGGGCATGAAAATGGAGGGTTCAGTATAAAGTTAGGCAATGGCAACGTGATTTATTTTTGTAACTTGCTATGGTTAATTTGGACCCAGTGGGAAAGAGAGACCATGCTCTCTTCAATATCAATTCAGGGATGTATATTTTTATTGACAAAGAGAAATGAAGTATCAGAAAGTATTTAAAATGATGGTTAGAGAAGTCAATTGTTTAAATCTACAAAGATTTAAATATCCAAAATGGCTTATATGAGACATATTACTGTAACCTCCTTCTCACTGGCCTTCCCCGGTCTCACCTTTCTCCCCTCATCTCTGTCCTAAACTCTGCTGCCAGGGTCATCTACCTCGCCAGTCGCTTCGACCATGTGCAGCCCCTCCTCTCTTCGCTTCACTGGCTTCCCCTTCCTGAACGAATCCTGCACAAGCTCCTAGTCTTCACCTATAAAGCTCTTCACAACCTTGCTCCCCCCTACCTCTCTGCACTTATCGCCCTCCATACTCCAGCCCGTGCACTTCGCTCCTCCTCTGTCCCTTCTCTCACCCTTCCACGCCTTCCCTGCTCCCCTAAGCGCCTTCGTCCCTTCTCACTTGCTGCCCCCCATGCCTGGAACTCCCTCCCTGTCCACATCCGCCTTGCCCCCTCCCTTCATACCTTCAAATCTCTCCTTAAAACTCACCTCTTTCGCTCTGCTCTGTCTGACTCTTTATCCTGCTGAGCCACTATTCCTATACCTACGATCGGTTTACCCTTATCCTTGCAACATGGACCTGCCTGCTGTCATTCTCATCGTAACCAAGCCAAGTACGTGCACTTGAGACCTCGCATCTTCATGAATGTTAGACCCCTTGTCTCTCCCTCTGTTCCCCTTCCTAAGTCTCTCCCCCAGCTCCTGTCTCTCAGATTGTAAGCCCTAGGGGCAGGGACCGTGCCTATTTTATTACTCTGTAAAGTGCCAGGTACACTGCTGGCGCTATATAAATATTTGTTAATAATAATAATAATAACATACACAATTTGGAAAGGATTTTTAAAAGGGAGTAAATGAAAATCAAGGACTCACCTTTTTTACCCCTTGGTTTAAAAAAGTTCGTGCAAAAGTTTCTAATACACAATTGAGCAGTCCTGCACCTGTCACAGACACTCTGCCTTTCTGTATGAATTCTGTCCTGCAAAACAGAAACACAGTAGTATTTTATATACTCTGAATACATAGACTCTTGCATAATATCCTTCATGTCCTTTGGCATATAGAATATTGAAGGAAGCCTGTCCACTACTTTTTGTCAGGCAATCTTCTCTCAAGTGTTGACTATTCCAAAAATCTTATGTGTGTGTGTCTCTCTCTCCTGTCCTTGTCCATACCACTTTGGTCCTCCCTCTTTTCCTTCTCACAATTGGCTTTCAAAATATTGATGGCTTAATTATTTCTCCATCATCCACACTTAGTACATTACCTATTTCACCTCCATCTCTTGCTCTTTGATTTCCATTATATTGCTTTGCTTAATTCTAATACTGTTATGTGGACAACTGCCCGATAATAAACTATACTTTAGAAAAAGCATAAAATCTTATTTTGATATTATAATTTATTGATTAACACCATTGTGAGCAGTGGAGGAAAGAAAAGAAGGTTTCGACCATCTCAAACAGGGGAAGACGGGCTCAGATGGGTGTTCCTCCAGAAAAACTATTTTTCTTTTTTTATCATTCTAGTACTGGTGAAACGTGCAGGAATGAAAACCTTGAAGGTTGATGTTCTTTGTATCGGCAGAACAGGTACAACACAAAAAAAGCAGGATTAGATAAATCCATAGAGAATGGATCTATCAATGGCTTTTAGCCAAGTTGGTTAGGGGGATGTAGCCTCTGATGGTAACAAGCAGAGCAGATAATAAGTGATGTATTGCTCCTGTTTTTGTACATTTTCACTGCACCTTTGCACCAACCACTGCTGGAAGGAGAATACAAGGTTGATAGACCATTGGCCTGACCCAGGACGACATCCCTCAGTGCACCCAGTAACCTCTGGCTCTTTTTACACGGGTGGCACCCATGCATGAACACCCAGGAATCTAGGTGTTCATGCGTGGGTGCCACCCGAGTAAATCCTGCAGCAGGTGGGTGGGGTGGGTGCGTGCTCCTGCACACACACATTTACACCCACCTCCACACACTGAGCAAACTGCAAGAACGGCAGTTGCTCCGTTCGTATTGACGGGGGTAGATGGGTGTGCACCTGTCTACATTCTTTCCCCCACCCACGGAACACGGCACACACCGACCCCCCTGCGCCACAGCCCATGTGAAAAGGGCCTCTGTGGTTCTATGACCAACACCACTAACTTTTTTTTGCTGAAAATACAAACAAAGAAGTCAATTGGGGGTGACTGCAGAATAGCAGTCATGGCTAATCCCCATCTCTTATATTCTCCTAAAGAAGCAGAGTACCTTATTCACTGAAACATACGCCTGTCCCTAGTCTCTTCCAGTTAATGGGACTGCACATGTGCTTATAGAGTTAAGGATATGCAGAAGTGTTTCGCTGTAGAGACTGTGGTTATTCGGCAGAACTGGGCCCAAAATAGATAAAAGCAATAAGCAGCAAACAACAAATTCTGGTGATGCTATGGATTACATACTTGTCTATGCTAGCACCATCATCCCAAATGCCATCCAATCTAGCTCAAAGGATATTGTCATGGAAATTCACTCACACATTACAAGCAAAGTTCATAGATACGATGTTAAAACTCTTGTAAAACAGAAGGGGCTACTCTATTTCCTAATGACTTAACGTGTCTGTGAACCTTCTGAGAAACGTGCACCTACAAGTAGCAGCTTCTTCATGAACAAGTTAATTTAGATCATATTAACAGTAACCTTGTCTCATTACTGTATCTAATTATCTTTAATGTACACTCCAAGAACCAAAATAATCCCCTAAGATTCCATTCATTCAAGGATATGCTGTAATATTGCCAGCAGCAAGTGCCCGAAAGTTAAGAGTCAAGTCCCCCAAAATCATTAAGTTGGCTTTAAAATCTTGGGGTTTATTTTATTTTTTTAAGGGAATTTTTCATTTTCATTTTCATTTTGATTTTTGAGCCTTTGGGGCACATAAGGATCACACTTCCAAGCTTTTATCCAAAACCAAGAGGGCTAGAGAGTTACTGTTTTATATGTTTATTTTAAGATTTATATTTTGTTCAAATGACCCCAGCAAGTGGGGCTTAAAACAAAATTGCCAATTACCTTGATACTCATGATAGTTTATGTATCACTTTCAGTGTTCAAAGTGTTTTACAATCCTTTTCTAGTTCACCCTCACAACCCTGTAAGGTTGGTCATTATTAGTCCAATTTTACAGATGGGGTACCAAGACTGAATGATAGACTTGCTCTAGGCCATGACTAAGGCAAGACTCACAGAAAACATGATCCCAAGGTTGCCAGCACTCATGATTTTAGCCAGAATCTTGTGGCTTTAGTGATGTTCGTGAACTTATCCCAATGCACTCCATACAAAACATGTCTTGGTTTAAAAATAAAATTAAAAAAAATCCCACCCACAACTGAAATGCAGTTTCAAGATTTCTTAACCTTGGTATTTTCTTTTTGTTTAAACATTTTTGCATGTGGGAAAAAAGTTGATAAATGTTTAAAAAGCAGAAATGTTTGTACATTTTTTTTCTATTTATTCCAAGTCCCATTGGAAGACGTTTCACTGAAAATATCCTAACCAGCTTTACTAGAAGCTTCAGTAATTTATCCTGACACCCTCTAAGTGGTGATCGAATGACAAAGATCTGACATGAGCCAAAGTTCTACAAAAGTGTTAAGAGTGGCAACAAGGCACTCGCACCCCACTCCATCAGTACCCAGGTTCTTCTGTTTTTTCCCCTTCTGACAGGTGTAACTTAGGATATCTATGTGCTAGATTCAAAGAAAGATAATTTTGCAAGTATAACAAAAGTGTTTTGAAGAACACTGCGTAGCCACCAGGGATATTAAGCCACCATTAAACCCAGCTACATCCAGTTAGGATTTTTCTTATTTGCAGCTCTGAAAAGACACAAAAAGCTCACAGAAAATATTGATCATTGATTGATTCTTGTAGCACATAGCTGGTGATGCTGCATCATTACAAGAACAGTCTCAGGGAGAAGTCTATTAATGAGATCCAACTACTAAATTATTGACTAGTTAAGTACGGCAAATTTGGCCTAATTGTTTTCGCAATGGGAGTTTAATTAAAGCCTCTTTAGTATAAAAAAAACCCTAGCAACATTTTGGTTTATATAGTGCCTAGCAACATTGCCTTTGCTTATGCTATTTCTAAGCAGTATAAAGTTAGATCAAGTGTATGGACTGCAGAGGAAATGTTTTTGATCTATGACAGTTTATGAAATTTCTACATTGGTAGCTTAAAACATCCCTAGATATCAACCACGCAAGGTGAGCTCTCTCTCAATATCACTTGTTCATTTTTAACTCCATTTTCTACAACACAAGAGATTCGAGAAAAGCATTCCTTCAGATGTATAAAAACTGCCAAGAGTTTTCATCAAAAAATTGAGAGAAAAAATTATACTATCATGACATCTCACCAGGATAGAGAACTTTTTGCTCCTCCATGGGTCACTTTTGTATTTAGGGGCTTATAATATTTCTGGGGCACACCAGGGGCAGGAGAATGTAGGAGGATTAAAGGAGCACACTCAGTGGAAGAAAATGGAGAGGAGGGTACAAGATGAGGTGGAGAAGTGCCAAAATGTCCTTTCATGGGGAGGGGCTCGGTCTATGGGCCCCGATTCATAAGTTGGAAGGGGTCATATAATAAAAAGCTATGGACCATATGACTGTAAGGAAACAGCAGGGAGGTTGGACTTCTGTGCAGGCCTGCAGGGTCCCATGCACTCATCCTGACCATTCACACATCCAGATCCTGGCATGGAAGCCAAATACTGCAGCACTTGGGCTCTATGGACTTGTGCCGTACCTTCCTTGCTGATTCCTGCTCTCATGCTTCCATTGGCCACCTGAGATTGATTATGTAAAGTGCACAACAGGGAACAAAAAGCATCTACGCAATGTGGGAGTTACCTGGCTTTTCTACAAGATCTTGACCCTCCTGCACGATTCTGGTCTCCTGCTCCTATCACAGCCCATGGTCTAGGTTTTGGTTCTACCTATTTCCAAAATCGGTGTGGCTACTTGACCTCTGACTTTGTCTTCAAGCTTATGACTGTTTTAGGACTCTGGTTCCTGACCTGCTTTGGCCACGCTGTCCCAAGCAACTTGGTCTATGGGTTCCTGTCCTGACTGTGGCTTAGCAAGATCTAGCAACTCAAAACACTACATTGGGGGAAGAGAGAAAGTGTGGTATGGTAGCAATCCGTCAGTAAATCCAGAATAATCAGCAAAGAAAAACTAACGTATAGAATGAAACCCAATAACAAT
This sequence comes from Sphenodon punctatus, assembly GCA_003113815.1. Taxonomy (NCBI): domain Eukaryota; kingdom Metazoa; phylum Chordata; class Lepidosauria; order Sphenodontia; family Sphenodontidae; genus Sphenodon; species Sphenodon punctatus. The sequence continues at coordinate 111,580 of QEPC01015163.1, read as the reverse complement.
GAGTATGGGAAATAGCCAGGATGAACATGAACTCATAATACAGGAAGGTAAATATGATTTAATAGGGATTACTGAGACTTGGTGGGATGACTCCCATGATTGGAATGTAGTAATTGAAGGATATAAGTTATAACCAGTTCAAAAAGAATAGATGCAATAGAAAGGGAGGGGGAGTAGCATTATATGTGAGAAATATATACACCTGCACATAAATCCATGAGTGAGCACTCCTGTTGAGTGTATCTGGGTAAAAATAAAAGGTGAAAGAAATAAAAATGATTTCATTGTTGGAGTCTACTACAGACCGCCAAACCAAGCAGGACGTGGATGGTGCCTTCGTAAAACAGAGTGCAGATCTTTCAAGGAGGCAGGAAGTAGCAGTAATGATGAAGGACTTCAACTACCTCAATATCTGCTGGAAGGCAAACTCTGCTAAACAAGGAATGTCCAGTCAATTCTTGATTTGACCGGCAGAAAACGTCTTTAATAAAATAATATTAATAACATTTATTTTTATATAGCACCCCCCTGTCATGGCAATTCTGAGTGCTTCCCATAAAACAAATTAACACAACTTTTAATCCTCATAACAACCCTGTGAAGTAGGTTATTATTATTATTATTAGCATTATTAACAAACATTTATATAGCGCCAGCAGTGTACCTGGCACTTTACAAAGTAATAAAACAGACACGGTCCCTGCCACTAAGGCTTACAATCTGAGAGACAGGAGCTGGGGAAGAGACTTAGGAAGGGGAACAGAGGGAGAGACAAGGGGTCTAACATTCATGAAGATGCGAGGTCTCAAGTGCACGTACTTGGCTTGGTTACGATGAGAATGACAGCAGGCAGGTCCATGT
>QEPC01015163.1:66529-108644 GCA_003113815.1 Sphenodon punctatus | reverse complement strand
GGGGGGGGGGGGGGGGGGGGAGTGATCACAAAATGAAATTCAGGATTTTAAGAAAAAGTAAAAGGGGAGCATGGTCAAACGTGTACCTTGGACTTTACAAAAACTGATTTTAATAAACTTAGAGAAATGCTAGGTAGGATCCCATGGCTAGATAAACTAAAGGAAAAAGGAGTCCAAGTTGGGTGGGCGTTTCTGAAAAATGAGATACTGAAGGCACAATGACAAACAATTCCAATGAGAAAGAAAAATGGGAGACATCTAAAGTAACCATGTGGCTGCACAAAGCACTTTCTGATGAGCTGAGAATTACAAAAGGGCATGCAGGAAACGGACGATGGGACAACTCATAAAGGATGTCTACAGACAAGTAGCCCAGACTTGTAGGGACGGCATCAGGAAGACAAAAGCAAAGAATGAGCTGAGGCTAGCAAGGGATAACAACGGGGTGGGGTGGGGGCGGTGTATATTAGAAGAGGAAGAAAAAAGGAGCGGTAGATCTGGTGTTCGGTGAAGATGTTGAACAGGTGACAAAGAGAAAGCCAAACTACTCAACTCCTTTTCTACCTCCGTCTTCTCCCAAAAGGGAAACCGTGTCCAACCTGGCAAAAGTAGTGTGAATGATGAGTGGAAAGGACTGCAGCTCAGGACAGATAAAAAGTTGGTCAGAGAACATAACACCTAGCTACTCTAACCGAGTTCAAGTCTTTGAGGCCAGATGAATTACATCCTAGAGTACTGAAAGAACATGCTGATGTACTCTCAGAACCCTATCATCTTTGAAAACTCTTGGCAAACGGGTGAGGTGCCAGAATACTGGGGATGAGCAAATGATGTGCCTATCTTCCAAAAGGGGGTGGGGGGCAGAGAGAAGAGGATCTGGGAAACTACAAACTGGTCAGCCTGACACTGATATCTCAATAGATAATAGAACAGCGTATAAAGCAGTCAATCTGTACGCATCTAGAAAACAATGCAGCGATTACCAGAATCCAGCATGGATTTGTCAAGAATAAGTCACGCCAGACTAATCTTAACTCCTTTTTTTAATCGACTTACTAGTTCAGTGGATCATGAGAATGCAATGGACATAGTATATGTTGATTTCAGCTAAGCATTTGATGAAGTCCCCCATGATAGCCTTGTTGACAAGCTAGTAAAGTTGGGGCTGGATGATAATACCATTAGGTGGATTTACAGATGGTTAAAGATGCATACTCGAAGAGGGCTCATCAATTGGAGGGAGGTGGCAAGCAGGGTGCCATAGGGTTCTGTCTTTGGGCTGGTACTGTTCAACATCTTTATTATTATTATTTATTATTATTATTATAAGCATTTATATAGCGTCAGCAATATACCTGGTGCTTTACAAAAAAATGAGATAGACATGGTCCCTGGCCGAGAGCTTGTGGATGAGGGAGTAGAGGGAATGCTTATTCAATTTGCTGATGACAAAAAACTGGGAGGGATAGTTAACACCATAGAAGACAGAAATGAAATTCAAAATGATTTGTTAAGTTGGAAAACTGGGCTGAAACAAAATGAATTTCAACATAGATAAATGTAAAGTTCTGCATTTGGGTAAGAAAAATCAAATATACAAATACAGAAGCCTAGCCTAGGGGCGGAGCCAATGTCTGCCCAAACAAATAGGCCTTTTCTCAGTTCGAGTAGTTTGGTGCCTGGCTGGGTACTCTTAATTAAAATACTCACTTTCCTGTTTCACTGAGATCCCCTTGGCAGGGATAAAATAAAAAGGAAATAAAATAAAATAGATTAGAATAGAATAAAGCTTTTCAAATAAATCACAAGAAAAATAAAATAAATTCTTCTTACCTTTTCAGTTTTAAACTGTATGTAAAGTCACACCTGTGAACAACAAGTGTAGCGTATCCAGCAATTTCATTTAGGCAGGTTATATTCACCTCCTGCATCTGCCAGGTTTAAAAAGCAGGCAGACAACCTTAAACTTCACTTACAAGCAGTTTTAGCAAAGATCCACAGGACACAAAGCTTTTCCCCAATCTGTGCAGGTTTATTTCCAGGGCCCTATCATCATGCACAGATATATAAAAGCCAGAAAACCACATGTAAACCAGAAAACCATGAAAACCAGACATAAGCCAGAAAACCAATGTGCCACCAGAAAACCATGTGCCCCCAGAAAACCACACATAAACCAGAAACCCACACACAAACCAGCGACCCCCCACTTCCCCCACCATGTCCTCCGCGTGCCCCCACTCCCCCCCACCATGTCCCCCTAGCTCCCAGTTAACACACACACCACACTATCCCCAAGTCCCCCGGCAAAAAACCCGGTCCCTACCTGATCGCAGAGAGCAGGTCTGGACCATCACCGCTGGTGCTGCAATGGTTGCCGGGCGGGCTGGGAGCAAGGTCTGAGACCCCCCTCCCCGCCCACATGCAGCAGCTGCGGTGCATCCTGGAGAGGCGGCTTAAAAGCCGCCCCTCCAGGCTATTAAAATGGCTGGGCAACTGAGTTCTATGAGAACCCATTGCCCAAGCTGGGCACGCCCCGAAAAACTGCACGCGCAGCACATTCTGTTAGGTCGGCAGCAGTGCCGACCTACCAGAACCTGCAGCTGTGCCTGGACACACACTCCAGCCGCGGGCACTCCAGCATCAGCATGTGACAATGTTGAGAGCCATCTCGAAGAACCTTGTTTAGAAGGTAGCAACCTTCTGGATCAGAAGGTTGCTACCTTCTAAACAAGGTTCTTCGAGATGGCTCTCAACATTGTCACATGCCGCATGCTGCACTCTACGAACAACAGGATAGATTGGCGCAATAGAAATCAATCCAACAATATCAAACAATGCTCCAAACAATGCAAAAAATGCTAAAAAGGAAACAATGTTTTAATCAGAGTAGTATTAAAGGTGAAAAACAATCTATTCAGAGTGCTTACAACCATAAACTTCAATCCAGTAAAACTGGTTAAATAATAATTCAGTATAATCTGATCCAGAAAAGCAGTGTCCCTAGTTCATTACTGAGAAAAATCTAATACAAAGATAAATTCAATGTCCAAATTTGGTCCAAAAGATTCAAAATCCAACGTTTCGCCAATACAAAGCTTCTTCAGGGATTTTCAATATCTTTTACCATTTCTGCTCACAGGTAAATCACTTAATTAGTACTGTTCAAGAGAATAAACGATGTAATTAGAACAGAAACAGGGTACAAAATGTTTCTTACCCATATCCAAAACTGGGTATGTGATATAAATACTGCCATGCTCCCCCATACTAACTACAATAGCTCAGACAATAACACACACCATAGTGGTCTTTCTAATTGAATTACTCAGCAGCTGGAGGGTTCCTCTAAAGGAGGTAACATCCCCATAGCCAGTATCCCCAGCCTAAATAATTTAAACTGTAATATATAAATACCTTTTATTTCTTTTTCTTTTTGAAAGCTCAACTCTGTCGCGGGCACCAGTCTTAACCACCCCCGAGGACCTGTTTCTTTGCTATGATTTATAAAGATAAAGATGATACTCATAAGGTTGTCCTTAATTCCTCTATCTCAATTATCTTGATTTTTACTATTATCACTCACCTTCGTATTCTCTTAGATTTTTGGTCACACAGGGACTGCCTCGCCTTTGCGTTCTTACTTCTACTGGCAGGCAGGCAGGCAGAAAGTTACAATATTCAGGTGCTCAGCCAAATTACTTCCTCCTTTTTAAACATACGGACCCGGTCACATGATATACTATAGCCAATTGCTAAACCTGTTTTTCACTCCTCTCTATTCCCCAAGTTTGGATACATAACCATTCCAGCTGCCGCCAATTCAATTTTACAATCATTATTCATTTAACCAATTACTCCCCAAGTTTAAATCCCAATATATTCACAATGATATCTCCTTCCTTGTAACTCTTTGTACCCATGGCAAAACTCTTCCAAAATTTGAATTTGAATTCAGTATAGCATTTAAATCTAAGTGCCAATATATTCATAATACTGTCCCCATCACAATATCTTTTTCGCACCCAAGGTAGCACTTTTTCAAGATTTAGATGACATCTCATCTTCACATGATGGAATCTAATACATCATTCAAATCCCTGGGGCTTGTTGTATCCAGACTAACGATCCAGAAGCTCTCCCGTTCTGCCAAAACTTTGGGGTTTATTGGGAGGCTTTTTTTTTCAATGCCCCCAAATGAAAAAGTATTATCTTTGTATTAATAATGTTCCACCATTGGTGCTGCCTGAGTACGATTTTTTAAATTTACTGTGATGTTCTGTTATTCTAAATTTTTAAACTCCTAGTAGTCTTTCCTATGTACAACTTTTTACATGGGCATTTTATTGCATACACCACTCCAACAGTAACTACAGTTTATGAAATCTTTAATTGCATAATTCTTCCCAGCATAATTCTCAAAGCTTTTTATTCTGAGGCTATAGGGGCAGTTTATGGATTGGCCACAGGGGAAATTTTCCAAGATGGTCTTTTTATCTATTGTCCTTAACGCTAGCCTTGGGGCCCTAGCTCTTACTAAGAAGTTACTCAAATTTTTTCCTCTTTTGTAGGCAAATAAAGGAGGTACTTCACATCCCTCAATGTGGTTAACAATATTCCAATTCTTTATGATTATTTCTTTCAGTCTTTTAGAACAAGTGTTGCATGTAGTCACACATACCAGATCCTCTCAAAATTGAATCTCTTGTAATAACCTCTATTTTTCTTAGATTTTTAAAAATTATATGTGGAGGATAATCTCTTGCCAAAAATGTTTTATATAGCGTCTGTGCTTCTACTTAAAATCTGATTCGTTAGAGCAATTTCTTTTTAGTCTTTGAAACTGACTATTTGGAATATTGTTAATCAAATGTTTTAGGTGATGGCTGCTATATAACAAGTAAGAGTTTTGATCAGTGGGTTTTATTATATGTTGAAGTGACAAAACTGTCTCCTTCCCAGTGGACCCAGAGGTCCAGAAAATTTACTTTATTATAATCATAGTTCATAGTGAACTTAGTCTCGTGGACAGTGTTTATCCAAGCAAAAAACATCACCAAACTTCTTCTCCCCCTATCCATAACAGGAAAATATTATCTATATAATGCCTCCACAAAAATATTAAATCAAAAAATGGACGATGCATCAAAAATAAATTTACTTTCCCAAATGTGCATATACAATATTGCTAACTCGGCAGATGCTGCCCATGCTTATTCTCTTAACCTGTAAGTAAAATTAATTAAAGAACTCAAAATAATTATCTGCTAATACCAATTTACATAAAGACAACAAAAAACGTGTCGGAGACTTGTCTTCTCTGGCATTAAAAAAAAAAACTTTCCCAGGGTTTCTAAAGCTTCACTGTGGGGAATGTTAGCATAAAGAGCTTTCACATCTAAACTTATCAAAATGGGGTTTAAGTCAGTATAATCCACATCTTCTAAAATACTTATGAAATGTGTAGAATTCTTAACATATATGAGGGTATTTGCTCCACAAAAAAGCTTAATAAAATATATTAAATATTTGGCTAGTGGTTCAAGACAAGAACCTATTCCAGCTACAATCGGTCTAAATGCTAATAGGCTAAACCCTTTATGTATTTTGGGCAACCCATAGAAAGCTGGGGTACGAGGAAATTCATTAAATAGAAATTTGTAATCCTTTTGTGTGATCAAATTGTTCCTTATCGCTTCCTCCAGCATTTTCTGTATCTTATTCTGCAGAGATTTTGTTGGGTCACTTTTAAAAGGACGGTAATCCGTTTCTACTGACAATAGATTACACCCTTTTCTATAGTCCTCCACATTAATAATCACAAGTCCACCCCTTTGTCTGCTTTTTTTATTACTATTGAATTATCCTTTTTTTACATCTTGTAGGGAAAGACCATTCTGTTCTTGAAAGACTGAACAATCTTTTATGTATGACTGCTTTTTCCTCCATTGTACGTATGTCATTTAGTACTTTAGATTCAAAAACCGGGATAGCCCTGTCTATATTAATTTTCTGAAAGAAACTGGATTTTACTTGACAAGGACCTCCTTTTCTAATAAATGATTGGCCTTGACAAAAACTCTTTAGGCAAATTTTCCTGAATAATTTGTTTATTTCTTTACGGGTGTGAAATCTATTATAGAAATTAGTGGGTACAAAAGTTAACCCTTTTATTAATACATTCCTCTCTACTTGTGTAAGGATTCTATGCAATAAATTGAACACTTATATTATTTGTTTCTTCTCCATGTTCCTGTTCTCCACAACTCCCTTCTCTTTCGAAAACTCTGGTCCTGCCTGTGGTTTCTCAAAAAATAACCCTGTCTAGAGGGAATTCCTGATTCTGAATAATCAGAAGAAGTGGCTGACTCAGAGCTACTTGTTGTAGAAAGATCTGCTCTTAGTTGGGTTTTGCAAATAGTCCAGCGGTACACCTGTTTTTTTCCCATAATCTGATTTCTCTCTTTCAAATGTATCCTTTTAAAAACTTTTTATTTCCTTCTCTAATTCCTGTAATATCTTTTCTGTCATCTGGATCAGATCCATAGCCTTTTTACTCTAGTTTTTCTTTTAACATCATTTTTTCTCTCTCTATTTCTAATTCAGGTTTTTGTACTTCTTTTTGACTTGTTTCAATAATCAACACCATAAAATCCAATGAGCATTTGTTGCATATTTGTATCCATTTCTCTACAAACATTTCATTTTGGTTAAAGAGCGTGGGTTTCCTCTCTATTCTTAGTCCCTTTAGTCCTCATTGGATTTTTTTTCAGGTTGCATACACCCAGGGAGGCTCAGCTGAGAAGTTCTTTATTTTCAAGAAGGGATCTAGAACAAAGGTCAGGTGATGGTCAGAGACGTTTGACCCAACCTCCTCCCACAAAACCCTTTTATAAAAGTTGCAAAGACAGAAAAACAGAGATAGCATGAACTCCGACCTCCTGTCTTCTAGTTTCCTCTGATTATGGACAAGGATAACAAAATTCTTTTGAGGGGGATGGCTCTGTCAGACCTTGCAGCCAAGTACTGTGCTTCAACAAGCTGTAATTTCAAAGACAACAAGCTCCATTTCTGTAATTACAGGGACACTTTGGAGATGGACTGTCAAACATGCTGCCAAGATACTTTAAAATTCAGTGTGGGTGGGAGGGTGAAGTGCAAGAGAAATGAAAGTTGTGAAGCATGATCCTAGAAAAATTTACCAGACGTGAGACATGTTTGATTGGGGGGTGGGGGGGAAGGAGTGTTTAAAAAAAGAAACCACAGAAGTTTGATAGAACAGAGTGTTGTAAAACGTCTTGAAATGTATGAGTAACTGGTACAACATCAGCTATCATCTCTCAAACAATGGCACACACACAGATGCTTTGGATGAGGATGAGAAAAATGCATCTGGTCAATTGTGTACTACTGTAGCAGAGGAGAAGTTTCTTCTTCAGCCCAGCTGGTCACAAATTTGTAACCCAAAGCACAAATCTTCAGAGCCCTTGTCATTTTTGTTCTGCACATTTATATTAGCCACACAGCATTTACTTGGGGGGGGCGGGGGGGAGAGACAGCAGGATCACAACAAGCTGTAGTCCCTTTTAATTTTAATAAAGAGGTAGAGTTTCCAGCATCCTATTTACAACTCAAGAGGATAGTTCACTGAATTGCTTAGTCCTTCTCCATATGTGCTCATGAAGGACAGTATATCCTGCCTGTCTGTCATCATTTCTCATAGCCTATACGGTTAGACACAGACACGTCTAAAGACAAACAGAGGCAAGCTAGCCAGAATCCTGTTTTTATAATACAAAACAGGACCTCTAGGCTTGAAAACAAAGGGCAACATGGTTTTCTTCCTGATGCCCAGGAACAGGAGAGCAAAGAGCGAGTTATGTATAATGAATCATATACTTGTTCTAAGTTCTGGCAGACTTTGGGTGCAGCCACCCGATGCACTTACTGTACCTTGGGCATCTTTACCCCGCTCTGAGAAGCCTTACCACATGATGCAGCGCAGTGTGTGCCTGGCAGCTGCCAGATGTTCCCGACATGGGGGCAGGTAGCTGGCTGCTACTTGCTCCGTCCTCAGAAAAAGGACAAGGAAGCAGTGCATAGCAGTCTTACCCAAAGTGGGATAAGGCTGCCCAAGGTGCAGTAGCATGCCACTGTGGCTCCTGTGCCTGGTCCTCAACTACCCCACCACACTGTGAGGTCTGCGGTGGGGCTTGGAGCAGCAGGCACGGGCTCCAGTACCGCATGGCCACGTCACATCCGGGGCAGGACAGCAGGCAGGGTAGGGCCGGACACCCACATGCACTGCCAGTACCTCGGCCTGCCCCGGGGCAGGATGGCCGACAGTGGCCTGACTGTCCCCGCAGAGGGTGGGCCATCTGTCCTGCTCCCTACGCTGGCCCCAAAGTATAGCAGCAGCAATTGACTGCTCCGGGAGGGTGCACAGGGTTTGAGTCTGCCGCAGCTTGTGTAGAAGCACCCACAGACACAAAATAGCTCGGATGGTATCTTCTATTGGACTATATTTTTATTCTTATCAGTTCTATCTTGAAATGCCAGCGCTAGACACATAACTAGACATTTCAGACAGGCAGACTGGGGCTTCTAAGCCTGCTGGAAACACTAATAAATATTCAATTCTAGCTCGTAGGAGTAGGACTCTGTTTTCTTTCATTGCTGTCTTTAGAAAAGTCATACCTATGCTGATTAGAATATAAACAATCCTAGCACCACAGACTGGCCCCTTTCTAGTTCCTTGGATCCAGTTCCTACTAGGACTGAAACTCAAGTTTGCTTTTTTTCCTCATTCTCAACGAGAATCCTGGTTCTCAGTTCATCCCTAGGACCAAGAACAAACCAAGAAATGGCAGCATCCCACACAGATTCTCAATGAGAAACAGCAAACTATATATATTTTAAAAAAGCTTCAATTCACCGTGAACTTCGAGGGGTGGGGGTGGCCTGGCCTCAGTCCCAGCAACAGGGGAGCCTCTACTTTTGGGGGAAAGGCTCATACACTGGTCCCAAGATCAGTTAGCCAGTACAGAGTCCAGGAGTAGCTGTGAACTCTGCAGTCAGCTTTTTTATTTTATTGTGCCGTACTGGGAGCTGTAGTATGGGAGCTTCTTCTGCTCGGGGGGGGGGGGGGGGGGGGGGTGCCCAGTCCTAAAAATCAGCTTGCCAGCCAGTACACCGCAGTGGGAGCTTGGGGGGTGGCAGAGCCGGCCCAACCCCAGGTCAGGCAACATGGGGGGTTCAGACTACAAGCCCCAGAAGCCTTTGTGCTGGCATTGGCTATTGTTATGCGAGGTTGGTAGAAGTAGAATGTAGCTTAAACAAGCCTCCTCCAGCTGGAAAGCCCCAGCAGCCTTTGCGCGCCAGCCTCGCATAACGATAAGTCAAAGTTGGTACAAAGACTACTGGTGCTACTACTCATGCTTCCTAGGCTGCCTTGCCTAGGGCCGGGCCCAGCTCTTCGCCCCCCACCCCTGAGCTCCCTGATCTTAGGGGCCAGACATTCCCCGAGTAGAAGAAGCTCCCATGCTGCCTGGGTCGGCTGTTCATCCCACCCAAAGGTCTCAGTGGGGTGTAGTAAAATTAACAAGCCAGCCATGCCAAGCTCACAGCTGTTCCTGGACCCAGCACTGGCCAGCGGACCTTTGGGCTGCCCTCCCACCCACAAAAGTAGTGGAGGCTCCCCTGGAGCTCTCAGCAAATAAAAAAAATTAAAAAAAACCCACCAAAAACCCACCACAACTTTATTTAACCCTAGACCAATAGGTGGGGTCTAACTGACCTGAGAGGGGTATAAAAGAAGTTTTTAGCAAACTTCTACCACTCCATGACTGTCGACCATAATGGGCTCAATTGCCCTGTGGTGTTTCATGTCCCCTCCCCCCCCCCCCCCTTGTAATTGTTTTTAATTACGTTTTTTATTCTGAAGCTGCTGGGGGTCAGTTTGACCTGAATTGCAGTGCATGGGAACTGAAAGTACTATGCACCTAGGGTGCTGGGGGTAATATAGATCCCCGAAATGCTGTTAAGAAACATTTAATTATTTTTATTTCTTTAAATGCTTAAACCAGAACCTGTTCTTTCCTTCTTTTCTCACAAAAAATGGAAATAGAAAGAAATATAACATTGTGTCGGTTTTCATTAATGACATTTTCGTGTGTACAAAAATACCACTACAAACGCTTTTGGAGGTCTATTATACCCCAAGCTAAAGAACCACTTTACAAACATAAATCGTGTTGTATATTTTTTTGCAGTTATAACCTTACTGGTGTGAACCTTCAACACTGTTGTGCTTCCCCCCTACCCCCCCAAATCATAGCTGCTTGCAGAGTTCATTTTGAAAAATACTTATCAATCCGCTATATGGGGTCATTTGGATCCCTCCATTTACTTGCAAAGTGACCCTTTTGGACAGTAAAGGTTAACATTGAAACCTGTTTGCAGTAAGGTGGTTATCTAAAGGCAGATCAGGAAACTTCATGAAGCCATCTCAGAGGAATACAATGCATGCTAATGACCCCTCCATTTACTTGCTAAGTGACCCTTTTGTCAGTAAGAGCCAACATTAACATTAAATTGACCTTTTTGCTATCTAAAGACAGATAGACTTCATGGAGCCATCTCAGAGGAATACAGAGATAATTATATAGAATCACTAATTGCTTGGTAAACACTTGGCACCCCAGTGGAAAACTCAGCTAATATTCCTGCATATTTGGTAGTGTTAACGTTGTGGCCATCATGGGGTATTACTGACCCCTGCTGCCTTTTGTTTTATTCCTATTCCGGTCCTCCTCCCCCACCCCCCACCCCAAAAAAAAAACCTTGGGTACAGTGTGAATTTTTTTTCTAGACAGCTGTTGTCCTTTTCAAATTAACATCCCTGTTTGTTTGTTTTTTAAATTATGGCTCAATTGGGGTCTGTTTGATCCCAACAGCGGATTAGTACAGTGGGCATGTCCAACTTGCTAGGGTTAAAAAGCACAGAACAACAAATAGTTCATTAGCTCATCAAAAGTTCATACCCGCACCAAGATCTTGGTCCCGGTATGCAAACTAACTTTTCAATAAGCAAAATTGCTTCTCGTTTCAGCCCTAAGCTCCTACCTTCAGCCACAGACAGACTGGGCTCAGGGTAAGGGAGCAAAGATGATGGCATGCACCCAAGGATAGATCTATGGCACAGATCTGAGACCTGGATCCCCCTCTTCCAGAGCATACCCTTTAAGCACCCTTAATCCCAACTTGATTTTTGCTATTCTTTCTGCTATGAACTTCCAGTAGTACTTATCTGTCACTTGCAGTTTGTTCAGAATGTGACAGCTTAATGGTTTGAGCAGCTGCGATCATATTATGCCCACCCTGTGTTCTTTGCATTGATTGCTTGTTTAATGGTAGCTTGATTTAAGATCGCACTGCTAGTTTTCAGGGCACCAAATGGTATAGGCCCTGTCTATATTCGACATCTGCTCATGGAGCCTTTTCCTGCTGTTATCTGCCCTCAGAAGCCACGCACTGTTTGGGGATCATGCCATCGCGGCTTAAGTTGGTGGGTGATTGGACCTTTGCTGTGGCAGGGCCCTCAATGTGGAACTCGCTCCCTCCACCTGTTCATCTCAGGTTCTCCCTCCTATCCTTTAAAAGGCACCTGAAAACATATTCGTTTTCCAGTTGATTTTAGGATCCACTGCTTGTTGCCCCTCAATGTATTCTGTCCGCCCTTTTTGCCCTCCTAAATTGTTTTAAATGGACTGTTTTATATCATTTTATTGTTGTACTTTATGGTTGAACAGCACACCAAGTGCCATCTGGCAGGGGGAAGTGCTATAAAAAAAATGTTTAAAAAATATTATTTTATCATTATTCTATGTGGCCCCTAGAGCATCTGATAATTTTCAAGGCAGCCCCCAAGAAGGTTCCCCACCCCTGCCTTAAGGAATTGCATCAAGGATGCCTATGAAATCAGTATATTTATACTATCTTCTGTAGTTATAAAAAAAAAAAGGTTGGTATAAAAGTCTTTTACCTTTAGTCCAATACATACAATTGTGTTGTACATCATGGCTGCAATCCATAAACCACTTACTCCTAAAGAGCCACGGTTTCTTTAAGCAATAATATGCAATGTGCTATGAACTGGGATCGCCTACATTTGTCTCTATCATGTATTGCTTTGTTTCTTATTGTCCTCAACTACCAGTCCCTTCCACAGATTAAACGATGTCACCTCCAAAAGCTTGCTCAGCTTTCTCATCAGAATATTTCAAAACTTCCTCATGTTTGCAAAGCACCAGTGTCTGAACAGTTCAGTCTTTGCATTGTGGAAAAAGCAGCGTGATCAAACTTGGCAAGAAAAGGAAAGATATTTACTTGTGCCTTGGGTCCAAAAACTTCACTTAGGAAACTGCAAATTCTTGAGGATACAAATTGGGCATCATCATTTACTGAAGACAGCCATTCAAATAACAACAGGAAACCAGCCTTCAACAAGTATGAAGAGATGCAGCTAGAGAAGGACCAGCATGTGAGTTTCACAGATGCAAAATATGCAGCTCTGCATCTAACACTGACTAGTACCATGGACTAAATGAACAAACCGAACTTTCTGAAGAGCAGCTATGAAAATCCTCTAGAACTCTGTCTCTCCAATGGCGACTCTGATGCTGCTGACTTGATACAGGTCATTATCATAGTGGATTCTTGATTCATTTTTACATATATTTTTTTTAATCAGTTGGGCATTTAAAAGTATAACTGCCCCTATCTGGATCTTTCTCCAGTTCAAAAATACATTATGTCCTCTGCTACTTTCAGGGATATAATGCATGTTGAAACAGAACTGCCGACAGCTCCCATGTTCAGGAGCTGAGTGGGTTTTAGGCTGACTTGATTTTATCTGTGAATTTTTTTATTGCCATTGTTATGGTGAAAGCTGACAAATGTAATAAAAGATGAAAAGAAATGACAGCTCAGCTTAGGTAACAGAAGAAACCCAAAATGAATGCAGAATAGTTCTGAATAACTTGATCCACTGAAAACATTACTAAGTAACCAGTAGTTCAGTAGAACCAGCCTCTAGCCCTGCAAGCTCCATGTCTGGATTTGGGTGCTTTTAGACAGACAGCAGACCCACCTCTGCTCAACCTCAGCCCCAACCATCTAAAAGGTTGCCTGCCAGATGTGCAGGCAGAGAAGAGGTGGAGCAGCTGCCACCAGCGCTCTGGAACATTTGCTGCCGGCCAGCCAAACCCAGGGCACTGGACGGAAGCAGAGCAGCGGTCCGTCTGATGCATGGACCGATGCTGCTACGCCACCTCCAACTGGCCATTGTCCTGGGCAACACCATAGCATTGCAGACACTCTATGGTGGGGGGGGGGGCATTAAGCAGGCAGACCAGGGAACCAGCCAGGTCTTTTTAAACCCAACCCAGGCAGGGCTGGAAGCGGGTGGATGCAGGGGTGCACCCCTGGAGCAACTCCAGGGGTCACTAGCCCAGTGTCTGTCTAAAAAGTACCCAAGGTGTTAGCTTGTGATTTTGATGGATGGAGGTGGAAAGGAGGTTTGAACAAAAAATAAAACACTCAAGTGAGGAAGCCTAGTTTTAGGCTTTAAATAGTGGGGGGGGACAAGTTAATCATTTTTAGGTCTTTGTTTTAAATGCTCTTTTAAAATTTTAATTTGCTTCAGCATATCCAGAGAGACATACATATTCAAATATAATTAGACACAGTAGGCTTACAGATTGGAGATAGGAACAATATGGCTGAACTGTATGAACATACTCCTAGAGCAAAGGGTCTCATACTGTGGATCAGGACCCCAACACAGGATGGGTTTGTGATCCCACTTTGATACTTTCCATGTGTTTTGGGGTTTTTTGCTCCCTGAGGTTGTGAAAATATATTTATATCCAGGGCTGGAACCAGGCAAGTAAAGACTGATCCGGGCCCCCGCAGAAGTCCCAATACATGGGGTCCATGAACAAGCTTGAAATGAATGCCAGAAGCACTGGCATAAAATACAGGCTCATGAATCCTCAAATGCAGGAAGTCCTGATCTACAGAGAGCAGTGATGGGGGGAGGAGATGACCCCCAACACACGGACCCCAGAAGTAAGCTAAAACACAACATATGCATGCCATACAGGACCTGCAGCACATGGATTCTTGACCATGGATTCCTAAAAGGAATGTTATGCTTTATCAATTATAGTAACATTTTCCTTTTTCTAAAAGGCGAAGTCCGTGTACGTCCTACGCTGGGAGGGGGTGCATACCACTATTTTGCATGGGGTCCCAACTTTCTTGGCTCCGGCACTATTTAAATCTCGATATGGGGTTACACAGGCAAAGACTTTGGGAGCCAGTCACAGGCATTCTAAAGGAGATCATCCTAAGCCGCCACCACTACTACTCCTGAAAGAAGAGGGAAAACTAGAGTCGGTTTGTAGTGTCCTCATAAAAGTCCAAGTGACTTCACAATGCAATCTCATGCCTTGATCAATTATTATTGTTACTTATTTATATAGCACCAGCAATGTGCCTGGCACAGAGCAATCATGAGTCCCTGCCCCAAAGAAGTTACAATCTAGCATAGATAAAGGAAGGCAGAATGGGGACCAAGGAGAACGTAGGGAAAGAAAGGTATATTCAAGAGGCTTCATGTGCTAATTTAATTTAAACTAATTAAATTAGTTTAATGACATGAGGAGGAGGATCCTCAAAGATAAGACAAGATAAGGAGAAGCATCAGAACAATCTATAGAGGTGAGGAGTTAAAGAAAGAACTTAACAGAAAAGGCAGGTTTTTAGGAGAGATTTGAAGGTCAGAGCATGTGTGTTCAGGGAGAGAATCCCACACATATGGTACAGCATGAGAGAAGGAGCAAAGATGATTAATGTCATATTTGATTCATGTCAGATTTAATTAATGAGGGCAAAGTTGGTTGATTCAGATAGGCAGTCTAAAAGTGTGTGGGTATTGTAAGACTGGATTTCCATTTTGTTACAATGACCCTATTGGCCATCTTGAGTACTACTGCTAAACATTTCTTTGCATTGGCTGCCCAAGATATACAAACGAATAGGCCCAAAATATAGAGGTTTGGAGTAGGGGAGGTTTCTATCCCAGTTGCTTTCAGAACCTAAAGACTATACGAGATAGTTTTTCATTAGAGTCGTCATATTTTCAACATTTGTTATGGGGATCAAGTCCAGCTTTGTGTGATCCCCCGGAGTCTATTAGTGTCTTAGAAATTTTGATCTGAAGGAAAAAAACAAAAAGAAACCATGAAAGCAAGGACCCTAAGGGTGTGCGCACATTGTCCTAAATTGTAGCCTTTGTTTCAGATGCACTGGAGAGGTCTGCCACCTTTTCCCATTTTCTGTTTTATGGTGTAGCCAATAAGATAAATTAGAAATCTGGACATTTCTATGTACTGCCCACAACATGCTTCTGAAATGTACTCTAAGACGACCATAGTTTCAGCCTGTCAATTGTACCCAATTCTTCCTTAACTTTCTAAGCTACATTCTATCCAAGTGCTCCATTGAGAACTGATACTCATCACAAAAATATGCAAATGAGGCAAGGGTCATCTGTTCAGTAATCTCTTATGGTTATGCCCTGATTTAGCTGGTTATTAAAATTTAGACCATGGGTTATTCCAAAATGGTAGAGAGAAGTCCGTGAGATGAGAGGCAACAATGAATTTGATCTTTTGAAGTAAGTACTCACCAAGAGGAGGTAAATATTTTTTTCTTCAAAAGGTTCAAGTAAATGATTTGGAAATGGACATGCAGGGAGAGACCAAGAGGGGTTGAGTAATTTTTTTCTTCAGCCTCCAACCAGAGTAGTGCTTGGAAAGGACTGGCAGGAGAACACCACGTTGTTAGGAATACTTGGAAAAACAAGGTAGTAAGATACAAATCAAGTCATCTTACTCCCCCCTCCCCTCATGACTCCATGCTATCTTAAGTTTATAGGACATCCAGGGTCTCTTCTTATTCCATAAGAATTGCTATACAACTCTGTTTATTCTTGTAAAAACTAAAATAGGAATTTTAAGTGGCACTAAACTTTAGTGGTATATTAATCTTGGCCCCATGCTCATTTAAGCAATTTCTGTTCTTCCCGACACAGATATTGGTAATGACTGCCACCTTTCAATATCTTTTATCACTCCTCTAAGTATGTAATCCATATTCATAGATACTATCTTTGATGTTGTATCTCTCTATGCCTAAATAATCAATCTCCTTGCAGAGATGGAAAGAAAATGGTTGTATTTGCAATAGTAAAGAAATATCTATAACATGAGAGTTGTTCCAGTTCATTCAAAATCCTGATATCGGACCAAAATAGTTTACTTCAAACAACAACAGGAGATTGGAGCAGAAAGGGTTTTGACCACGTATAATCCAATTTGGTCATTTTTTTTTTGTCTGGGATGGCAACTTCTTCAATGGAGAGCATGCATCCGATGTATGTTTCTAGCAGCTCTGCGTCTAGGAAATCACGGAGGTGATCAAAAGGACCTTTGACATGTTTGCCGATTTAACGGGAAAAAGTGAAGGTGAGAATTCTCCTGTCATAACAGAGGCATGAGGTCATTATAGATCCAGTTTATAAAATAGGATCCAAATCCTAACTTTGGTTGTTAAACGAGAGGCTGCCCTCCCCACCCCCCGCCATTAGCCTCGCATTCACCTGCTTGTGTATGATGTGACCGCCAGATGTTTGCCACAGGGCCACTCCACACGGTATCAACTAAGGAAATGCGAAGCACTGCCTGCAGGCAAATGTGGAGTAACATGCAGTCCCATGGCCACCTCCCACTCCATCTGCTGGAGCGTGCACATGCGTTTAGCACCATAGAGTCACAGGCATCAGCCTAGAGCATCAGGTGAGCAAATGCAACTCTATGGTGGTGGTGGAGGTGGGGAGAATGCAGGAGTAGACTGTGGCAGGGAGGAATGCCTGCCACTTTGTTTTGGTCCTGCATAAAGCCTGCGGGTGGTAGCTGGGGTGGGGGGACACGTAGCAACCACAGGCTGTGGGGGTGGGGTTCTCACTCCTGTATTAACAACCCTTTTTCAAGGCTGTTTGTAAATATGGTCACTCAGTCAAAGGACTTCCCAGCATGTAGCGATAGCACAGAAGGTGAAGTATCAGTTAAAACCACAGATGAGATGAAATAATTTCCAAATGCTCCAGTTCCAGTCTGCATCCAATAAAACCTACCTGATCCACGTGAATAGTTGATGGAACAATGTTTAAATGTGAAGCAACAATTGCCTCCTCACTGGGCCTTTTCAAACGCCTCCACACGCGGGGGGGGGCACTCATGCGAACGCTGCAGTGGGTGCGGGGGAGATGGGTGGGCACCTGTGGGAACACCACGGGCGGTGAGGGGTACGTGTGCGTGCTCCTGTGCTCCACCCATCACCCATGCATGGAGCAACGGGCTCCAATGCCGGTTGCTCCGAGCGTGAAGATGATTGTGTGGCCCACCACACATCACAGGTGCACACCCATCCCCCCTCCCCCCCACGGCCCGTTTGAAAAGGGCCACTGTTTGACAAAATAAAAATGTGCACAGAGAAAAAAGCATAGAGCAGCAACAGGTAGGGGATGGAGAAGCAAATCTGCGTCCTCCCTTTTTCAGTCCCGCTGCTGAAGAGGGAGATTACCGAGAGTCACAGCCATTCCATCTCTGATGAGGGAAAAGAGAAGGAAGTTGCTGAGCTCAGGTACCAATCCAATCAGACATGAATTTAGTCTTGCCCACTCTTGCACCTCTCCCCTTCCTAGCTGGAACTAGACTGGGCATTTCAGCTGCATGTCCCCTCTCAACCCAGAACTTGGGCCTGCCTTTTTAGGAAGGCTCCAGCACCTCTTGAAAGCAATGAAGCCAATGATTCCAACAGGACACACATCTAGATACTTGGATGTTCCAGAGGTAATGCTAGCTTCTTGTTTGGTCAATAAACACACTTTCGACTATTAGGTCTGTTTGTTGAAACACACTTCATATCACATGCTTAACGTGGGCTGTGATCCCAAGAAGCATGGTCATGGACAGCATACCGCCACCGTTACATGCTGATAAGCCTGCGGCCCCACCTTCAGTCTATGGTCACCTGGGATACTCAAGGGATCCCTTGCATCAACAGACAGCTTCCAGTCAACAGCTTGTGGAAGGGGATTATGGGGTAGCCACAAAAACATGCAGTGGCATGCGTGGTCTGTAAAGCCAGTCCTGCATCCCAGATGACATCAGCAATTTCGATGTGCAGTGGATTTCCACGGATTTAGCATTACGTCTGACAACACGCAGCCAGCACTTTACCATAGACACGGTCATAAGCAAACAGATATAACAGTGGAGTTGAGATCCTATATTCCTCAGGAGAAAGGTAAGAACAAAGGTTTAACACAGGGGTGGCGAGCGTGCAGCTTGGGGGTCAAGTTTAACACATGGCTGGGTTGGGGGGTTTTTTGTTTGCTTTTTCTTTGCTATGTTTCTAATTCCTGGCTCTAGCCCATAGATCTAGTCCCTACCCTCAAACACTGAAAGGGAGTGCAGGGAAAAGTAATGGGGATGAGGGCACGGAGCTATGGTAGAGATCCTCTATCTAGGCCCTTCCCCCATCAGAAGCACACACCTTAAAGCACCTTTCCCTCCCAGACTCCTATTCAGCCCATGAAACTTATACTAATTTTCAAAGTGGCTCAAAAGGGGAAAAAATTCCTCCTCCTTGGTTTAAAACCTTTAGGGCACTTTCACACAAGACACTCTCCACCCACTATACACGTTACAGGGCAACACTGCAGTCCTGTGACATTGGGGGGTGGGGGGGGCTGTCTTGTGTGAAAATGCCCTAACTTGTGCCATATAGTCTTTCCACTCCCGTCATAATGCAACATATCAATACTAGCTGCTGCATGCAGTGCAAGGACTGACAGCGTCCAAACACTTACATATTGCAGTGGAGAGGGCCACCCAAGCATGAATGCAACATGGCTAAACACAGAGAGAGAAACAAAAAAAAAAGAAAAAAGGTATGAGAGGTTAATATTTTTTATCTTGCTAAAACATTCCAGCAGTCTGAAAGAGGATATTATAACATCAACATGTTATTACCTTTCTTTATGCTCTTTGTATAAGTTCTCTACTTATTCAAATGCAAATTTTGTCATATCCTTCTTACATAAACCTGCAACTCATTCATACAAGATCTTGTCTTCAACAGGATTTATTTCACAGGCAGGGGATTTTAAAAATTATTATTGTGTCCTGCGCCACTTCCCCGATTTTAACAAAATAGCCGGAGTGCAGTAGCTTAGATGTGCTTAACAAACCTGGCTATTCCATTCAACTTGTGGTTTATCAGAAAGAGACATTTTTTGTGGGGGTAGTAAGGCACTGCCATTGGTTAAAATTAAAACAAGTAGCCTGTATAGCCAGAGGCTCCATGCCTAGTTCAAAAGAAAAATGCTGAAATTTAAAAAGGCAGTAATATATCTTTATCCATAATATGTTCTCTCTGGTTCATCAAAAAATGGGGTGGAACAAGATTTGAGGATGCTTAATAAAGGTGTTAAGTCCAAATAAGCTTAACAGCAAAAGTGCATGATCTTTTGAACATCATGGTTCTTCCATATTTTTCAATGCTCTGTTTTTGTTCACAATGTCAGGGACCTGAATTGATTTAGCCTAAAGATAAACAACGTGATCCTATGAGAGCATACCACCAGCACTTAGCACGAGACTCTCCCACTTTAGTCTGACTCAGGAGCATGCTAAATGCTAGCATCCATGTTATCTCCGGGCCTTTTCACATGGGCGCCCGTGCAAACACCGCCAGCGGTAGGGGTGTGGTGGGTGGGTGTTCAGAGGAATGGTGCCCGTGGTGTGTGTGGGTACGTGCGCACTCCCCCATCACCCATGCATGGAGCAACGGGCTCCAATGCTGGTTGCTCCGGGCTTGGAGATGGGTGTGCACCCATGGGAACGGCCGCACACCCACCCCCACCTCCCGCAGGCGCACACCCATTCCCCCCACCCACCACAGCCCGTTTGAAAAGGGTCTCCCTGAGGACAGTACCCAACGTCTCTTTAATATTCTCATCATTTTCAGCAATAATTTGGGTTCATCAGATACCACCAACAGGTGTCTCATGGGAGAAGAGAAAAAAGACTCATCACGCTGAACACCACCACAAAAACAAGAACAGAAAAACAAGTAATCAGGGGATTAACTTAAGGACCCATTTTAAATTATTTATTTATTTTTAAAGGTTCTTTTCTAAATCACCTATGAACTGAGTTAATACACAGAACCAGTGATTAATTTGTAGTAAATTAATTGCCAGGGCCCCAATATGCCTCCAAAGCCACAATGCCGGCCCCATCCCAGAGCAGGAAATTGAACCCCAATTCTTCAGCTAGCAAACCCAGCCACCCTGCCTCTCTGCAGCTGAATATGAAACAGGAGCGCCTGTACTTTAATCTATAAGATGGTCAGCGCAGGGGGTGGGGCAGTAACGTCATTAGCAAAAGACAAATAAACCATACATGTTTTTTCTGGCTTTTGTTACCAACTCCCAAATGGTCAATATTGGGCTTTCCCCCCATCTTTCATGTTTTGGGGTGATCGCTCCTACTGGGAACATATCCCAGGGCTCAGACCTCCTTTGAATTTAATTGTTGCTGCCAAGCCCTGACAAGCCCCTCACCCCAATTAAACCCTGCGCAGAAGAAAAGCAAGTAGTCAAATATACATAGAATACCCTGTGCCCATGCCCATTCATTTTAAAAGCTGCAGTGACCTAGAATTACATGAACTCCACCCTAGAAGCAGAAGCAGTACGGTGTTTTTTTCCTAGGTGTCTCTCTTTTCCTAACTCGAGTCCTGTTTTTTTTTTCTTTTCCTAGAGTCCTCTTTCTAACACTCTACTTTACTTAGATTTAAACACACACACACACACACACACACACACACACACACACACACACACACACACACACACACACACACACTCTCGTACATCGAAGTGCAGCAACTCAAAATTAGCATCTCGGAACTCTTCATTGGGCTTGGGTGGGGACATAGCAGACTGACATGGAGTTACACAACTGTTTAATCAATAGCCAACAGGCCATTAGTTCAAAAGGACCAAAATCAAAAGGATGCGGATCAGGATTTGAAGTGTCTCTACACGAGAAGACATTTCGGGACAAGATTTTAATCCACACCCAACCCTACTCCAGTGGTTCACAAAATCCTTTGAGCCACACACCCACTTGTCCATCATATTTGAGACCTCTCTCTCTCTCACACACACATACACACCTTGTTCACTCTCTTATTCTCCCCCTTCATATCCTCCTATGGCTTCCCCTCTCCCCAACCCTTGTTCTTTGACTCCCTCTCCCACTTGACGCCTTACCAATTTGGATTTTCCAGGCTTTCCCTGAAGACAGACTCTTCATTTAGAGATGCATATTGCGTCCATGTAAGGCAATGAGTTTTCAGAGCCATATTCCTTTCCTGCATGTTAAGCCAAGATTCCTCTTCTAAGTGGACGTCAGACACTTTCAAGATATTGACCTGTGAAACATAAAGATTAGGACTTTCAAAATAAAGTACCTTGAGAGAGAAAAGACTTCCGCATGTTTATAATTATCAGAAGTTAGCCCTTGATGACAGAGACCCATGTTCACTACATTACGTTTTCCCCGTTGGCAGCAACAGGGAAAACGCAGTGAACACGGTCCGTCATGACAATACATGTACTGAGCCTAATAAGATTATGGTGCGATCATGCAGGCATTCAAAGGTTTATTCACAATGTGTAGCTCCCAGCCAGATTTCTTCCACTGCTAAATTCCAAGTACATTACCTAGTACCATGATGTTTCATTCCTAGTTGTTTATGGCCTATTTATACTGATGGATTCTACTAGGACCCATTTACAGACTGCAGCATGCGAGACATAATCACCTAAGACACTTGGTTCATTTTACATTCTGTTCTATACCTGGGAATTTATGTTTTCCTAGCTGGATGAAGCATGGGAAATGCAAACACAGATGTAGCAGGTATAAATAATCTAAAACATTTTAGCCTTGGCATTAAAAAGGATAAAAACAATATGCTTTTATTACACAGGATGCAACATACTAAGAATTTTAATTAGTTCAAAGAAATAGGTGCCAAACGTGTGTTAACTATACAATTCTTCTATGAGGTATATTAAAACCCTTCCCCAATGCCCACTCATATTGCTTTCCAATATCATACTTGTGAAGAGCCATAGAAGATATGCTCCAAATTCTCCCACATATTGTACCTACTACATCTGACTGTGGGGCAAGACTGTGGCTTCATTTTGGCTAACAAAATCTAAGCCTAAATTATATAGTATTTTTATTTTTATTTTATTTTAAATTTTGAAAGAAAGAAAAAGAAAAAGTAGTCAGTGAAGTAGCTTTTAATGAAAGCTGAATCAAATCCCCATTTGGCTTTCTTAAAGCCTTTTCAAAAAAGACCCATATCAGCATAATCTAAAAATCAGACTAAATCTGAATTTAGTGTCATTACCCTTCTTAAGATTTCAGGAATCACATTCTGACACGTTGCAATCCGCCTCCTGTATATAATCCCCGTGGACAAATCTAAGCAGAAAAAGTGGAAATAAATATTAAAAGAGTTAGTGTGACATGGGAAAATTTTACTCAATAAAAACATTGAAGCAGAGAATAAAACCGTAGGCAGAAAGGCTGGCAAACGAAGTTATATAGTCTGTATATAGTAGAGGCTTGTAACTGTGTGTATTTTAGCAACCGCAGGATCCCTGCCCCTTTGTCAGATGGGAGGTGGTTTTTAAAAAAAAAAAAATTGGCATGAGACACTTATTCCCAAAGGGGAGGGTTTCTGTGCCCACTTCAATGTATTAGCACCCCCTACCAGCCAGAGACCAGATGGTGTGGGACAAACATTTCATTGGCATCTATATCAGCAGCAAAGAACAACACCCACTGCCAAAACTCAACTCTCACTTAAATGGCCAGGACTCCACTGAAATCAATGCCGAACTGGCACACAATATTAAGGTAGCTCATTTCTGTGTCATTGCTTTGTTGATATTCTGGGACTGGAGAAAACAGTAAACTGAAAATATTGTATTCTGTACCGATTCAGAACAAAAACCCCACAAAACTTTGCCTTCCACTCTCTTCATATTCTGAAGCACGTGCCAAGCGCACTCAAACGCACTCCTGCATTTGAGATCTACAGCAGGCACTTGCCCGATTATGCATTTATTTTTATACTAAGTTTGGGCCAGTGACAAGGACAAAGCTATCTATTAAAAAAATGAATTATAGTTATTTAGCTTCACCAAAAATCATGACTGTCTTTCAGGATCATTTTGCGTTTAATATTTAATGACCCTGATCAAATATGGAAACCTCAGTACGCTATTAAATGATGCACCATCTGGCAGACAGCCCAGGGTAAAGAGAATTCACAGGGATACTAGAATGTCTTCCCAATGAGTTTGTTTGATGGGATTTGAGAAAGGCAAACTTTACAGTTAGTTTCTCAAGACTCTCTTGATATATTTGGTCTTTAACAAGGGGATACATTTACAGGGGCCATAACCCAATATCGCCCAAGAGAAAAGCTACATAGTGAATAAGTATGAGTCTTTTCTCAAATGCACCTGACTGATTGCAGTGCTAAAATTCTGCTCTCCCTATAGGCCAGTGGTCCTCAAACTTTTTAAAGCTACACCCCCGTCCCCTTCCTCCTGTCTATGGTAACCCAGACCCCTTTCCCCACCACACACCTTGCTCCTTCCACCCTCTTTTTGCTTCCCCTTTCCCCTCTTTGCTTGTTCTCCTACTCTCTGCCCCTTGCTAGCCCATCGTTTTAAAAAATCTCTCTAGTTCAGAGCGGACAAGCATGTTTCTCAGCTGTCCTCCTCCTCATGCCCCAGAATACATTTTGAGCACCCCAAGGGGTTCACCCTCCTGTTTGAGAACCACATAGTTAATGGCCCTTTTTACACGGGCAGCACCCACGCATGAACACCCAGATTTCTGGGTGTTCATGCATGGGAGCCCCCCGTGTAAATCCCATGGGGGTGCACCCTCCCATACACACACTTGCACACCCATCCCCACGCACGGAATCACCGGTAAAAACGGGGGTGCCTCCGTGCCTGGGGGGGGTGTCCGTATGCACCAGCTCCCCCATGCCGCCCATGCTGTGGTGCGCACACACACCCTGAGGCAGACACAGCCCATGTCAAAAGGGTCAATGTAAACTCGCTGATGTCATGGCAACTGAGAGAAAAAGATACTGGCCTTAAGATTCACCATGCAGACACAAGGACAGAATTATCTCAATATAGTATTTCCATTTAACCAAGCACTGCACAAAAATAAATGATCTTATAGATGCCTCATTAACATACAATTTTTCCAGCCTGTCAACCTTTTCATATGCAAGCCAAAAGCGTTTCCTTTACCGTTAGGAAGGGCATGCATCAACAGCTTGGGACAAAATGTGAAACTTGTATCTAACCCAAGCTGAATACTTGAACACTATCTGGGTATTTTCAGACATTACGAGATCACAGTCAACCACAGTGAACCACGGTCAATCCGGCGGCAGGGCCAAAGCGCCCTGAACGTCTGTTACGTGGCCACCAGATGTTCAGCACAGTCAATACCCACCAGGGATCAAAATCAACCACGCTTCCGGAGCTCCAGCCGGGACCATCGCCGAAAGCATGGTCAAAGCGATTCCCATTGGGAAACAATATAAAGTAACATCTGGGCGGCAACCACCGGCCGGAATCAAGCAAAATGATTCCCAGCCGGGGATAAAGCATGCAGTGTTGCTGCCAGGCAACCAGCAACACCATAGGCTGCGGAGGGAGATTTAAAGGGCACACAGCAGCACGGAAACGTGGTGGGATGGAGCGAGGCGGCAGGGAGAGGAGGGCAGCGAGCGAGAGAGCAAGGCAGGAGGAGGGGGTGGTTGTGCTGCACATGGAGGTGGAGGGGCAGCATCAGCTGGGACAGGCCACTCCGGGAACAACGACCGGGCCGGGGGAGAGGGCATCCCGGAAACGGGTAAGGGGACCGAAGGGGAGAGGACCCAGCAGCACAGGGGCACCCAGGGCAGAGGGCCGGCCGGCCGGCAGGAGAAGGGGGACGGGGGCGGGCCATGGAACGGGCAGCACAGCAACCAACCACCCCATGTCCCGCAGACACAGAAATGGGCCCGGGAGCCCGAGCCCCCGGAAGAGACGGGCGCTGCCCAGGCAGAGGACGAACCGGAGGAACCACGGGGGAGGCGGCCCTACCACAGAGGGGGGCAATGGGGGCTCAGGGAGACCCAAGACTTTATCCGCATCTGGGGGACCCTGGAGCATCAACTGGAGCTCGCGCTCAATCAGCGCAACGAACACGTGTTCCAGGAGATCGTGCGGGAAATGGAGGTGGCGGAGCAACACAGGACCATGGCACAGTGCCGGTCGAAGGCCAAGGAACTCAAGAGGAGGTACAAGGCCATTCGGGACAACAACCGGGGGTCCGGGCATGAAGCCCGGACCGCCCCTACTATGATGCCCTGGACTGCATCCTCCACATGAAGGGCTCCATAGAAGCCCCACGCCTCGTGGGGAGCGCCGTGGTGCAGGGTAGGGAGCGGGCCGATGTACCCCCTCACCTCACCACCACTCAAGAAGGCACCGGCTCCAGGGTCCCCAACCCCCAGGAGGAACACCCAGGTCCCACCAGCAGCAGCCCGGAGAGCCCCCACCCCCTGGCCGGACAGGACGACTCCGAGGCCAGCACACTGGTCACCCTCAGCCAGAGGTCAATGGGGGACCCCAGCTACATGGAGGGGCCGGCCTCGGAGGAATCAGAGACAGACATCAAGGGTAAGCAAGCGGGGGGGGACGGGCGAGGGGGAGGAGGGAGGCCCAGCCAGGGGGCAGGCCCCGTCCATGCCAGACCACGGAACGGAGGTCCAGGGGGCTGCCCGGGCACACCTACAGCCCTCCTCCACCCACCCCCTCATGTCCCCACAGGGCACGGCACGCCCCAACACCAGAGACAGGAGGACGAGGAGGCCAGCGGGGAACAACAGGTGAGGCACACCGGCAAGGGGGGGGGGCAGGGAGGCCGGGAGGAGGACCCAGGTCGGGCAGGGGTAGGGGGGCCCAGGGCACTGGGGAAGGCTGGGTGGGCAGCCACCAACCTGGAGGGAGAACCCACAAACCCCCAGCCATGTCCCCGGCCAGGGGGTGGCTGGCCAGGGCAGCTAACCACCACTATCTGTGTACTCTGCAGGGCAGCCCGAGGGGCCCCAGCAACCCGGGGCCGTGACCCTAGCACAACGGATAATAGTGGCCGTGGATCGCATGGCGATCCCTGCAACAGGCGGAGGCAAGAGACCGGAGGCTCCAGGCAGAGGTGCACCTGGAACGGAGGCGGGAGCGCCGGGACCACAGCAGGCAGGTAGAGGCGTTTGGGCAGCTGGAACTGGCCATTGAGGAAATAGTGCAGGAGCATTCTGCAGAAATGGATACAGTTGGGGAACCCTCCAGCCACAAAGTCGGCCATCACAGCCTCCTGGTCCATCAGCTGGATCGCTCAGTCGAGGAGAACGCCCTCCACAGCCTCACAGACATCCCAGAGGATACAGGCAACGGTGCTCACCCTGACACCAAAGTGCTGCGAGATGGACCGGCAGGAGTCGGGCGTTGCGAGGGCCCAGACCCCGATGGCCACCCACTGGACCATGGGGATGGGGTTCCTCATGGGGATGTGCTGTTGCTCCAGCCAGGGTGTGAGCAGCTCCGCGAGCCACAGTAGGGTGAGCCTGTCCATCCGAAAGTGCGCCCTCCAGGTGGCCTCATCCCACTGAGCCAGCGCCCGGGACCACAACCCCTGTGCCTGCTCCGTGACCCATACCCGCCGGGCAATGGGCATTGCTAGCTGGACAGCACGCCCCGTGGTCTCCCTCCGCCATTGGAGGTGCCCGGCTGCCTCGCGGAGCACAGCAGCCCTGTTCCGACCGCAGATCAGGGGTCTCCAGTCTGCCTCGGTCAACCACTGAGCCAGGCCAGGGAGCGCCTGTGGCCATGGTGGGGTCTCCGGGCCCTAGCAGCGCTCCAGGCCATGCCAACCCACAGGCGGGCACCCAGGTGCACCTCCATGGTCAGGAGGCGCAGCTGATCAGTGTGCGAGCGGTACCACTCGGCACAGAGTACTAGGTGCATCCCGCAAGCACCCAACCAGCCTCGCTCCATGGTGCCGGCTGGCCCGGGTGAGGTGCAGCCGGCCCCGTTATAGCCTGGGCCATGTGTAGGCCCACCCCCCGGGTCGCGACCCAGCGGGGGCACCCGTGTGGGCCCGGGGCATGCCCCCCCAACTGGCCCGGGCGGCTCCAGGTGGGCGGGAGGGCCGGGGCGGCCCATTGGGCGCAGCTGCTGTCCCTGTGGGGCCTTGCATATGGCCCAGCATGCGTCCAGGCATGCTGGCGGCAGCTGCATTCCAGCTGTCATCACCTCCCACCTCTCTGCGTTGGCAACAATGTGTCCTCACCGGCCTCGTTAGTGTGTCGGTTGTCCTGTCTGTGCGCTCAGTTCCTGCAGCTGTGCTGGGTCCGCACCCCATGCCTCGCTTGTTTACCATGCATTGTAGCCGCCTGTGGCCTTATCGCTTGGCCTTGGGGCTCCCCTGCGTCCCGTCCCATCCCTCCAGGGATTGTGGGGCCCCTCTGTCCTCACAATTAGTCTCCTTTGTTTCCTGGACCATGATTGGCTGCACTCCCACCGGGCTCCCGGCCCCCATGGGGCCTCCCATACGTGGACCTTCCGCAAG
Organism: Sphenodon punctatus; assembly: GCA_003113815.1. Lineage (NCBI taxonomy): Eukaryota > Metazoa > Chordata > Lepidosauria > Sphenodontia > Sphenodontidae > Sphenodon > Sphenodon punctatus. Next base: position 80,715 of record QEPC01015163.1, on the reverse strand, counting down.
ACCATGGCCCTGTGGCATACCCCAGCCGTGCAATTGCTGTGTGCCTATGCGAGCCTGAGCTCTGGCCTTCATTACTTTGGCTATGGGGCGAGCGCCTGCGATTGCCGGCTGCATGCTGAGACTGGTTCCCTTTCCCGATTGGTGCATTCCGGAGTTCAGGTGCTCGTATGTGGGGTGGTCAGCGGCGGAGACTGTGTCTGCTCGGTCTGTGTGCAGCCTGGCCGCCTACCCGGTCTGTCTGGAGAAGGGGAACCCTGCCTTGACCGTGTCCTACTTTGGCTGCGTTCACGGGGCCCGTGGGTACAGGCGCTCCCACCGGCTGCTAGAGCTCGGTCACCTTCCGTGGCCCCCCGCTGCAGACTTCTGCGTGTCTGAGTCCACCGCGGCGGAGCTGGCAGTGCTGTCAGGTGTGTGGTCCCGTTCCGATGTGCAGTTGGGGCTCTCCGTGCAGGATCCGTTCGAGGTGTACTACCTGATCGCCCACCACGTCTGTGCTGGGGTACCACCGGGGCATGCTTCATTGGCCGCACTTCGTTCACCTGGTGGGCCACCCGGCCCCCTGTAGCTGGCTGTGAGTCCCCTTCTGCATTCCGGGCCCCTGTTACTGTCCCCACTGTGTGCTCCCGCCTCTGCCCTGCTGCCATGGTCTGCTGCCTGCTCCCTCCTTGATGTCCCACCCATGCTGCTGTGCTGGCTGCTTCCCGGGGTTCCGCTGCCCCTGCCTGTGGCCCCACCAGACCCTCCCCCCCAATCTACCTCTGCAATCGTTGTTCCCCTCCGTGGCTGCCTTCTCCAATGTCCGTGTCCAGCTCTCCCCCTGGCTCCCCTGGGTGCTGCTGACCCTCGCCCGCCTGTGCTCCCTCATGTGCCCTGCCTTCTGGGTGTTTTGACCACAGCCGGAAATGGGTGTCACATCTGTTACGCTGCCCTGGGCCATGATCTGGTGGCCCGATTCCCTGCCGTGGTCCTAACCCCGTCATGTCTGTTCGGGGCTCTCCTTGACCACGGGGGGTGGTTGTTCGGTTCACCACCGCTGGGAATCCACTGTGGTGGATGCAGACCACGTAACGTCTGAAAACACCCTCTGTAATAGAAGATATTTTCCCCACACACACACACTTTTTTAAAAAAAAATTGTTACCCAACATTGCCCTTTTTTACACGAGATGCATCCACTCATGAACACCCAGCAATCTGGGTGTTCATGAGTGGGCGAGTCCCGTGTGAAAGACGCAGTGGGAGCACGTGCGGAGAGTGGGTGTGCATGCGCGCTCCCGCTGAACATGCATCCCCACTCACCCCCTACTCATGAACAAACATGGAGCAACTCATGAAAACAGAGGTTGCTCTGTGCGTGTTGATGGGGGGAGGGGGGAAACACATGTGGGCCCGTATGCACACCCCACCCACCGCGCACTCACCGGTGCGGTCACACACACACAGCGCCCATGGGGCTGTGTAAAATCCACCTATAAACCTGTGTACTTAGTTACCAATTTTCTAGTCGGTTCAAACTAAATAGAAGCCTTATGAATGGATATTACAAGCTAAGGAAGCAGTATAAAATGTTATTTGTCAGGAAGAAATCTGCTTACTATAAAGAGCAATGGAACTCCCTCCTGGTTGCGTTAGAGAATAAGGACTCCCGTGGATTTTGGAAAATAGCAAACAGTGCCTGGAGTAATGGACCTATTCATGTGGAACCCAAAATTAGCCAATATGCCTGGACAAAGCTTTTTAACGCCTCAGTTCCTTCTGATAGACCTGTGTCAGTGGAGGAATTGTCTAGCTTGCCCGCTTGGGAGCCTGTTACTATAGAGGAAGTACAGGATGCTATAGGTTCCCTGAAACATGGGAAGGCTCCAGGTGCAGATTTTATTCCTGGGGAAGTTTTCATACTCTATCCAGAATGGTGGGAGCTGGTGCTGGCTAATCTTTTTACCCTGATAAATAAAATTGGGTATACTTCCTCCCCTTTGGAAAGCAGGGATTGTAGTGCCAATCTACAAGAAAGGTGACCACGCTGACCCAAAAAACTATAGGCCCATTGGTTTCTTGTGCATCATTTCTAAGATTTATACCAAACTACTTTTATGGAGACTGACTAATTGGGTGACAGAGGAACATCCTGGTGGAGGAGCAGACTGGGTTTCAAAATTCCAAAGGCACAATGGATCACTGCTTTGTACTTTCTCATTTAATTGAGAAATTTGAAGTCAAGCGTGCTAATCTTTACGCTGTATTCATTGACTTTACTGCGGCATTTGACCTTATTAACAGGGAAAGGCTGTGGTGCAAACTCACAGAGCTGTCAATTGACAGGCGACTTCTAGCTTTAATATCATACCTGTATGCGGATACTTCGTTTATGGTCCATACCAACCTTAGTGGTATTCTGCCCCAATTTCAACCACCTGTGGGGTTAGGCAGGGTTGTTGCTGGCTCAAACTCTGTTTAACCTCTGTGAACCATCTAATGGTCAAATTTCATAATAATGACAAGTATACGGTCCCCAAAATTGGAGCCCGCAGAGTGTTGATACTAATGTATGCAGACGACACCATTCCATTATCTTCCTGCAGACTGGGTCTTACTCGCCTGATGATTGTGGTGCTGAGTGTTTAAGGAGGAAATGGTTGTTAATTATCAAAAAACAAAAGTCATAGTCTTTTCTAGACGTTTTAGGCTAGAATCATGGTACCTGAATAAGCACAAATTAGAGCAGGTGCACTTTTTTAAATATTTGGGAGTTGTTTTTATATTAATGGTACCTGGTCTGCGCATTTGAGATCTGTTAAACAGGTAGCTACTTCTTTCATTAGGTTACTCTTATGGTTCCTCGATGCAAGGATTTAGCGGGTCCTGCATTGAAGATTTTTCAGGCAAAATTGTTATCGCAGATCTGCTTTGGTGCCCAGATATAGGGTCTTAGTAAAATGACGACTTACTTTCTTGAGCCGCTACAAAATAAATTCTTGCGAAGTCTTCTGGGAGTTCCATTAGTAACATCCCATGAAATATTGAGATTGGAGACAGGGATGAAATCCCTGACATCAAGCATTAACAGAGATGTACTGCAGTACTGGTTGAAAATCCTCCCTTCACCACCGCACTCCCTTCTGAGACACTGGGTGTTTTTACACACACATTCCTCCTGGGTGTCTGCGGTTACATCCTGAACTTTCCGTGTGTCTAAATCACTCACCCAGATCTTAAACATCTGGCTCTTTGAACTTCTGCACAGAACTTCTCCCAGAACTTGTGTGTAAAAAGTTTTCCTGGTAAACTGCTTTGCTCCAGGCAGCTGTGGTCACTTGGTTTCCATGGCAGCCTGTCACGCGACTACTTTAGGCTGCCTCAGGGCAGCATGTGTGAAAAATGCATCTGGACCTTACTTGTGGACTTGTAAAGCCAGAAGATTGAAAAATCTGGAACTTTAACGTGTGTAAAGATGCCCAGTGTCTGGAGGAGAAACTGAAGGCGAGTGGTCACCAAAAGGAGATATGGTGGCCAGGTGTTGAACACAAAATTGGAAGTTTAGTTTTTTTGCTCGATTTTTTTTAGAACCTACTCCTTTAAAAGGAAGCTTCCAAGCTTAAGTGCAGAATTGAGGACACTGAATATCAGTCCCTAGGGGCCCAGTTTTCTAGCTTTAGTATATCTCCACGTTATAAATACTGGTTTTCTGATCCATCAGTTCCATTAAATTTAAGATTGATCACTAATGTAACTCTTAGGAAGGCCTTTACCTCTTTAAGGCGTCAGGTGATGGCAACTGAAGTTTTATATGGTCGTTATTCAGGTTTGCCATATAAGGACTGTAAGTGCATTTGTGGTTCATAACAAGCGGAAGATCTGGTTCGTTTCCTTTTATTGTATCCCCTACATGCAGGTCCACGTGATCGACTGTTTAAACTGACTAATGCTGGACCCGGGTGGTCTCCTCTCCAACTATTGTTTTTTTTTCTTTCCAATAAGAGAGTGGAGGTGACTAATGCTGTAGCTGCTTTTGGAGCAGCAGCAAATAGATTGAGAATTCAGCAGGTTAAATGGCAGGCTGGCCTTGCCCTTCTTTCTTAATTAAAATTGTATATATATGGCTAGTTATAGTAGCATTTGTTATTTAGATAGGTTTAATTTTTGTGCACTTTTGTATACCTTTTGTCATGTAACGTTGTCATGGCTAATTGTCCGTACAATAAATAAACAGTGTAATTTTCTAGTGCAGATACAGATAGATGCTTTTTAACTTACTAATTCAACTATTCCTTTTATTTAAAACGAGACACCTCTCCATTAACAGCCCGACAAGTTCTCTGAGCAGAGATCTTTTTAATTGGTGTCACAAATGCTCTTTTTCTGGACAAGTCCAAATGCTTCATCAATATTGTAGGAGTTCTAATGGTTAGAGAAGTAGGGCTGAAGAGTTAGAAAATTTAGGGTTAGAAAATTTAGGGTCTGTTTCAGACTCAACGATAAAAGCATAAGAACTGCCATCTTGGGTCAGAGCTATCTAGCCCAGGACTGTGTCACCGACTGTATTGGATGCTGCAGGGGAATTGCACAAAAAAAGTGAATATATGGAATGATTCATCCCCTTCATGACCACCATCTCACTATGTGAGAACAGGAAAACAAGGGAACCCTGTAAGCTCGTTTCTCCATCTATAAGATGGGAGAATTACTACCTCCTTTCCTGCCTTATGAAGCTGATGCCATTAAGGCGAGGGGTAGCCAAGAAGTAGATCATGAACTAGTTTCCATTACATCACAATGCAGGGAGGAGAACAACCTCTCCAAGTATGTCTCTAGGGGAGGAAAGCAGGACCAGCCTACTGTCAGGCGCCTCTGGCTCAGAAGGTGCAGGGGGTTTCCTGGGGCCAGGGGACAGCAGGGCCCGGGACAGTGTGCGCCTTTCAGCACAGGGGGAACCTTGCCGGGAGGTGCAGACAGGACAGGGGATCAGGCCAAGACCGGAAGTGCGGCAGCGGAGTGTGAGCACGCTGATGCAGCACGACACGGCCCTCTCCAACGCTCCCTGGAGCATGCCGCACCACATCCGGCCCCATCTCAGCGCTCGGAGCACCTGCACAGGCTCGTTGGCCCAATTTAAGGGTTATTCAGTCTCCGTGGCTGTCCCAGTGAGCAGAGCTTCTTCTGTGAGACTGGTCCCTGAGTGTGTGCTACCCTGATCGTTGGATTATCCTGAGTGTTGTTGTGTGCTGTTCTGTGTATCATGAGTACTGTGAGAGTGGGTGCTGGAAGTGTGGGTGGCATGGGCGGGGTGAGTGAGGTTGCTTGGTGGTGTGGGTGCGGTGTCCCTTTTCCCCTCCTGCTTGGGTCTCTACGCTGCGTATCGTGTGCGCGCGCGCGTTTTTCCATCCTCTCCCTTTCCCGAGGTTCCCCCTGCCTATTATTCCCCACTTTCCCTCACATCCCTTCCCCGTGTGCTTGTGAGAGTGAAGGCGTGTGGGTCTGGGGGCGTGGATACAGGGTGCGCACTATCACCACCTCCCTAGGATGATCTTCAGCTTGGCTCATTGCCCTTGTATGCCACTATAAGACCCTGAGGGACCATAGTGCACCAGCGTCTGAGTTGCACGTGCAAGTATTACCCCTTCAGGTCCCCGGCTGCACCATGGGGCCAGACACCTACCACGGGAGTGTCTCTGGGGAGAACAGCGCCTCTGGTGCAGTGGGGAAGGCTATCTTATGCAGCTGTTTTTGAAAACATCCAAGGAAGGAGATACCACAACCTCACTTAGCAAGATTGCTTGCACATGAAAACCACTGCAGAAACATACGTTGAGTATGTGATTGTGCAACAGTCACAAGTAAAAGTCCATTGCAAGCTTAATGCGGGGCTTGTCCCATAGGAGGAGTGTCAGGGGATGAAACAAGTTTTTTCTTCTCCCTGTCTCCTCTCTTCTCCTCTCTCTGCCCTCCATCTTGTCCCATGCAGTCTGTACAGTATGGAAGCATGTCTTCTGAGTTCTTAGTAAAGTTCTGTTTTGAAGAAACTTCTGCTGTGTGTTATTCAACAGAAAGCTAACTCTACAATAGGTTATGGGCCCAGGACATCTTCAAGGCAATTTTGAAGACTAGAAGCAGCCCAGAAGGAGTGCAGACTGTGAAAGAAAACTCCCAGACAGAGAGGCCTACTGACTGTGAGTAAGAAGGCCTAAATCCCAGAAGGGGAAAGGGAGGGAAGCAAGTATGGCAAGCAGCTCAGAGCTCAGACTTTCAGTAGGAAAGCTGAACAATGTAAACTACCAATTGTGGAAGTTTAAAGTGGAAATGCTGCTGTCTAAAGATGATCTATGGGAGGTGATTACCACGAACAGACCAGCAGCAAATCACGAGGAATGGGATAAAAAGGACAGGTTAGCAAAGGCTACAATAAGTTTATTGGTAGAAGATGACCAGCTAATCCATATAAGAAGTGAGACCACAGCAAGAGGCATGTGGATTGCATTGCAAAACTTGCATGAGAGAACTAGCCTGAATAGCAAACTGTTTCTACTGAGGAAACTATACAAAATGAGGCTTGGCAAAGAAAGTGAAATGCAGGAGCATATAAATGCCATGTTGGAAGTAGTGGCACAGCTGCGCGGCATTGGAGAAGATATAAAGGACAGCCATGTGGTAGCCCTACTCCTCTGCAGCCTGCCTGAATCTTACAGTGCCCTCATCAATGCCCTGGAGACAAGGCCAGAGGCTGAACTGAAGCTGGAATTTGTTAAAGGTAGACTTGCGGATGAATTCCAGCGCAGAAAGGAGAACCTGCAGAATGATCTAAAGCAGGGTAATGAGACTGCACTGAAAACCTCAGACAAAGCTCCTAAGAGGGAAACCAGAGTATGCTTCAGATGCAAAAAGGAGGGACATTTAAAGAAAGACTGCTATATATGGAAAGCAGAACAGCAGAAACTGTCTCCACGAACACCTAAGCAGAGGGCTAAAGTCACAAACAGCAACACAGTCGCTCAACAATGGAGTGGGTGCTTCAGAGCAACGCAAGACAGCTCATCCCAAAATTGGTGTGTAGACTCCGGGGCAACGAGCCACATGACTAGCGATAAAGGATTCTTCACAGGACTGGATCTGAGCAGTAAAGAAAGGATCTACCTTGCAGATGGGAGAAGCATCAACGCGGAAGGAATTGGACAAGGATTCCTGTACTGCAACCAGTCACAGGGAGGCACACTGACCATACCCATGAAAGATGTGCTCTATGTGCCCAACTTAGAAGGGGGACTCCTGTCCGTGAGGCGCCTGGCAGCGAGGGGGCTCACCATCCGTTTCCAGGGAGACGAATGCACAATTCAAAGTGGGACAAAAGTACTGGCCAGAGCCACTGCAGATGAGCACCTGTACCGTCTGAGCACAGCGAAAGAACAGGCGAAGCTCACTGCGCACAAGCCACACGATGACTGCATCCACCTGTGGCATAGACGCATGGGACATAGACACCCAGACAGCATCAAGGAAATGCACAGACAGCAGTTGACCAAAGACCTTAAGGTATCAACGTGTCCCGTGATCATGAAATGCGACTGTTGCATCAAAGCCAAAGCCACGAGGGCTACGCTTCCTAAGAAGAGTCAGAATAGAGCCACGAAACCGCTTGATCTTGTACACAGCGACGTCTGCGGCCCAATGAAGGTTCCCACGCCAGGAGGCAACCGGTATATGGTAACTTTCATTGACGACTATTCAAGGTACACGATCACGTACGTCATGAAGAGTAAAGATGAAGTATTCGACAAACTTCAGGACTATGTGACCATGACGAGCAACAAGTTCCAGCGCAGACCAAAGACACTGCGGACTGACAATGGAGGTGAGTTCACAGGAAAGGAAGTAGAGGACTTCCTGAGACTCCATGGAATTGAGCACCAAAAGACAGTGCCATATACACCCGAGCAGAACGGAACAGCTGAAAGGAAAAACAGAACGCTAACCGAAATGGTTAGATGCATGTTAACAGACTCTGGACTACCAGAAAGATACTGGGGCGAAGCAGCAGTTGCTGCTACCTACCTACAAAATCGGCTGTATTCTAGAACAGTGAGGAAAACTCCATATGAACTGTGGCATGGTCAAAAACCTAGTGTGGGCCACATCAGAGTATTTGGAAGTAAGACTTACGTATATATCCCAGAGGAGAAACGTACCAAGCTGCAAAACAGAGCAGTGGAAGGCATCCTCGTAGGATACAGTGAGCATTCCAAAGGCTACAGGATCCTGGATCCACGCACAGACAGAATAACCATTAGTAACAGTGTGACCTTTGTGGAAAACTCAAGCGACAGTGTGATGACTCTCCAAGGTCCAGGCGAAGGAGAACAATCAACCACGGACGAAACCACTGAAAGGGAGCAATCCTCTGAACAAATAGTCGAAATCGGCACAAAGGTAACAGAAGTGCAGGAACAGACACAGCCGGCTGCTGATGCTGAGCCAAGGCAGTCGACGAGGTCTAACAAAGGCATTCCCCCCACTCGTCTGTCCTACAAAGTCAGCACCAGTAAATTGTCAGAGCCAGCATCCTGGGAGGACATCTCGCAGATGTCAGAAGGGGAAGCAGAAAAATGGGTAAGAGCGGCTGAAGAAGAAGTAAAGTCCATGCAGGACAACGCGACGTGGACACTTACTCCACTGCCCGCAGGGAGAAAGACTATAGGTTGTAAATGGACATTTAAAATAAAGTACAATGCGCAGGGAAATATTGAACGGTACAAGGCCCGACTTGTCGCGAAAGGATACTCCCAGAAGTACGGAGAAGACTACGATGAAACATTTGCACCTGTAGTTAAGCACACTACAATCAGAACATTGTTAAGTATAGCTGCCGGAAGAGGAATGCAAGTCAAGCATATGGACGTGAAAACAGCGTTCCTAAATGGTGAGTTGAAGGAAGATATTTACATGGACCAACCACCGGGGTTTGCAGACGTTGAAAGGCCGGATCTTGTATGCAAACTGCACAAAAGCATATATGGGCTTAAGCAGGCCGCCAGAGCGTGGAACACTAAAATAAACAAGGTGCTCATGAGGGAAAATTTTACCAGGAGCAAAGCAGATCCCTGCTTATACACAAAGAGACTAAGGGGCAGGTGGATCTTTGTATTAATTTATGTTGATGACCTTATCGTATGCTTTGAGCAAGAAGGGGACGAGTGCGAAACAATGAGAGCTCTAAATCAGGACTTTGAAACTAAGGACCTGGGTAACATAACGCACTACCTTGGAATACAAATTGAAAGAGAAGATGATGGAAGCTATCTTCTCAACCAAAGACAGGCAATAGAAGAGATGATAGAAAGTTTCAGCACGGGGGGTGCGAAGGCAGCAAATACCCCTATGGAAACCAGCTACCCAAAGGAGATCAAAGAAGCAAGTTTATTGCTGCCAGACAATAAGCAATACAGAAAGGCAATTGGAAATCTCTTATACATTGCCACAATCACAAGGCCTGACATTGTGGTGGCAATAGGTATACCGTGTAGACGAGTCTCAGCCCCAACCCAAAAGGGATTGGAACGCAGCGAAGAGGGTCTTACGGTACCTGAAAGGGACTGTGTACCTCAAGCTACGGCTCCCAGCAACTTCCATGTCAGACCCGATAGGGTACATGGACGCAGATTGGGCTGGAGACCATTCAGACCGAAAATCTACCAGTGGGTACCTATTTTTGCTTGGTGGGGACCCATCAGCTGGTGCAGTAGGAAACAAACCTCTGTGACACTTTCCTTGATGGAGGCAAAGTACGTGGCAGCGGTACATGCAACCAGATAACTTCTTGGCTGGCAACAGCTTCTGAATGATCTGGGGCAAAAATTGGATAGACCCACGCCGATCCTGGAAGACAACCAAGGATGTACAGCGCTGGTGCAAACAAAGAATCAACCCCAGAACCAACCATATTGATGTAAAATACCATTTCCTGAAAGACTCACAGGAACAAGGACTCATAGATCTGCAATATTGTCCTACAGAGGATATGACAGCGGATGTGTTCACGAAGCCACTAGCAGGGGAACGCCATCGCAAGCTATTAAAAAGAATGAACCTAGTGGATTGGACTAGTGAGTGACTGTTGAGAAGGGGTGTTGGATTGTGCAACAGTCACAAGTAAAAGCCCATTGCAAGCCCTGCAAGCTTAATATGGGGCTTGTCCAGGAGGGGGAGGGGGATGAAACCGGTTTTTTCCTCTCCTTTTCTTCTCTCTTCTTCTCTCTCTGTCCTCCATCTTGTCCCATGCAGTCTGTACAGTATGGAAGCGTGTCTTCTGAAGTTCTGTTTTGAAGAAACTTCTACTGTGTGTTATTCAGCAGAAAGCTAACTCTACAATAGAGTAAACATGGAAAGCAAATAATGCAGACAGACTAGGCAAGATCTGCTTCTAATATTTTGCTTGTAAACTCACAAACTAAAAAAAGAGTAGGCATTATGTAAGCTAACACTAAAAATAACACAGGCTTTAGTTAGCACTGAAAGCAAATAGAAAAGTGCTCAGCTTACCTGTTTTCTCCTCCACAGTTTTTACAGCCGTGACACGTTTCTCCAAGGGACTGGGATACTAGGTAAAAATGCAGAGTGTAAACATCACTATTTGTCACTTGGGTAAGAGAAAATTACTAACAATCAATTGTAAAAAAATCAATTAGCATTTTCACGGCTTCTCTCAATAGGTGAAAAGAAAAAAAAAACCAAACCCAAAAAGCTTTACATCAAGAGTCTGCAGTGCTTGTTGAGAATAGCTAAGAGGAAGAAATAAAAATAGCTTTTATGTCTGCCTCCCACCTCTTGTGGTGAGATTTGACTGGCCATTTGATAGGGTTGCTGGAGCTGCTGTGGGAGATGACTGGCAAACACTTGGGACTGTCCTCCCTACCCCACGTCTTCTACATTTGGCTTGCCACCATTGGAGGCGGCTGCCAAAGGTTTGGCGGCTGGCTTGGAATATTTAATTTTATAAAAATATATTTAAAATATTTGTATGGGGGGGGAGGGAGGATTATCTTTTAAGTTTGAGAGGGAGGCTGAGGTCCAGGTGGGAAGGCTAGGCTCTTATCCTGGTGAGAGACTGAGAAATGGGTGGGGCAAGGCAGGGAAGTTCTCTGAACTAGCCATGGCCTCTCCATGGGGGAGGCTGGCCTGCAAGAGGTGGGAATCCTCTGGGATTCCAAGGAGGAGAAGTGGTTGGGATGAGTTGCAATTTAGTTTTATACGTATTATGACTGTATTTAACAGTTGTAAGCCACCCGAAGCTATTTTTAGGATAGGGCGGGGTAGAATAATAAACCCCTTCAATGTTTCTAGCAGCATGATTCTTTGAGCCTTTTGCAACAGGCAATGCAAAGTCCCAATCACTTCAGTGAGACTGACACTGGTTCTAAGTGCTAGTGCCAGGGCCAGATTTAGGGAAAGGCACAGGCAGCATTTTCTGGAGAACGGAGCAGGTGGCAACACTTCGCACCACCCCGGTCCAGCCGCCCTGCTCTTTTTTTTCCGCCTAGGCGGCTTCTCACCAATAAGTTCTTCTGCTTCCCCTCCCTGGCTCTGGTTCCATCCCTCACCTGCCTCTGCCTGCTAGTAGTGCCGGGACAAAGCTGTTTGTTTACAAACAGCTCCTCCCCATGTGAGTGATCAGAAGGTTGTTACCTTGTAAAGAAGGTTCTTTGAGATGGCTCCCAACATTCTCACAACTGGGTTATGCATGCTCATCATATTCAAATAATATAGACCACGTAATAGTCTCGAGCTCCTCTAGTAAAACAAGAACTCTCCCCCTCAGAATGACAGTTCCTTCCAACCCTTTCTAGGAATATAAGAAAATTCCATGTGGGGCTGGAAGGGTGGGTGTTGTGAGAATGTTTTATGCCATTTCGAAGAACCTTGTTTACAAGGCAGCAACCTTCTGTTCTTCGAGTGGCTCCTCACAGGCCATTTTTACATGGCTCCACCAGGTGCGGGGGGTGGTGGTCTGTGGGAGTCCCAGTGCGTGAGCAGGGCGTGCACACAGCCGCACACGCATCCCCACTCAACTGCACACACGGAGCAACTGCCGTTTCCCCTGGTTGCTCCGTGCCTGGCGAAGAATGGGGGAGATTTGTTTGTGTCCTCAAATGGTGGGATTCCAGGGGAGGAATCAGAGTGCCCTTGGGGGTGGGGAGTGGAAAACAAGGGAACCTGGGGGAGGGACAGAATAGGCAATTTTCAAGGGGGTGGGAGTAGAGTTGCCACCTATGCAAATGTTTAAGGAGCACTTATGAAAAATACATGTTGCAGGACCTGCATTTGCAGCTTAGTCATCAATGCAGGCCCTGCAACATGTATTTTTCATAAGTATTCCTTAAGCATTTGCATAGGTGACAACCCTAGTTGCCACCTTTTGCAATCTGATCCTGAGACTCCCGTTTGGCCTATGGGAGTCCTGGGGTCAAATGGCAAAAGGTGGCAGCCCTAGTGTGGAGTATGAGGGCTAGTTCCCCCCCCCGATCTTCTCCCAGGCCAGAGTATTTGAGAGGAGGGGCATGAGCAGGTGAAGAAGGTCACAGGTGTTTGCACTGCTAGAGCAGAAACCCCAAGCTCCCACACGTGGTGGAGACAGGCTTTTTAAGAGAAATTTGGGGCTCTGGTACATCCTTGTAGCTGCCCCCTATTTCTGATCCTCTCATCGTAAGTTTTGAAATCAGTTTGAAATCAAGGTCATACTGAAGGTCCTGGAAAGTCCTCCTTCGCCAAATGCTTTGCCCTTCAGGGAGTGATAAGGCTGGCAAAGAGGCTTGATTTGCTTCTGCTCTACAGACCCTACAGCTGAGTGGGTCTCTCTGGCAGCTGTCCTGGGGGAGTGGATTCCAGACAGATGCTCAGCTCGTTCCCTGCCAAGGCCTTCAGTGTGGCTAGCTAGCTACTGTTTCAGTAGGGCTTGAGAAGGTTTGAACTGCACAGAGGGAAATCCCAGGCTGAATCAATTCACAGAGTATTATTAGACAAGTGCATGAAAATGCATGTTGCAGGGCTGCATAGAGTACACCTAGGTATTGGGGCCTAAGGCCCAAAAGGAATGGTACCATGACATTCTACTCTATGGGCAGATTCAGACGTGCGTTTAAATCGCACAGAAGCCTCGGCGGCATAGTGTGATTTTTAAAACTTCGCACTTCCGGGCTGGTGTGAATGCGCTGAGCGCGCACATTTCCACTTAGCCCGAATGTTTGGAGCGCGGATTGAAAAGTTGCTCCGAGCACTCATGCACACTAGACCAGGGGTGTAGATAGGGTGCAAGAAAATGAGCTCAAGCTGTGTAAATCTTCCTTGAGAACAAATCTTAATGAAGATCAAAATTATCCATTGACTTCCTATGCATCAAATAATACATCAAATAATCAAAAAACAATTTTTAGAAAGATTTGTTCTCAAGGAAGATTTACACAGCCTGAGCTCATTTTCTTGCAGATCTGTATGCACTTCTGAATTTGTTCTACACATTATATATTAGTCCACTGAAGGGGTATCCCCAAAACGCGTCTGGACTTGGCCTTTTGGAGTCTTTATGAACTACGTAGGCGCATTCATGGAGGACCCTAATCATTTTGCGCATATAAGGCCCAGTTCCCCATATACATAGGGGACACAATACGCATATGCCTAATGTAATGTATGTATAGTGTATTCCCACTTGTGGCTTTTGAGTGATGTTCTAACATGGTTTGTCAATGCCTTAGATCTTGATGGTGGGATGCGGCAGAGATATTTTGGTTTAATTCTCCATACATGGCGTGGTATATTGATGTAGCATGTGTGTATATATAGTTTTGGATATTTTGTATATAATTAACCCATAAAAGTGTGATATAGTCCATAGATCCAATTTGACATAGGTTTTATGATTATTAATAAAATTATTTGTTGCACGATAGTAGGTCCTTTTGTTGTTTTATACTGGTTTACTACCTGGTTGGGGTAGTTAAAGGGCTTTTTGTCTTTATCTTCAGTTTTTGTATGCTGTTGCCGAGCCCCCTGACAGAGGCGCGGCCACCCCTACCCCCCGAACCCCAGCCTGCCCTCCCGCCAGCCCCGACCTCAAACCCCCCCCCGACCTCATGCCCCCAAGTTAATCCCGAGCCCCGGCCTGGCCCCCTGCAACATCCCAAGCCCTGACCTGCCCCCCCCCC
>QEPC01015163.1:56344-66404 GCA_003113815.1 Sphenodon punctatus | reverse complement strand
CCCCAGCAAAACATCTCCAACCCCCCACTTAGCCCCATCTCCCACTCCTACCTGTGATCCCCCCACCCCCTACACCTACCTGTCCCCTTGTATCCATAACCCCAGACCTCCCTCCTCTTCCTATCATCCCTAGTTCTATTCAGTTAAAATAATTCCACAACTCACTGAAAAGTTGCGCAAAAACTAATATATTAATGTCCTCATATCATATCCCACAAAACCTAAAACTTAACAAAACCAAAAAACAGTTTAAAAAAACATTAAATGCACAAGAGTTTTCTTAAAATACAAAAAAAAAACAACTGCCCCAAATTCAGTACAATTACAATTTAAAAAAACATTCCACCCCCCATACATTGCTACAAAACATAAATGCCATAGCAATTATTTCAGAATTTGAGCAATATTTAATCCTCATCACCGTACATGTAGTATATGTACTTATTCATTTTTATCAATAACTAAACTTTCAAATTTTTCCATTATTAAATTTTAATCTATCATAATTTGACAAGGAACAATTTTTTCAGAGTGCATTAAGTCTGTAATTTACATGTATACAAACTATACAGCTCATACAATGAAGCTAAGAATGCGAGTGTAGACAACATTATACAATTCGTTGTACAGAATGAAGTTCTTTAAAAACAGACTTAATGCACCCTGAAAAAATTATACAAGGGCACAATTATACAATGTGCCCTTGTATAATCAAATGAGCCCAGGAGTTGGGGCTTTATTAAAAAAATAATCCAAACCAGTTACTACAAGACATGTGATAAAAATGCAAGAAGAGGCAAGCGTTTCCCCCCTCTCCTCCTCCATTACTGTTGTATGTGAACATCCTCGGGGAGTAAAAGCCTTCGGGGAAGACGTATGCTGGACTGAAAGGCTACCTTGTGACAGCTGCAGGAGATAAACCATTCCACCTAGCTACAGGCTCAACATCGCCTTCCGTACTCGATTGCGCACAAAGTGGAGCCTATTCTTTTTTAAACACTTGGCTAATCGTTTTCTCTTTAGTGGAAGATTTATGTGAATGGCTTTTTGTTTCACACGATTGGGCCTTATAGAGAGTACGTTACATTGATAATGTAATTACACGACTACTGCAGCCATTGCGAAGCAGCGTGTTGCATGGAAACATCAGATTTAACTACCAAATAGGAGTCTTTAAAATCTCATACTTCTCCTTCTTAATAAAACATGTATTCGGCATTGACAAAAGTAATGGGACGGCATCTTACCGCTAGTGCCCCATCCTAGAATTTTACTGCCTTTGACTGCAGGATTCATGATTGCGTTCACATCAGAATTTCATAATGCCTCTTGCCGATTGTCACTACACTGCCATAACTCACGCAGTCTGACTTAATTTTGCAACTCTCATAGTTAACATTTTTGTCCAATGGCCATTTTTATGTGCCATTCGGTGCATTTCTAACACTAGTTTGGGACTTCTGTTAGTCTAGACTGCATCAATTTTTTGAGAGTTGTTAAATGGCAGTAAATTGGGGCCGGGCGGGTTTCACAGTCCTTAATTTAGAGCAGTTCCTCCAGATAAATTACCTCCTCCTGTTCTCATGAACAGTGAGAAACAGGATTTAATTAGCCCCTCCTCTCCTTGTCGTTCAGCTTTTTGACTGAGTGCATATCTGTGTTTCCCCTCCCCCAGTGCTGGATCTAAGGTAGCTGGGACCCCATGCAAAACAGAAAGCTGGGTCTCTGAGCATTAGCAAACATGACAGTGGCCCGCTTTGGCCCATGAACCACTGGCACATTTGTTGGTGGCGGCTAGATGTTTGACCAGGATTGCTCCTGGGCCTGTTAGCGGCGAGCCTGGGCTGGGCCATGGTCCACCCGACTTGGCTACAGTGGGCTATTAGGTCTGTTGTAGCCTGCTGTAACTCGCCCCAAATCTGGGCTGCCATAGTGGCTGTCATTGGCTACCATGGCTGCTCGTCATTGCGGGGGGGTGGGGCACTGGGCACAGTGCAGGGCTGGCTAACTGCATGTTTGTGTGGCTCCCCATCCTCTCCGGTGGCACTTTTGTTGAGCGGCCCGACTCAATTGGGACCATGTTGGCAGCAGGATCTTGACCCAAGGTAGGCTGCGATGGCAGTGCTCCACCATCATTTTTGTTAACACCCTTTGTTAACATGGGGATGTTTGACGGTTTCATTTTTATTCATCCAATAGAAAATGTTAACAATTATTATTATTTTTTTTATCTTATCAGTTAAAACAGGGCATAACATTTCAGATCACACTCCGGGAGCAAAAAAAAAATCCTGATACTAAACTGTTCTTGCCTCACTACACCCCTGAACCAGTCACCAGCCTCAGTTTTCTGGGCGCCAATGGCACCCAGGCACCTGCAAATTTCATGCCGAGTGGAATGACACATAACATTGAGTGGAAACAGAAGTGACGGCACCACCATTGCAACCCGGTCCAGGACAGGAAGCCACAGCAGACAGTCTGGACTGGATCAGGATGCTCAACACATGTACGTGCAGCCAGACCACCAGGGAGGGCAGGGAGATGCACAAATGTGTGTCTGGCTGGCTGTGCCCACTATGATGGGCAGCCACGTGATAGCCAGCTGTGGCTTGCTTTGTCCCTGGGCGGAGCCTAGCCCAGACTATGCCATGTAGCTAATCTGGGGGTCAGAGCCTGGCCTAGCCACTGCACAGCCCAGGACAATCCCAGGTCAACATCTGGCGGCCCCTCAACAGATGTGCTGTGCTGGTGGCTCGTGGGCCAGAGCATGGAAAAGCAGGCAACGATCAAGCCGGTTTTTACCCATTGCCTCCAGGGACTGGGGCTCTAGTCCTGCAGGCTTGTATGTCATGCATCATGTTTTTTTCTAGCTTACTCATGGACCCCATATATGTTGGGGTGGAGTGGGACTCCTGAATCACTACAGACCTTCCATAGGCCAGATCTCCCTGTGTTTGAAGCTCTGCATACCTTCTTACAATCTCTATTTAGGAGGGACAGTCACCCTTTGGGTGCTGAATCCCACTGTCCCTTCTGCAGGGGTCAAAGTCGCTCTCTCAGGAGAAAGGTAAAAAGACCAAAATTCACACCCCAAGCACCTTTTTTATGGTTGCCTCCAAGGAAAAGCACTTGAATGACAATGGGGAGATGATGGAATGACAAAAAACTAAGGCCACTTGCAGATGAGCACGAGGGAGCGGGGACTTATTTATTTTTACCCCACCCCCCTGCTAATAGCAGCTCGGGGCAGCTAACAAAATATAAAAGATAAAATACAACGTACAATCAAAAATAAATATTCTATAAAGACACACTAAAATCCATAAAGTGGGCAACCAGAAATATAACAACCCTACCCCTAGCCCTCATCCCCCTCCCCTTACCCATATCTGTCACCGAAAACCTGGTGGAACAGCCAGGTCTTGAAAGGAGGGGAGGTCCGGGGCCACATCATGGACCTCTACTGGAAGGGAGTTCCACAGCCTTGGTGCGGATACTGAGCACACCCTCTCCATAGTCGCCTCCCGAAATACTCGGGGGACTTCAAAAAGAGCACTCCCGGTTTACTGCAGGGGTCGGTCCAGAGCCCAGGGAGTGAGGCGGTTCTTCAGGTAGGTAGGATCTCGGTCGTATAGGGCTTTATAGGTCAGCACCAACACCTTGAATTGGGCCCGGAAGACTATAAGCAACCAGTGCAAAGAATGGAGCACTGGTGTAATGTGTTCACGGTGACCTGTCCCCTTGAGGAGGCAGGCTGCCGCAGTCTGCACCAGCTGCAGCCTGCAAATGGTCACCATGGGTAACCCCATGTAGAGCACGTTAGAATAGTCTAGTCTTGAGGTGACAAAAGCAACTTCTGGAAGCGGAGATTGCGTTAGGAGTTATCCCGGGAAGCTAAGTGTGCGTGTGCGGGGTGGGGAGGTCCCATTTCTAGCGTGACTTCTATCGCACATTGCAGGGCTGGATTTTGAGCTTTGCAATGCATGATGGAAGTCATGCTAGAAATGGGCTCTACCTCCTTGCACATGAGCTGAGCTTCCAGGGATCACTGCTAATGCAATCTCCACTCTCGGAAGTTCACCCACCCCCCATGCTCATCTGCAATCGGCCAGAGTGGAATGAGAAGCAGAAGAGCATGTGTCCCTATTTATTGATTTAATCATTTTTATACCACTCCATCCAGCCGAATGGCAGCTCAGGGCGGCTCATAAATATGCACTTGGAATTTTGGGAGGGCTATATATAATTGTGTGAGGGGAGTTTACTGGGCAAAGGGGCAGCCTTGTCTCTCTTTGGTTGCTTAAAATGTTGGGAGGTATGCTGTGGGCCCATATTTGGTCTCCCTTCCCACCCCAACATACAGGACCCTGTGTTGTTGCACAGCCTGTACTTAACTGAATCGGACCTTGCCCTCTCCTCTCCCCGCACTTCCACCTAGCAGCAGTGGGAAGGAAAAACAACTCATCACAGAAATACATATACGCTGTGAGGGGCAGACAAACAAGGAAGTGCTAAGGGACTTGAGGAAAGGGAAGGACTGTGGGGAAAAGTAAGATAAGCAGAGGACACTTCCCTGGATCTATTCAAATGATGATGATTGATTGCTATAGCACACCACTGCTGGTTGGGGCTCGGAGCGCTTTGCAACGTAAAAACATGATATAAAATTCAATTTAAAGATAAGTCTGTATAAAACAATTTTAATAGGGGTAAGGTAATGAGGAAGGGAGATCATAAGTTGTGCCATACTGGGTCAGACCAATAGTCCATTGAGCCGTCTCCAACAGTGGCCAATCTCAGTTGCTTGGAGAAACACCCAACAGGTCGCAAAGGGCAATCCATTCCCGGTTGTTCATTCCCATCTCCCAACAGTAAAAAAGATAGTCCCCTAAACCTACTTGGCTAATAGCTGTTAATGAACCTACTCTCCAAGAACTTATTTTTTGAACTTTTAGAACACAAGGGGAACCGGCAGTGAATCCTGAAAGCACCTGGAGAATAAATAAGTCTTCAGGTATTTTTTAAAAGTGAGGAGGGAAGAACTAAGGCCCTTCTCACACAGACACGCTAACACTGATAAAATGGGTGTTACATTTTATTATACATGCTGCAGGTGTGCTCTGTGGGTGCCTTGCAACATTATAGGGCCACAGTTGTGGCCCTATAGTTAAAGCGGTAGCAAACTCTCATTGAACAGCGCCTATGCTGTTCAGTGGGAGTCAGTAGAGCAAAAACCTCCAGTTGGCGACCACTCTAGCTTTCCAACACGTGTTCTATGATTACAAACAATGAAGGGGAGTCCAGAGGTGGGGTGAAGGTGGGGGGGGAGGGGTTCCCCCTCCCTCACCTGCCTCTGCCTGCTAGTAGTGCTGCAGCAGCAGTAGCAGCAGACTGATGGGACTGGGAGATAAAGCTGTAACAGCTCCTCCCCATTGGAGTGATCAGAAGGTTGTTGCCTTGTAAAGAAGGTTCTTCGAGATGGCTCCCAACAGTCTCACAACTGGGTTGTGCATGCTGAGCATATTCAAACAATAGACCACCTGATGGTCTCGAGCTCCTCTAGTATAAAAAGCACTCTCCCTGTCATATTCCTAGAAAAGGTTGTAAGGAACTGTCATTCTAAGAAAAAAATTCCATGCGGGGCTGGAAGGGTGGGTGTTGTGAGACTGTTTCGTGCCATCTCAAAGAACCTTGTTTACAAGGCAGCAACTTCTGTTCTTCGAGTGGCTCCTCACAGGCTGTTTCTACATGGCTCCGCCGGGTGGTGAGTCCATTGGCGTGCCAGTGCATGGGTGGGGCATGCACACAGCCGCACACACGCATCCTCCCTCACCCCCCACTCATCTTCACCCATGGAGCTACTGCTGTTTTTCCTGGTTGCTCCGTGCATCAAGATGGAGGGTGAGTGGGGATGCATGTTAGGTGAGCATGCACACGCACCCCCATTAGGGCCACATTCTCCCAACTGTCTTACTTATACTATCTTAGGTAGGAATTTACGATGTAAAGAAATATCTATTCTATCTTCGAAAATCTGCAAATATGGTTCTGACATTATGATGACTGGTATTTCATTAACTCTTATTAAAGAAGTTATTGCTAACAAGAATACTGTCTTTAAACCCCACCCCATATCCAGTTCATTTGCGCTCCCCATATAATCAATTCATGCTGCCCCGGGGGCATTCATTTAAAAAAACAAATTATTTCAGAATTTGAGCAATATTTAATTATACAAGGGCACAAACAGCTAGATCAAATTAATAAGTCTAAGTTACTGCCACTTCGGTATCATTCACACATCAAGTGACAGCATTCAAGAGTAAGAATAAACGTATGCACTCCAGAATAACGGGAGTACACAATCCCCTTCACTTTTTAAATCCAAGTATCCTCCCTGCCCTCGTCCGCCTTGCCCCCACCCTCCACACCTTCTAGTCCCTCCTCAAAACCCACCTCTTCCGGACCCACCCACCTGCCCTTCCTAACTCCTGCTAATCATCCCCACCCAGAATTATCCCCCACCTGTTATCTGTATGCTCCCAATTTACTGTAACTAAGCCAAGAACGTGTACCCGAGTTCTCGCATCCTCATGAACGTTGCATCCCTCGTCTCTGCCTCTGTTCCCCCTTCCCTGTCTCCCCTCCCCATCTTTAGATTGTAAGCTCTTGGGCAGGGACCGTGTCTATCTTGTTTTTTGTAAAGCTCCAGGTACATCACTGGTGCTATATAAATGCTTATAATAATAAACAACAACAACAACAACAACATGAATCTTTTCCGTGCTAGGTTGGTTAACACGGTATACAAATCATTGCAAAGCACAGTGCCTCTCCTGCAGCAAATGCTATTATTGTTCTTGGCACCACAACATCCGAGAATACTTTGCATTCTTTGCAAGGCAGATAGGGGTAGGACACCACCACCAGGGGCTGCTTGTGGCAGTATTAAATCTGTTTTGAACTCTGAAGTGAATGATACGGATGAGAGTTCAGTAAAACTGGAAAAATTGGTTTGACTGTGTTAAATCAGATTTGCTTTGTTCATGCGAATGTAGCCAGGACAACAGCTGGTGGGCTCTCCTCATCATGCCCAGAAGGTACCTCGCAGCCCAGGACATTTGGAGTTAAACAAGCAAACTTATCAAAGCAAACTAGCAAACATAAGTCAAATCCCAAGTCCCGACGAGGTTTCTGGCCCAGGCGAAATCTTCTGGCTACTCCCAACCAACTCAGGTAGGGAGCTCTAGTCTTCCCTCAGGCAGACTCCTCTGTTCTGGCTCAGCCAGCTTTATAGAGCCAGCCCTTCCTATCTAGTCTTAGATGGGGCTACTCCTTCAGCATTAAACCCAGGTGAGCCAAAGCCAGGAAGAAATCCTCTAGCAGAGGTTAGCACTAGACCCTGCTAAAATAAGATCTTTACACGTTTATTTAACAAAAAGCTTCCAGCCCTGATCAATGAGGAGGGAACCTGACAATATCATGTGAAGATACTCTAAAGAGTTAGAAAACAAAAGGCTTATAAAAACATGAGTTGGGGTTTTTTTTAAATTTAAAAATATGATTTTAAAGCAAATCTTATTGATTTGGGACATCCATCTCATGAGAGAGGGATATTTCTACCTCTACTCTGTACTGACTTTATAGCTCCCAGTTTTTCTGCCTGAACATGATAACATTTTTAGCTTTCCTTCCAAGTACTCGGGGGCTCTAGCTATTGCTAATTATCCTCCTTCAATCATCCGTGTGAAGGAAAAGGTGAAATTCTCAGAGCTATCCCCAGCAAACAATTGGAATAGGGAGACTTACTGGGTCTTTGCTTGTTATACAAGGTAACAGCAAGAACATGTTTGATACAGGCAATGAAAAGAAGGTGGTCCAAAGGACAGTATTTAGACAGGGTGGCAAATGATTTTACAACTCAGTTTTCTTAGTTTTTTTGTCCGGTGGAAAACGCAGCCCTGCAAACGCATCTCAAAAGTAACCACTGGAGAGGAAGCATTGTATTTAGATCAACTCCTTTCTCTCTCTACCATCGCCTTGAGGTGATTTGGTGCCATCATGTGGACATGTCTAGAAGGACACCAAATCTGACCAGTTTGTAAGAAATGGTTTTATTGAAGCCAGAACTGAAGGGTGCCAAAAGGCTAGGATAAGCAATATATTTGGGCATATAAAACTTTATACACATTGTTACCCACCTTCATGTCTTTCAGGAGGGAGGAAAGAGGAACATATTGAGAACGTTGGGATCTGTTATCTCACCCACCCGCTGAAGTGCTTGTCAATATAGGTCACTGCTTTTTGTTAAGATTACTTTGTTTACATATTTTTAAAGGTCATGAGGTAAAGAGATACTGCTCTATCTACAGACAAGAGGCAGTTATGGTGTCCTGTAGTGTGGTAAAGTCCCTTGAGATACTGCCTCATTTGAATATAGCCATGGCCCGTTCCCCTTGCTGCCAGTCCACTCGTGTTTAGGCAGTTGTTAGCAATTATGGGTAAAAGCAAAGAGGACAGTGGCCAGCTGGATACCCTGCCTGCCTAGTGGAGAGCCAAAGCAGCTGCCACCCATTGGGCTGGCAGGGAGAGCTGAATAAATGTTC
Source organism: Sphenodon punctatus (assembly GCA_003113815.1). Classification (NCBI taxonomy): domain Eukaryota; kingdom Metazoa; phylum Chordata; class Lepidosauria; order Sphenodontia; family Sphenodontidae; genus Sphenodon; species Sphenodon punctatus. The sequence goes on along the minus strand of QEPC01015163.1, from coordinate 57,795 downwards.
AACCACCACACCTTCACCTGCGCCCGTGCTGGGCCAACGAACTGAACAAAAGGGCAGGACTCTGGCCCAAGAGAAGTGGCTGTCAGTCACCAGAAGCAGGATCAGGCCCAGGAGAAGCTGCACGGCCAGCAGCATCCAAGAAGAGCGACCCCGGGTGAAGAGGATGTTGCTGCAGCTGGGGAGACCCCAGGCGGAGAGGCTGCTCCCAGCCACCTCTCCACTGGTGGTCTCCCTGGCTGCTGCTGGCCAGCACGGCTCCAATCTTGGCTGCCATCATGGCCCTTGTCCACAGTCCTAGCGGACTTCACCATGCAACAGGTTAGGCCTAACAGATGGGGGGGGGGGCAGGGGTGCACATTTGAGCCCCTATTAGCCCGACTGGGTGAGCCTGAAGCGCCACATTGCTGACCTTCGGACGATACATGCAGTAGCAGCTGCCCATCTGCCCCGTAGCAGGCGTGGGAAACCACCTTAAGACCACCAAACTGACAGGCAGGTGGCTAGCAATCTACTATCTCATTTGTTTTCACTCTATATTTACCTTTTCAAATTTTTTATGACAATTTCAGTGTTCAAAATGCTTTACAATCCTTGTCTACGCCACCTTCACAACAACCCAGTGAGTAGGTTTTCTTTTTATAATGGGGAACTCAGGCCAAGAGAGAGGGACTTGCCTCCGGCCACCCAGCATGAGGTTCATAACAAAGATGGGCTCTCCCAGAGCCCAGGGCCAGTGCTTTATCCACTTGGCTACACTGGTTTTCAATGTAAACGCAGATTTTCACCTCAAAAACGCCAGAATATTTTTACAAAAGGATGTGAGTAGTGGCAAAATGGGGGAAAGGAATTAATAAACTGTACTTAACACATAAGTGATTCATTCTTCCAGTGACTGACCGGGTCAGGATTAGAAAATATAAAATAGTATCAGGCCCTATAATTAGTACTTTGGTGATATTTGTCTTTTTACAGTTAAGTTGTATGGAACAGTCCGTTCCCCCCTCTGTGCTTAACCAGCTTTGGCTGTATAAAAGGCCCACTCTAGAGAAACTGAGTGAGGCCTTGTTCACTTTAAACAATGTTACACTGAGACAACCACCACTTATCCCAGAGTAGCCCCGTTGCCACGCGGCCCTACCCGGCACGGGTAGCGGCTCGCCGGGCGGTGGTTTTTGTCCCTCCCCCCCCCAGCTGGAGCGAGGAAAGCGCAGGGCGGAGGCGCACGGCAGAAGGAAGCGGCCCGGGGCGAAGTCTCATGAGAGGAAACTTCGCGGCCGCCATCTTGGGATCCAGGCGCGAAGCGGCATTCCGCGCCTGCAACACATCGTGGAGGCACCCTCCCACCCTCCCTTTATGCACTGTGGGTTGAACCAGTCGTTGAGCTTGTGCTCAAGGCCAGGAAGGAATTTTTGCCTCCATGCGAATTGGCCCTATGCATGGTGGGGTTTTTC
>QEPC01015163.1:6446-52031 GCA_003113815.1 Sphenodon punctatus | reverse complement strand
TTACATTGCCAGTGTTTATGCTCTTTCGTATTATTTTCATTGGGACTAGCCTTCCATTTCTTAAAGGATGCCTTTTTGGCTCTAATAGCCTCCTTCACCTCCCCATTTAACCACAGTGGAAGACTTTTGATCTTCCTGCTTCCTTTTTTAACTTATGGGATGCATTTAATCTGGGCTTCCAGAAGGGTGCTTTTAAACAGCCTCTTGCAAACTTGTAGCCCTTGCAATTGGACTTTTTAGTTTCTTTTTAACTAATTTCCTTTTGTCATAGTCTCCCTTTTTAAAGTTAAATGCTACTGCTGTACTTTTCTTTATCTTTCTCCCTACAGAAATTATGTCAAATGTGATCATATTAGGATCGCTATTGCCTAATTATCGCCACAGTTACTCCTTGCACCAGGTCCTGCGTGCCACTCAGGACTAGATCTAGAATAGCTCCTCCTCTCGTTGGTTCCAGAACCAGCTGTTCTAGGAAGCAGTCATTCAGGGCATCCAGAAATTTGACTCCACGTCCCGCCCCCGAGGAAACATTTCCCCAATCAATATTAGGGTAATTGAAGTCACCCATTATTATTATGTTGCCGACTTTAGTAGCCCATCTAATCTCTTTTAGCATTGCTTTATCAGTCTCTCCGTCCTGGTCAGGGGGACGATAGAATAACCCTACTGCGATACTCTTCCCCATTATACCTGGAATTTCTATCCATAGAGATTCTAGGGAACAGCTTGCATCCTTTTAAAATTTTAATTGTACTTGACTCAGTGTTGTCTTTTACATATAGAGCCACCCCACCACCAACTCTATCTACTCTGTCAGGCAAAGCTCAGGCCTGCGTAGTACTTTACCCAGAAGACAGGAGTCTGTGTGAATGGTAATCTACCTGCAACTGAAAAGGGGTTTTAACCACATGGTAAAGTACATCGAGGGTCAGCTGTATTTTATTTAATTGTATTTCTAATCCGCTTTCTCTTGCACACAGGCAACTCGGATCGGCTCACAACAAGCAGCATTTGTATGCTTGTTTGGACTATGGCCCATCACTATATTCAGATGAGGCAGTACCTCATTGGACTTTTATCATGCTACATAATGCTGCCAACAACGATCACATGGGGCCCACACTCTGGAGTAGTGCTATCCCCCAGACAAGACAGGGACTAACTCCTGCTTAAACAAAAGACAGTTTATCCCTGTTCAATTCATGGCAAGCATGAAAATTACCAAGCGATGAACGCTTGGGTATTTGCCCCAAGGAGCGAGCATCATTTGAACAAATCCTGATGAGAAACCAGTGAAACGTCTATGCACAAAATGCTGTCAATTGCTTTAAAATACTTCAATTGTTTCCTTCAATTTGTGAAAATCGCTTGGGTCTCGGTTTGGTAAGAGCTAGGCTGGGCTGGCTTTCTGTAAACCTAGATGTTCTTTCAATCATCTTCAATAAATAAAATCAAAAACATGATTAGTTGTGCAGGCGATTTTCCTGCTTTGTTATTTATTGGAGAATGTGAATTAATGTCTTGATTTACAGAAAGCCTACAGCATGTAACTATTGATTAACACCAGTATCTCCTAATGTATGTGTATTTCTACATATAAATTTACCTTTTGCTTCTACAAACAAAAATAAATCACAACAAATCGACATGTATCTACTTTTCAAGCAAGGCTTCCGCTGAGAGCCTAAAAAGAAAAGATAGTCTAGTTATCCCAATGAACGCAATGCAAAATAAAATATGGCCCAGAGGAAGCAAGCTGCACAAAGTGCATCAAAATAAGATATTGAAAGTGTACAGTCTAACCCAGGGCATAAAATTTCAGATCAAACTCTGGAAGCCACCCCAAAAACAAAAAATAAAAAAATCAGTTGCCAGGCTTTATCCCAATATTAAACCGTTCTGCCCCACTGCACCCCAGCCCTGAACCAGTCGCCAGTCTCAGGTTTCTGGGCACCGATAGCTCCCAGACACCTGCAAATTACCCACCCTGGAACCCCAATGTTGGAGTTAATTGTCTGAGTAGGTTGTGTGTTCAGCTGAAGAGAGAAGCCAGTGCAGGTTTCTTGCAACCATTTTTATAAAGATGCAGCATTTCAAAGCAAGGAAGAGTTGATTTTACATGCGAGATCAAATGGAGCTCAAATAAATCAAAATGGCAACATCAAAGTACTGCACAAAAATAATACTTAAATCAGTAAATAAATATTCTGACTAAGTCTCTTTTTATCCCACAGAAATGTAACAGTGACATTGCCAAAGCAGCTCAACCCTTTCAGGCTTCTCAAATGTTTATTTGAATAAATTTAAACTAAAATCAAGTCAATCCATGACACTGCAAGCAAACGGCAATGGAAAGTCAGTATGAGAAACCTTTGCACAGACAGATGATTTTGGCTTTAAACACACAAAATCACTGGTCACACACAAATCATAGGTAAAGACTCTGAATGCGATCACATACCATCTGCAGATGGGGTCACAATCCTGATTGATATTTGATAGACTTTGTTTGTTGTCTGGGGCAGGGCCAGCCTTAGAATCTGTGGTGTCCAACCCGAACATAGGATGTGGAGGCCCTGGTGGCCCCGCCCTGTCGGGGGCACTCTCTGCAGGACCCTAAAGGGGGTCATGTTTAGGGCCCTGCTAGGAGCAAGTCGGGCCCCTCTGCCCTTGTGAAAAAGGGTGCCACTGTGGGGCCCTGGAAATAGAGAAAATAGCAGGGCCCAGGGCCATTCCACTGGGTTGTCCTGTGGTAATGCGGGTCCTGGTCTGCAGTCACAAGATTATATTTAAGGGCGTTCTCAGACCTGCTCTTTAAAAAGTTGCGCGGGGAGCATTTACATGCACCAGAAGTCGGCCGCCGCCACTGAAAACAGCAGTGCCTGGCGGCTCTTGCATTATTTTTAAAACCGGATTTGTAAAACCGAGGTTTTACTAAGTCTTGAAATGGGGTCACACAGGCAACAAATTGTTTCCAAGTCATTTCAGTACAAAAACAGAAGCATTCTAAGAGAAATTTTCAGAGCATGGGAAAGAGGAAGAGTTGGCACCTCTCCAGGTTTTAGAGTCTCTGGGCTTCCTCAAGTTTAGCTTGGGGTGGGGGTGGGGGTGCCTGTGGCTAATGCAGAGAGCTTCCGGGGGCAGCCCGGTCAGAAAAGGGGCAGGGACCTACTAATCCCCTTCATGTTGCTATGCCAGAAAGGGGGCATGACGGCCCCTTTTCTCCCCCCACCCTTTCCTGAATTGGCCCTGCCCCCTTGAAGAGAGTTGCGATATCACAACGCTCTGTAAGGGGTGAGGTAGGTGACAGCCCCTTTGTGCCCACGCCCACCCTTCCGCCCCCCAATGTGGAACTACCCACTTTGGACTTCCTCCTTGTGGGAGGTGGTAACATTAGTAAGGGGCTGAAAGCTTTGAACTGGAAAGATACAAAACTGGTGAAGCCATGGGGAAGAAAGCAGGCTGAGAAAGAATGCATGGTTGAGCGATTGCTATGGGGAGGGGAAGGGCATGGATGTGCCCTGTGGACCCAGATCCTATCCGTGAGTGCACACCCTTATCTCTGCCGCCTTTCACCTCACCGCTGGAGGGAACAGACCAGATGCAGGAACTAAAAAGCACCAAATAAAAAGCAGTCACAAGCCAGATCTGGCCCATGGGCCAAACATTCCCCACCTGGCCCACAGACAACACTCACAGCCACGGAACAAGCTCCATTAGCTACTGCCACTGCACCACAGACAGGAGAGCAATTCAGTCAATAGGTTTGGACATTGCCCCCATCCTGCACTAGAAGGCAGCAGAAAGGGGGTCTTTCCAATGGAATAGTAAGTAGACAGCCACATGCCAGCTGTTGGCTTTACAAGTAATAAGGAATGAAGATTATGTTATCACTCTGCTATGAAACTGGGCTTTGCTTCATTTTCTCGGATTTGTTCCCAAATCTTTGGAAGCATTTTGCACAGGTATAAGGCTTTGTACTATGCATGTAGTTTGTTTGCAAGGGCACTATATGACAACTCCATGTTTCCGGTGGAGAAAGTTTTTTACACATTTCTGTTTGGTCACATGACTCAACAGGAACCAATCCTGAAAAACCCCTTACTCAAATTAAGTTTATGCATGTTTAGGTTCTAAGTTGGCTCAGAGGTTTGATAGAATTATTGTCTTGCTGTGTATTGGCTACACATTTTAGATGAAGGAGAAATGGAAAAAAGCAGGACAAGCTCTTATAATAATAATAATAATAATAATAATAATAAATTGTTTATTAGACGTGATCTTAGATCATAGCCATGACAGGCTCTTTGTACTGGTTAACAGTCATTTGTACAGTCAACCAGGAAGACTGTGTGAAATCTGATCCACTAAACGAAGAATGTAAACCAGGATTTTCTAAAGGGTCTAAGGATATTAGGTACCTTGAAAATCTTCACTATAAGGACGCTGGTCTTGTCTGAATTTATTTTCTGTTCACCATCTTTTATTTTAAAGCATCAGGGGGAAAAAACACGCCACAGCACCAATCATACGCAAAGTGAAAAAGGACAAAACAATAAAGGGGAAAATCAACCCATCTAATCAAAAACGAAAAATATTCACCAGTGAGATTTATGAACACGACTAAAATAATTCAAGCTATTTCATCCACTGGACCAGGTTCTCATTTTAAATAAGCAATGTTCTACTCCAGGATTGAAAAGAACATTATTTAGCCTTTCTGCTCTATGCCTCTGGCTACTGTAATTAGGCTCAGTCCTTTTCCTCCAATTGGCTTCCTTCTGAAGTCATGCAGAAGTATGCTATACTCCAGAATGTTATTTCTATTTGCAATGCTTCTTTGGTTCAAATCCTAAGTACTGTACTAACCATGTGCAGTGGGATATACAGTGTACTATAACTTAAGTAACCCTCTTCCTCTGTGCCCCTTTTAGTTAAACTAATATGTACTGAGTTCTCAAATATTTCAAAGTGCATCCCATCCCATTTGGTTAGCTCTGTTGCAACTTTCTAAAATGTGCATTGGATAAATATGACTAACTGAACACTTGCCAAGTTGGCAGATCAAAATAGCTGCAGCTGGGACAATATATTAATTTTCCAATTTTTTTTACCCTCTCTTTTCTTTTCAGGGCTTTTTAGAGTAAAAAGGAACAGCTGTGGAAGATTGATAGAGAAGAGGAAAGACCAACTTCAGACTGAGCACTTGTTTCATCTGCACTGGCTACTCAGTATTCCAACACTATCATTTATGAGAAAAAGATGGGGAAACGTAACCAAATGTTTAGCATATGATACGTACAGAATACAGTATGATCAATGCACTTGCTCACTAATAACCTGACCCAAGTCATAACATCTTAGACAACATTCCGACAATCAGAGGTAAGCTAAAGTAACTACTGTGATTGAATTCAATCAAAATAACTACTCAGCTTTGGTCGCGTTCAAACTACGTAAACCAAAGCAACCACTTGTGATTTAATTAAACTAAAGTAACTACTCCACTTCAATCGAGTTCAGATGAACAACGTAAACTAAAACATTATACCAATTTCCCCCCAAGCTGAGATAGAATGATCCCTAAACCATAGTTGCTATCCTCACACTAAATAAAGTTACTTCAAAATACAAGCCGAAGGGGAGTTATGTAATCCCGATTTTTCAGGAGTACATATTTCTCTTCCTATCAGTTTAGTTCTCTGCTGGTGTGAATACTTCAGGAGTAAAACAGAATAAGGCCCAACTACATCAAACACAGCCTTGAAGAACAGAACAAATTGTTCTCAAGAAAGTACAGTAGCAACACCAAATCTTTTGCAGGCCCATATTCATTGCAAGTAGCTCTTCCTTGTTGACTAGGTCACACACAAGGTATACATTGTTTTTGAGAGCAGAACTATCACAACCTTCATTCCAATTCCATAAATGGATACGGTTTATGAAAAGATAGCAGAACCTTTATAAAAGGAAAAAAAAAAAACTAAACTAGAAATGAGCATTCCCTGCGGGCTCAGGAGAGCAGGGGATACCAGCAGCTGTAGCTAGGCCATCTTTATTAAAAGTGGTACCTTATCCCACGGTCAGTTAAACGAACAAGGAGAGTTAGGTCCCAATCCTGCAGATGACCACGTAAGACTTTTGTACTACCTGCTCAGAGACTCACTAACTTCAGGAGGACTTGGCATAGGCCCTGCAATCTGCCGGCAGTTTGGTCAATTTTGACCAGGCTTCAGCTTCTGTGCTGTACAGTTTGTCAGGTTTCACAGAATTAACCAAACTACTCTTTTTCTCTTTAGAGACACATTTGTGTCGCTCTTCAGGGTTCGTTTCCTCTTTCCAGTACTCAAGCTGCACTGTTGTGACGAACCTCATATTCATATTTCAGCCAAGATAGGCCCAGAACACAGGCTAGTATCTTTAGCGTAGGACTTACCTTTAGAAGTCTATTTGCAAAGTGTTTCCCCACAATGCTGCTTAGATTTAGCGACAACTAAGGGAACTGACCTGCTTTTGAAAAGGAAAGCAATAAGCTCTCTGATACTACAGCACTAATTGGCAAGGAGAAGGCAGAGCACAAGTACAGTACCAGAGGAGAGAGAGAAATAAATTCATCCATGATGTAACCTAATTGATTTCACTTACATCTAAGCAAGACTGGTTTTCCCGTTTCCACCACCAGAGAACATTTTAAAGAAGCAAAGCAGACTGAGGAATACAAGATACATGTGCACGCTTTTGTGCCTCACAGGTCGGGTTTCCACCATTCGGGGGCAGGGGGGTGGGGGTTCAGGCATGGTCTCTGGGATTCAGATTAAGCCAATCACTCTCAGGATTACCCAGCTTTGCATACACTAGACAAGGGCTTAGAGGCCACTGAGCAACATTAGCCAGACCCAGCTGCCAGTGGAAGTTTCTAGTTTGACCACAAGGAGAGACAGGACAGGAAAGGAAGTGTAGCTGGGTGTTTTTAAATGAGCATGGCTTGAGGAGGGGTCCGTGGCCACTGAGTGGCATGGCTGTGGAGCCCCCATGCACATGGAGTGAGTGAGGAGCGATTCTAATGGGCAGCTCCCAGGGTAGCCACCGCATCCATGCAGGGAGCCTCCATGCACACCTGCCCCCATGGACCGGCCCTGCAAACAACTCAGATAGGCAGCCAATCCCCCTCTCCACACCCTGCAACACCCCACCCAAATCCCACCCAACTGCTCGCCCTCTGCCATGACACACTGCTGTGGACACCAGGGAAACAGGAAGCTGCAGTAGTCAGTAACGGTGCAGCTGCTGGCAGTCCTGGGCAACAACGGAGGCACATACTGGGGAGACATGCAGAAGCTGTTCTCTCACGCATCGTGAGGGGGGCCTGTTGTGCTTTGAGCTATCGTGATGTTGCATTTCATGTGTGTGTCCTTTAAGAACTCCCCAGAGAGCTCCCAGCAGGGCTGCGGGCAGGACCAGGGAGGTGGACCACTGGCGTGGGTGGACACCAAGTTCATACAGGCAGGGGATGAGTGGGTACCTGTCCCCATGCACTTTTTTGGCTTGCCACAGCACACTCCAGATTTTTCAGCAGGGCCCCATGGGTGGCCATAAGCGGGTGCTGTGTGGTCCACGGGAGGACACATCCCCATGCACCACCTTCAAACGAGCAGTTGGATGCATGGTTAATGGGTGGCCATGCATGGTAGCATCGCATTTAAAAACACCTGCTGAAAATGGCAGCAGAGGGAGTTGCTGGCTCCTGTGGTAGCAATCACACTGTCTGGCCCTACGCTTCCTTCACCGGCCTTCTCGCCGTGTCCCATGAAGACAAGCAGCAGCCACAAGAAGTATGGAATGTCACGCTGGCTCCTGGTTCAAGTAGCAGCAGGGGCTGCAAGGACCTGCACTGGCATAGCCACAAGAGACACAAGGAAAAGGTACAGAAGATCCATCATCTCAAGTCCTTTCAAAGGAGGCTGGAGGGAGCAGATGGATTCTGTTGCTTCAGGAGCCCCTCTGTGCATAGGCTATGGGGTTGCACATCTACCCTTCCACTCCCATGCATCTGCATCCAATCCCTGCTCCACCCCCATCATGTCCCTATCTTTTTATTAGTCTAACTAAATATTTTATTTTAAATTTGCACAGATTTACATAAAGCAATGAATGCAAATTCATGTGAATTAGCTTTGTCCAGGGTCCCCCCCCGGAGAGGTGGCAACCCTGTTCACAGCTGTCCATACCTATTGTTGACAGCATGTTAATATTCACTACATGGGCTGCAAAAACAAATATTACAGGGCATGATAGTTTCCCCCCTTTTTTCTTATTTTAAAAATTCACAGCTAGAGGGCAATAAAGCCAGTGCTAGCATATTTATTTAGGTTTTTTTAAGTTTTTACCCCACCCATCCTGCCACAGGCAGCTCTGGGTGCCTTACAAACAGCAATAAAACATAACTTAAAACACTCAAAACAGGGAGGATTAGAAAGAATTACAATTGAACCCCCAAGTTCTGTGCTCTTTTTCGGAGGAAAATGTCATACAAAAGGACAATTGTGCACATTTAGGAGGCAGTGCATAAGTATTGGTTTCGAACTGCAGCAAAAAAACAAACACAAACCACCACCACCTTGAACTGTGTTGACAGAAACTGTGCCCCATCCCAAGCCCTCCTGGAACACTGAACAGCCACATGAATACAGATGGAGCATCAGGTGGGGATGGGAAGACTGTCATTAATACTCCACAACGTCTTATGTGGTAACCCACTTTTTTCATGCATGTGCAAAAAAAGCATGCTTCAAAAAATATAACAGTTCAGAGACTTGTGCCCTACATTTCAAGAAGGATGACAAAATTTAGGAGAGCATTCAAACAAGAGCCATTAAGTCAATCCAGGGGCTAGAAAGGAAGCACTATCACATGAGATTTAAGCTCTATTCAGTTTACAACTTGATGCCTACGTGCAGGTACTTGCAGGTGACAAAACCATCCAAGAGCAGTCAACACTTCAGTCTTGAAGACTTAACAATATCCAATGCCTGGAAAATGATTTAGCTTCATGCAGCGGCAGCAGTTTCCTACAGCCCACCACTGGAGCAATTACCAAAAAGGCACCGCAGCTGCACCCAGATCCACAGCCATTTTCCCCACCTGCCAGGCATACTCAAATGCTGGCTAAGAGCTGAATGGGGTACTTCACTAAGGTGGCAGCTCTGGCACCAACTTCATCAGCTGTGGCAGTGATGAGGACAGAGACAGCAGTTGTGATAGCTCTGGCTGGAGCACTAGCAGCAGCATTTCTAGTTGCTAGCACAAAGCATGGCAGCGAGGAAGAGGAGTGGAGAGTAACAGAATGAGTACATGTGAGAGAGGACATTCACAAAAGTGTGTGTATGCATGGACACTGATGTAGACTAATGAATGTAGACCAGACTGGGGAGGGGGATTTGATTGAATTTAACTTGGGCACTTGATGGCCTTGGATTGAAATTTGGACATATGTTTTTACTTGGCTAAATGTAAATGGAGCCAAACTAAATTGATGAGAAATGGGGGGGAACTTCTGAGTTACAGAACAGGGACTACCTGCCAAGGGGGCAGGCTGAGGTGCAAACTGGTGTCCATTTATTGCAGGTTTAATTTCAGCACCCTTGACCTAGATTATAATAGTCCTTTTCAGCCAAGCTATGACAGAACTGAAAGTTTGGGGCGGGTTTTTTAAATCTAGTTTTAAAAAACTTTTTCCTAGTCCTTCCCAGATGATTTATGCTTCCAATTCCTTGCCACTCCTTAGATAGCTATCACATAGGGACTTGCACTGTGTAAAGTATCCAGTGTAAGTAAGATGAATGCAGGCCTTATGAGGTGGTGGTGCTGGCCAAGCTTAAAGGGGTCCAACAAAACTACAAGTTTAATGAATATGAAAAGTGGGTACAATTTTAATTGCAAGTAGTACCAGTATGGTCTCTAGAAAGTGATCTCAAAACTCGTAACATGGGGAAAGGAGGATGGGAGCAGCAGCTACTAGGATGTATCCATGCCCAAATTTCTCTCAGCAGGCCTGGATGTATGGGTAAGGCTTCAAGGAAACAACTACTGGAAGAGAGGGAAAGCAACATTGGCGAGAACATAGTTCTGGAAATGATAGACAGGGCAACAAATCAATATTCTGGGTCCACAGGAAAACAGGTCGTCATCCAAGTGAGAAAAAAAAAAAACTATACTGATAAGAGAGGGCTGAGCTTTCAAAACTACCAGTTTCGTCTGACTAGTACCTGCTTTCCATTACCTTCCTATTACTATGCTGTCCTGCCAAACAGCATTTGACAGGACACTAGCAATTTACAATTCACACTTGTATCGGAGTATTTTTCCTATTGCTACTTTAATTACCATTTGAGGTTACTATATCTGAATGAGCAACACACTTCCTGTTTCTATGATTGTTTACTGTCCACATTCAACAGCATTTTGTGCTCAGTGGGTACAGAATGTTTAAGTCAGAAAAAAGTGATCACATATATAAAGCACAATAATTGGAAATGGCTGGTATATTACCTGGAACTATTTTAAACTATTTGTTAAACTAAACAGCCTTGTTTTTAATAATGTTTCCTGCTCCAGGTTCCCCCATTCCCCCCAAAAGAGGGGTGGGGGCAATACGAAAATCTGCAATGTAAAATTAGATAAGAAAACCTTTACCAGTTAATGAAAAAATATCCAGCAAGACAGGAAAAAATATCCAATAAGACAGTCAACCTCAAAATTAATTACACAGGGCCCTAAATATTGTGAAACTGCGTTAAAAATCATGAGATTGTTTTTTTTAAAGTGTTACTTCGGATTTCTGTGCCTTTATGGTACACTGCAGTCAAATTTTCAAACTCGGCTCTGCAACATGGACACCAGAAGCTTTCATTTTTAAAGATAGAAGCCAAGATCCTCATGATTTCATCAACAGACTTGTCATTTTAAGCTTTAGGAAACTTATAACAAGCAATATTGTGGTCATGCTAGGAGTATTGACCACAGATTCCTTGTGATAAATAACTTTTAATGCACTTTTCAAACAAGTTGGCTGTGCAGGGGGATGGGTGGAGGCCATGGCGGGGGGTGGTCTGTGCGTGGGCAGCCCGTCGCACGGACACCCACCCACCTCCACGCATGGAGGCACCTCCGTTGTCCGTGCATGAGCAAAGGATGGAGCACGCATGCACTCCCTCCACCCACCATGGCAGGCACACAAATCTCTCTCACACACACTGCACATGTGGGCAAGGGGGGGGGCATCTGTGCAAAGAGGGACTTAGATATTCATAAGGGTATGCTTGTAGTCTTTCACTACCGTTTATTTTAAAACCACGTTTAAGAAGAAAACCTTTCAGAGTGACTCTTTGGCCTTTTTATATGGCTCCATCTTTACCTGAAGACAGATAAGCGATTAGCACCACAGACCGTGAAGAAGAGGAAGATTAAATCCAGACAGCTATGCTGGGATGAAAGCTGTGGAGGCCCGAGGAATAGAAAAGCAAATACACACAAGGCTGGAAGCCTCTGTATAAGCCAACAGACAATACCACTGCGGGGAGGAAGTGAGCAAGGAGAGAACCGCTATGCAGATTGGAGCTTAGTTCTGGAGTGGGAGGTAGCAGCTACACCAACCGGATCTAGGGGTATTTTACAGCCTTGTTTCAGAGGGTTTTTTAAAAAAAACATAAATCCAGCCGATAACAGAGAATCTTTCCTTCTCCGCCTCTCCCCAGAAAAGTGGGGAGAGGGTCCTTGGCGAAGGGGGGTGGATGAGGATAAATAAACTGTGTGGCGCCTGCTAAAATCCTAAGTGAATTCCGAACAGTATCAAAACAGAAAGCAAAAGTTGGAAGAAACAGACCCACCTCCCCGATCCCTCTTCCAGCGACCCACAGCCAAACAACAGCTCAGTCCCAAAGAGCGGGGGAGGGGAGGGAGAAAGTCGGATCCGGTCAGACTCAAAGGAAGGAAGTCTCGCTACATCATCCTGTCCCTGCTTGCAACGCAGACAGAGCCTGGAGCGAGAGCGGCCCAGGCACAGCGAAGCGCCGCAGGACTTGCTAAGCCGGGGGCGGGCATGGAAAACCGGGGGCGGCGCCAGGTTTGAGGGGCCAGGGAAGCCGAGGTGTAGATCTGGTGGCGGGAGAGGCTGGGATTGTGTAGCGCCCTGGGCTATCAGGGCTGGGAGGGAGGAGAGAATTAGGCAGAGGTTTGAGGGAGCTGGAGTAGAGGGACGGGGGGGCACAGGGTTTGAGGGGAGTTAGCCGCAGCTTGTAGGTTGTTCCCGGGACGGGCCAGGGCTTGCGGGCCCCAAGTTTGGGGTTGGATGAAGTGGGCACAGTCCGGGACCAAGCCGATTGTGGGGCCTGGGCAGGTTGGACTCCTTCCACTTGCCCGTTACCTTGCGGAGGTAGCTGGCCACTACTTGCTCGAAGGGGTATCTGTAAATCTGCTGCACCTCCACCGTGACCCCCATCGCGCTGCGCTTGGGACCTATTGCCTGCAAACTTGCCCCAAGCCGCTTCTGTCCCGTCTCTGTCCCCTCCCACCAGGCTGCCCAGCCTCCTCCCCGTCTGGGCTCCAGCCCCTCTCCCCCTCCCAGCACTAACTGCTGTTAAGCCTGCCCCTCCCTTCTGCACACAGCCTGATGAGCTAAATAAGACTTTACAACAGCCAGTGGACAACCCCAATAAACACAGACTGAGTAAACACAGGTGCCTTGTGTCCCAGGCATACAGCTACCAGCCAGGACTAGGCTCTGGCTCCATGCAAGGCCAGCTGCTTGCCAGCAACAGCACTTTGTAGGACTGCCTGCAAGCTAGCCGCCTCCCACAGGACTCACTGCCTCAAGAACTTCTCAAGAGGCCCAGTTTAGTGCACAAAAATCGATACTGAGATCTGCAAAAGCTATGAAGTCAATAGCTCCCAAACGTTTTGCCAGTGTGACCCTATATCCCAATTAAGCCAGTTTCTTGACTTTGGAGTGGGGGGGCGGGGGTTTACCTCTTCAGAACCAACAACCAGGCTTCAAAGAACCACCACCAAGCTGTGGGTGTCTCCAAATATCCAGACTCATCATTGTTTATGGTAGTCTTTTGTTCTTCCTTGGCTTTGCTAACATCACACCATCCCCCGACTCCACTCCAGCTCGATATAATATACTACTGCTAAAATCATCTTCCTTTGCTGGTCACTTGGATTATATGCGCCTTCTTTACATTCCTTCAGTAACACCCCAGGTTTCAATGCACAAGTTCTAGCTTCTTATTCTTCCCTTTAAGGCCCTTCTAGCTCTGCCCCTCCCTGCTTGTCCTCTCTTATTTCTTATATTACCCACACCTCCTCCCCCTGCCAGCAATCCCAGCTTCTTCCATCCATCAACTTCCTATGCAAACACATCTCTGTTCTTTCTTCCATGTGGCTCTTTTCACACAGAACGCTCTCCTTGTATATTGTACTTCAGATTTCTCCTCAAAACCTACAATGAACAACAAAAGAAGTGGTATACTAGGTCAGGCCAATAATTCATCTAGCCCAGCATCCCGTCCTTAACAGTGGCCAGCTCCAGCTGCTTCAGAGAAGTGCACAAGAGCAAGGGCGTACCATTAATAGGGACAGGCAGTGCAGCTTCACTGAGGCCCATGAGTCTGGGGAGACCATGCTCCCTAGCGCAGCTGCATTCTCTGCCCATTCAGGGAAAGAGTTCCGTTTTTGGCATTGGGGCCCATTCCAACCTGACTTTGCCTCTGACAAACCGGGCATTTCTTTTTTTTGTCTGTCTTAAATCTGCTGCCAGTTAATTTCATGGGACATCCCCGATTTTCAGGAGGGGAAATAAGTTTCCTGTTTACTTGGTGCACACCACTCATTTTCAATCTTCAGTTATATCCCCCCCACCCCCCCTTTAGTCATTTCTGACACCTAACCCTGTGGTTGTATAGTTAGGATTATTTTTCTCCTGTGTACATTACTTTGCACATTACTTGCTCTGCTCCACCACACCCCAAAACATCAGCCAAATAATATCAAGGCAGAGCTGGCACCTCATTTATCCCTTTGTAATAATTACTCAAATGGATTTCCAAAGTAACGGTCAGTTGTTTCCTCTCTGCATCTTTCAAGTGTCTAAGATTAATCATTATTTTTATATTCAGTGACGCGTACAGGTCCCATTGTATTGGACAATGCAACAGGGTGAGAACAAATGAGAAATTAGCCTGCCAGAGTCCAGGGTCGCTCCGTGGAGCCCATGCGCAACCACCACTCACAGGTTCTGCGTCACGAATAGCACAGACAGGCAGGCACCACGCTCCCACCCCTCTCCTGATGCACAGCTGTGGCAACCCCCAAGTGCAGGAAACCACCCCCAATGTGGTTTTCATCCGTTTTCTTGTTTATCTTGGTGTGCTCCAAAAAGTGAAAGCAAAACAGGCACAGCACCGGTGAGAACAACCTCCCTTCATACCTCTCCTTAAAACTCACCTCTTTCGCTCTGCTCTGTCTGACTCTTTATCCTGCCGAGCCACTATTTCCTATACCTACGGTCTGTTGTTTACCCTTATCCTTGCCACATGGACCTGCCTGCTGTCATTCTCATCGTAACCAAGTCAAGTACGTGCACTTGAGACCTCGCATCTTCATGAATGTTAGACCCCTTGTCTCTCCCTCTGTTCCCCTTCCTAAGTCTCTCCCCCAGCTCCTGTCTCTCAGATTGTAAGCCCTAGGGGCAGGGACCGTGTCTATTTTATTACTTTGTAAAGTGCCAGGTACACTGCTGGCGCTATATAAATGTTTGTTAATAATAATAATAATAACAAAAGTGGAGGGAGCACTCACACCCCAGACCACTCTAGGCACTCCCCACCCAGAACTCTATGGTCCTGGTAGACCTGTCTGCCCACAGAGGCTGTACGCACCCTAACAGATGGGAGGCAGCCACATAGGTGAACATTTGTTCACCTTAGCTAGCATGCGCCTGCACAGTGGGGTCCACATTCTCTGGGATAAGGTCATGAGTAGGGGCTGCAGGGCAGGCAGGTGCAGGCCAACGTCTGGCAGCCACTTAATAGACAGGAAGGTGGCCAGCCATGTGAGACGCAAGCTGCTATCTCACTCTAACTGAGCTAGGGGGAAATTCTAAAATGATGGAGCAGCAATAGGACGGGGAGTGAAAGGACAAGTAGGAATGAAATGGGAGGCAAGGGCAGGGTGGCAAGGGAAAGAGAAGGAGAGAAATGTGGGCTACTGTCTCATCTGTTAACACCCATAATGAAAGACAGACCTTACTCTGAAGTGCTTATTATCCAAACAGACAAGGAACAGGAAGGGTGGGGAAACAGCACTTGTATGCTCCCACAGAGGAACACGAGATGGGGGAACTGCGGGCCTGCACTCAGGTACAGGCATTCAGCCACTGATTTACTGAATGCCCTCAAGCCAGTCTCTGAGAGATAGACATTATGATTCCATGATGGAAATGATGACATCATTCCCAGTGCATCATGGGTGGAACAGATCTTTATGCCACTGTGTGCTCCCCATAGCTGCAGGATAGACCCCACCCCCACCCCCCACAGGTTGTGAGAAGTGCTGAACTGTTGCAGCTGAGCTGATCCAGAGTTCTGCTCTGCTGAAGCAAATTTTGCAGCACTTGAGATTGCTTGGGAAGCAACAAATTGAAGACAACAGCAGCAGTGTTTGGGCTCTGGGCACTGCTGCCAGGTAGTGCCCAAACTTTCCCAGCAGCAATAGTCTGGGTGCCTCAGTGACCCCAATCCTAAACATACTCACTCATGAGTAACTCATTGAAATTAATGGGACTTACTCATGAGTAAGTGGGTGTAGGATTGGGGTCAGGCTCTGCTCTGCTACAGGGTTCCTTTGTACACTGAGCCGTGGGGGCGGGGGAGCCAAGCTGGGCCAGGGGTGTGGGTGCAGGATATTACCAGATGTGACAGCAGCTACAGGCAATTCAATTACCCACTTGTTTTTTTGCTTAGATGTAGCAAGCGCATAGCAGACAAGTAGCACGTCTGCTCATACAGATAACAAGCTACAGAGTAACAACCAAAAACATAAATCTCTGATAACCATTATCTCTCAGCTTCAATTCTCCATCTGTAAAATGGCAATAATTATACTGGCCTACCTACCCTCATAGGTGTGCTGAAGATTAATGAGAAGAGGCAGTCTTTTGTGCACTTAAAGTGCACATACAAATTAGTAGTATTTATTTTGAGTAATAATAAGTGTTATTTTGAGTGTTAACAGGTCATGCTCCAGCTCACATAGCTTAACTACAGTACTGAGACCAGAACTTATATATCCCAGCTGAGCGCTCAGTGACATCTATTCCAGGGAAGACCTGTGAATTCCTGGAGTATCTCACCGAAAACAACTAAACCGCGGTTCTGGTTGCGGCCTCTGAGCTGTAATATAAATGTTAAAGTAAATATTAAATAAGAGTAAAAGCGATTCCCACTGTGTCTTTCAGAATCTGAATGTAGTATCTGAAGATCAAACAGTCTTCAGAGACATTTATTGAGTGAAACAAGAACATTTATTAGATTGCTCAAAGCAATATAGAACCAAAATCAACTCAATTTGAAATGGGGAGAGAAAAAGCAAGCAATAAGCCTCCAAACAATACCACAATACAGCACTGAATTTCATAGCATGTCAGTCACGCACCTCTCAGTCCACACCAGGGCAGCAATTCTCAAACGCTTTGTCCTCCCCATTCCCCTTTTGCCTGTGGTACCGTGGATCTTAAATCCCCAGCTCCAGGGTTTGGGAAGGACTGCCTCAGCCTCTGGTGCCCCTGCCTAGGCCCGGTTTGTTCTCTCCAGTCCTTGCCTGAACCATTCCTTTTCCACATGTTTCCCCTGTACTTCAGCCCTGCCTCCCAACTTCCTGATTGGGTACCAGCTAGCATAAAAGGTACGCTGATACCAGCAGGAATTGGGCAGAGCAACTCCTATTCTTTCCCTGCTGCTTCCATCCATCCACTCCTTGCTGTGTTCCTGATCCCTTGGCTCTCGGTGCCTTGACCCCCCTTTTTGTTTCCCAGTTCTTTGATCCCCTTACTGCCTAGCCCCCTTGTTCTAGCCCATATCCTTCCTCATGCCCAGCCTCTTGTTCTAGCCCTGTGTTCCCTGATTTCACACCCCTTAGTCTCCGATTTCCTAATTCCTCATTCCCTGGTTCCATTGCTTCCTCGTTTCTTGTACTCTTTGGACGTTTTGTTTTCCCTATGAACCTATATGGTGAGCTATATTCTCTCCCTGTGATCCTAGAGCTGGGGGGTGGGTGTGCTCCCTGTGACCTGGAAAACGGCTGAGGGGTTCTCCTTCCGTTTCTAGTTCTGTTGCGGTCCCCCAAACCCCTCCATTCTCCCTTCACCCTTTCCCCACGCCTTCATCACACACACACACACACAGTTCTCTCTCCCCCTCCCCCCTTGCCATCCTACTTGTCCTCTTACTCTCCCATCCCATTGCTGCTTTGCCAATTTAGAAATTCTCCCTAGCTCACTCAGAGTGGAACTATGGGCTGCAGCTTGCTGTGCTCCTTTTTGGCCCTTTTCACGCGAGATGCCTGCCCCCCCGTCGCCCACATGGGTGAGGGGGTAGATGTTCATGTGACTTTTGGGTGCACTTTTGGGGGGGGGGGGAATGTCCGTGCTCTGGAGCTCCACCCACTTCCACTGATCCCGTATGCACGGAGGCATTGGAGGTGCCTTCATGTGTGGCGATGGGTGGGTGTCAGTATAAACAAAAAAACCACTGAATACATTTCTGCCCCTCTTAGCAGTGTGTATGCATCTGGGTATAGGTTGCACGTTCAACATGTGGGTTTGGTACACAATGCTTCTAATCCAGAGACTGTCCTGCAATTTTATCTGACAAGCCTTCTGGGTCTGAAATCATCTGGCTGTAGGATCAAGACATGTAACCAAGCCGAAGAGAATTTTTTGTGTCTTTGCTTCTGTCTGCTCACCCACACAGGGAATACAATCATTTTAAAACAAGGAGTCTGCACTCCCAGACTCCCTATTTTGCTGGCTGCCAGAAGCCAACTGCCCAGCCTGAACTTGCCTGAGATAGGAAGAAAGAGTCCTCACAGAACTACAGCCCCTGTCATAGGACTATCACCTGTTTGGGCCATATTACATTTTACCTGCTGCAAAACCCAGAGTTCAAATCCTGCCCTTTTCAGAAATGTAAACACATTCACAATGCAATTTTCTAGTAAGATCATACATGTGCATGCTAGCAGTTAGCACAAGTCCTATTCACTTCTATGAGATTTAGACTAAGGTTTAGTAGCATGTGAGCTGTCTCACCTGAGAATTGCACTCCATGTGAAGTGGAAGGGGTTAGACGGTTATACCAAAAAAACAAGGAAATGTATTTTTACACATAAAAAGGAGACAAAACTACCAGGAAATGTTCTGGATGAAGGTAGTGAACTTTCATTTGATGGGTACTCCCAGTCAGAATCTTTCGCCATATAATAACACAACATGAAGCAATGCTGCAGGATTACAACAAAGCAAGAGATAGCAGTAAAATCCAATAAAACCACACCCATACACAGCTTATCAAGCGGAAAGCTTTCACACACAGACATGCAAGTTTTGCAACTTAAAGCAAGATGAATACTAGAGCCACGAAGCCTAGTGAAAAGCAAAGCAAAGCAATACATCATAGCACCTAAATCTGCATTTTCTTTTTTCTTTTTTTTTATTTAAAACCCTAACTGCTTTTTCTCATAGAAGCCACTAGAAGACCCAGCTTAATAAGCAGCAAAAAAGTACATCTAACATTAAAGATACAGGCGGCAAAGCTCAAAGTACTGTTTGTCCTTCATGAGGGACCATACACCTTACTGGCAAGAAAAATCCTACAGTTATCAAGTCTTGAATAGCCTTGCAGCTTCCTTTTAAAAATCATTGATTAGACCTGGAATCTTCTGCAGTTGAGACTCAAAAAACAAAATTGCACTTTAAAAACACTAGCTTTGTTGGTACGATTTGAATACCCTCTGTATACCCATTAGCAGAGGCAAAGCAGTGGGCACATCAATAGCCTCCCTCTCCTAGCCCCCCCATTCCCTAGTCCCCTTGCAAACAGACATCTACAAATTCATTGACTCACCTCTGAAGCTGCGCTGCAGTAGAGAGTCCTGTGCTATACTACCTCAGGGAAACTTTCCCACTGGAAAACGAGCAAAGAACAAGCTGCTTGCCTGCAACATGACAACTCTAGGTTCCCCCTCTGCTAATGGCCACCTGGAGCAAGCTCACGCAGGCACAAAGAAAGGCCCACCTCTGGCAGCCTTATTCTCTGCTGCCATTGGTTAGGGACAATATGAATATCACCCCAAGATTAGTCTCATTGGCTAGATTCCTCCACAGGCCCCAAGTACCAGAGCCTCCAGCTCCACCTGTAACCTCTCCCCTAAACTGAACAGAGCATGTGCTGTTAGTCAGCCAGCATTTTGTCCCAGACATGCTCAGTGAAGCTCAAAGCTGAGGCAGAACAGCTTCTGCTAGACTGCTCCCAGCCCAGCCCTTCCTTTACAGCTTCCTGTGATGGATTGAAGCAGAGTGATGAATCTGCTTATGTGATTAGATGCCTAAT
Source organism: Sphenodon punctatus (assembly GCA_003113815.1). Classification (NCBI taxonomy): domain Eukaryota; kingdom Metazoa; phylum Chordata; class Lepidosauria; order Sphenodontia; family Sphenodontidae; genus Sphenodon; species Sphenodon punctatus. The sequence goes on along the minus strand of QEPC01015163.1, from coordinate 32,367 downwards.
TTGAATAAGCTGATATGGTTTGTTTGACTACTGTGTTCTTCCTGAAATGCTGATGTAATACAGATTGCACTTGTAATGGAGTCTAGTGTGTATGTGCCTCTAAGTTGGGAGTCACCTATAACCCAGCAATACTTCCCTGCAGCAGCAGCCACAGCTTTAGTGGGGCAGAGTCCATATTTCCTTATGGAGGAGCCTCCCCTGGCCAGAGGGAACATAACACCTGCCCTGATTGGACACTGGGATATCCACTCAAAATCCTCTGCAACAATTGCACTATTATGAAAAACTACATGAACTCAAAACAGTCTCCCTGATGCTTAGAGCACTGTGCCAGTACAAACTCCATTCGCTTAAATGGGGCTTGTTCTTGAGCAGGACTTGGAGAATCAAAGTTTCCACCATTCTTCAAAGTGCTATATTGGTGTAAGCCCTGTTGGACCTTTGAGGATTGGAGGTTCCACCATCCCTCAAGGAACTAGGTTGATGCAATCCCTGTTGAAGAGAATGGAGTTGACACCAACGCAGTGCTTTGAAACTCACTCATATGTTACACCTTTGAAAATGAGACTTAAGTTCTCAAGTCAGTTATGTGCTTTGAAAATCTTCCCTTTGGCCTCCTATTAAGTTCTGCATTTTCCTTTATATCCAGGTAAAACATAGGCAGTTTTGCAAATTCTACATTCAGTTTTTCTGGCAATGGAAATGACTAAAGGAAAGGGGGACATTTTCCCAAGGTAAAGGACGAAAGGCTGTCAATAGTGCTAAGTAAGACGCTGTCTAATAAGAAAGAACCACAGTAAATGTTCATTTTATAAATTTATATTTTCGCTAACACTTTATTGTAAGCATTCAAATTACCAAGTGACAATTTACATCTATTGTTTTGTTATTATTTTTAAATGCTGAGTCTTTGAACAACAAAATTCAAGAAAATAAAACCCTCTGTAGCTCTACAAAAGGGGGAGCAAACTCCATTTGAGCAAAGGAATCTGCTCAGCAACAGTTCTGTACTCTGGGGGGCATAGTTTACCTTCAATTCAGGCATATCATGAGATACATTCAACTCCAGCTAATGCCACAAATTGCAAAAACCAAATAAGATGCTGTATTATGGATTCAGCAAAACCCCAAAGCGTCGGTGAGTATGGCTAAACACTTAGATATAATGACATTAAACCTGCTCATTTTCTTTCTAACAACACAGGGTTTTCAGAGAAATCTTCTAACATGCACATACCTTAGAGAAAACGTGGCCAGGCCATGAATTATTCTAATTGGGCTTGCAACCTTAGCAAGTAGAGTATAAGAAGCCCCTTAACTCGGGGTCTTGGAAGTAACATGCAAGTGAAACCAGCATTAACATTACCAAGAAAAATCAGCGTTGCAATAAAGTAAAAACTTTGGGAGGAAACAATCTCCCTTATTTGCATTCAGCATCATTTCTTCACCTAAACTAATTAGATCCACACTTTACAAATGACTACATGAAATTAATACTAAAGAAGAGGTTCATTATTGGTTGTACAGCTATACAGTTCCAACTCTCATTAGCACTGATGGGTTCTGTGGGTCAGCATCTCTGGATCAGGCCACAGGTTTCTTGATTTTTAAAATTGTGCTGTTATTTTTTTGCCCCCAGTATGACTCCAGTGCTGAACAATAGCTTCAGCATTATTCAGAGGTCATCAAACTGTCAGTCAAGACCCCAAGTTAGATCACACCCTGTGTGGATGGGGTCATGATCCCAATTAGTATTCAATAATATATACTTTGCATCTCTTTGTTGTTTTCTGGGGTCGTGGGATTATATTTAAGACTCAAAATTAAGTCATGCAGGCAAAACACCTTAGGAACCACTGACTCAGAACAAAACGTTGGCTCATATGATCTCTTTCTTAACATACATTTAAATAAATAAAACACTACATTTGATAAGGTAAATCTGCAGAAGATGCATGCACCAATTTGGAAATAAATGCAAGGCTAGTTGAAAAATGGAGGGTAGTATTTAAAATGTCTATGTAATTTAAATCTGACAGGATGTTTCACCAGGGAGCTGAGCTGCGGTCATATAAACACAATTTTCAAATGATTTCTATCCTTAAGGTGTAGCTACTTCTATTTATTATAATTTAGAGAAAGTAAGGTTGCCGTGTTGGTCCAAATATAGGCAACAGAGACCTTTTGATGGAGGTATGCGAGCTTTCGGACCTCCCAGGGTCCTTCATCAGACAAGTCAGGAATTGGAACTATAGACTGAGCAAAGCCGCAAGATATAGACTGCTTGCCTGGTGAAGGACCCTGTGAGGTGCGAAGGCTTGCATACCTCCACCAACTGTAGCTGCTCCAATAAAAGATATCACCTTACAGCTTTGGGTCTATTGCATTTATTATAACAACACCTAGAGGTTGGATCAAGGACTGAGGATCTATTGTGCACATATTATTATTATTATTATTAATTAGCATTTGTATAGTGCCAGCTATGTACCTGGCACTTTACAGAACAGCAGTAAAAAGATCAATTCCCCTCCCCACCCCCGAGCTTACAATCTAATGTTGAAATCCAGGCATATGCTTAACTTAATGCATATGAGTAGTCCCATTGACTTTAATGGGATGACTCACAGATTTAAAGTTACGTGCAAGAACTTGCAAGAATGGTGCATCAATTAAAAGTAATATGTGTGCAAAATGGACCCTTGGGTTGCCACCTTTCAATAATAGCTATTAAATAGCTACATTCTCTTATAAAATCATGATATGGTTCCAGGCCCAATTCAGGGTGTTGGTGTTAACCTATAAAGCCCTAAACGGCTTGGGCCCCGCTTACCTGCGAGACCACCTCACGCCCCGGGCCATGGTGCGGCCCCTGCAGTCGGCCAGGGATGCCCGACTCGAGGTCCCCCAGGTCTCCCGGGTGGCGGCGATAGGGAGGGCGTTCTCGGTGGCCACTCCTAAACTATGGAACTCCTTCCCAAAGGAGGCCCACTAGCCCCAGACTTCTCCTCTTTCCAGAGAGAGTGCAAAACCTGGNCAGAGACAGTGCAAGACCTGGCTGTTCCACCGGGCCTTTTGGGAGGGAGGCAGGTAGGGTGGGAAGGGTTGGGTAAGGTGGGGGGAATTGGTTCCGCTCCTGATAGTTTTAGACATTTTATCTCTGTGTTTTAAATTTTTAAACTGTTTTTATATTGTATTATCTTGATTGTGAGCCACCCCAAGCTGCCATGTGGACAGGAGGGAACAGGGTAAAAGTTTTTCAAAATAAATAAAAATAAATAAATAAAATACTGGGTAAAAACCCACATGACAGCAGCAGACGACCAGAGTTCCTAGTATTCTCTTTGTGATGGAAAACCAGAGATTTTGCTTCTTTCAAGAGAAAAACTGATTTTGTCTTTTTCCAGAGAAAACCAGAGATTTTGCCTTTTTCCAGATAATTTAGCAGAAAATGGCCAACACTTACAGGTTTGGGAGGAAGACAGAGCGAGCGTAGGGCAGTGAGGATGCACAGTGGAGCTGAGGGGAAGCAACCTGAAGGCATGTGATATGGAGGGGCAGGGGCTCTGCATTTGAAGGGATGCCACAGACCTCCTGTGGGTTGTGGGGGCAGGAGAACTATGAATTGGGGCGGTCAGGTCTTCTGGACCTTGGGAAGAGGGGATAGGAGGTGGGTCTGATTGGACCCATAGCAGTTTCCCTAAGTACCAGCCTCTATATGATCCCCCTTTCTGGTCTGCAGAGCAGTCTGGGACCAGGCTGGGAGGAGGGGGCAGCAGAAGGGAAGCAACCTTAAAGGCATGTGCTGTGAGGGGCTCTGCATTTGGAGGGATACCACTGATTTTTATTTTTTTACTGTTGGTGGGACAGGTAGCTGCGAAACTGCATAAAAATGAAAATATTGCAATACAATGTGGTGTTCTGTCTCATACCTAAATATATTGTGGTACGGGAAAGTCAACTAGTGTTTATATTTAAGCACAGAAAAACAGAGATTTGGGATTTTTTAATCCGAGAATGTATGTTTTTTTTAATCTGAGATTTTCTAATTTTTTGTCACGGAAAACTAGGAACCCTAGTCATCACGGCCCACCCCAGTGTGAAAAATCCCAGACAACACGGTCAGAGGCTCTCTTCAAACAGGCAAGGGGGGTGGGGGTGGGCAATGCGTTCTCATGGACCTCCACGCATGGAGCATCCGGCATTGGCACCCACTGCTCCGTGCATGGGGGATGGGTGGAGGTGGGTGGAGCACAGGAGCACGCACTCACCCACAGCCCACCCATCCCCCTGCACCCACCACAGCATTCAAACAGATGCCTCATAGGGGGGGGGGGCATCCATTTGAAAAGGGCCAGAGTCAGGTCAGAGCACCACCTTGATGCGACCACAGCCAGGGAGCCATCCCACTGACCGCACAGCCCAGGTACAGCTGGGAGCACAACAAATGGGTGGACAGTTCCACCCACACTGTGCTCCCCTGCCATGACAGGCAGCTATGGCAGCCAATGAAGCACAGCCGGGCCAGAAAATCTGTGGCTGCACAAACGTGCTCACTCGTTCTGGTCTGCTTTAACCCATTTCGTCCTGGTTGGACGGACCTTAGCCTGGGCTGTGACCTCGGAGGTTGTCTGGCAGTCACAGCCTGGGCTAGCCCCAACACCACCCAGGGCAATCCCAGGCCAAAATCTGGTGGTGCATGGTTACATGTACCACTGTGTCATGGGCCAAAATCATGTCTGTTTTTACCCAATATGGAAAAGAACTGCCGTAGTACATTTACTTGGGCATGCATAGATAGTTGAAAGTGATCCATGGATATTAAGGTCAGGAGGAACCTCTTAAATAGTGCAAGCCACAGAATATCATCCAGGAATTTCTGGATTAAACACAGAACTTCTGATTGTAGCCCACAGCATCTGGATAATGGATAGAGTTAGGAGGCGCAGATCTGGCAGCGTTGCAGGCCGTTTTCATTGCAAGCAGGACACCGCAGAGCCCTGTAGGATTCTTTAAACCTGTTAGCCAACATTGAAAACTTGCTTCCATGGCACAGAGAGCAGGGAGCAGAGCCTGATCCTTTACACTGGGAGCAACTGCCCTCGGTATCTCCCTCCTGAAACAGAAGGATGAAACAAAATCCCTTTATTTAACACCAGGTGAAGTTAGCAACACACTTAACAAGGATGTACTGTAACTGCTACTGTAACTTACTGTAATTTACTGTAACGGTGCCTGTTGCCACAAGGCGGCTGGCGGGTGCCTGTACGGCAAGGACTGACTGTAACTACGTTCAGCACGTGCACCTGCAACCTCGTAAACGTATCCTTGTCTCTCCTGATGTTCACCTCTCCCTTGTCCCTACCCCACTTCCTTGTCTCTCATAGATTGTAAGCCCCTTGGGTTAGGGACCTGTCTATAAATACTTATTGTACAGTGTCAAGTACACTGCTGGAATAATAAATAAATAATAATATACTCCAGTTTCAGCACCTACTCTGACTGGAGCTAGGATAGCATCATGAAGGGAGAGAGGTTGTCTCTCAGGTAACCAGGTCCCAAAGCCATTCAGGTCATTACTGTTTTATCTGACACATATAGAATAGGATCCCTGATGTAGGTGACCACATCTGAAAACTGGTAGAGCTATCCGTTTGCAAAAGTTGTAATTCCCTGGCTTTTTGCCACAACGCAGCATTAAATTCTGGGATCCAATCGTGGCTAATTGGAATTCAGTCACACTGAAACACTGACCTTTGAAAAATGGATGACTTCAACCTGAAATATTTCTTCTGAGGGTAAAGGGGTTCAGTTTCAACCTCCAGGCTGATTTAGCCATGTAGGAGCTATATTCTGTAGTATCAAGTGGAAGAGTTCAGGAAGAATTTACAAGCCTGTTCTCTCAGATCTTGATCTTGAGGTAGGCACAGAGAACTGCACTATTGGATGTGGGAAGGTCCAGCTTTTGGCTGGACACAGGGTCTGGATCCTCCCCAGTGCAGTCCAGCAGCAACCAAAATCAGAATTCTCCACCTTCTGTCACAATTCTGCTGCAGCAGGCTGGGACAGAAAGGCTATGTAGGGAGCACAGAATGGACCTTTTGCCATGCCATCTGTGTCTACTGATCATGAGCATGGTGTGCACACATGGAGTTCCTGTTTCCTGGGAAGGGACATGATTAAGGGCAAAGATTAAGCTGCATAAGGGCAAAGACTAAGCTGCATAAACAAATGCCTGGGAACTGCCCACCACTGCCCTATTGGTAACACTGGCATCACAAGTTTGCTTCATACACAGCAAACTAGAGCTCTGATCTGTAGGTACATGAAAGGCTGGGGCCCTGTTCCATACGATGGCGAGGACAAAGAACCTATATCTAACCCCTGGAAAAATCACTGGAAGGGAAACACTCCCAGTGACTTCCACAGAAAGATAGCTCAAGCCAAATGAACCCTATAGAAACAGTGTGTCTCTTCCCTTGCTGTATGGGAATTCTTGCTGTATTAATCAATCAATCAATCAATATCTCTATCTCTATCTCTCACACACACACACACACACACACACACACACACAGTTGTTACTGATGCCTTTGATTGCTATCCCTGCTAAAGTGAATAGAAGCCTTGATCATGGGAGAGAATTTAAAGCAGTGGTTCCCAAAAATTTTGCCTGTGGCCTCATTTTGAGACCTAAATATAATCTCATGGTCCCAAACAGCAACAAAGATATGCAAAGCATATCTAATATCAATCAGGCTCACAACTATATCCACAGACATCATGACCTCAGTTGTGGTCCTGAGTCATAGTTTGGAAACCTCTGGTTTAAAGAGAGGATGATGACAAGTGTTTAAGGCCCTGACAGGGATGGAGTTTGTTTCTAAAGGAGAAGAGAGGAAGCTCTGCAGCCCAGATTTCCTTACCTGCTGATACTGGTTATGAGCAAGCTGATTTTCAGAATCTTTCACACTCCCATCACTTTGATTGCTCTCCCCTTCTCGATACATGAAAGACCAATCATCGGTGCCTTCATTCTGGAGGATTTTCCTCACCAGCTCTTTCTGATCTACAGGTGCTCGAATGATTTTCAGGTTGCTAGTGTAGATGATGATCTTGCCAAAATCTAAAATGGGGGAGGGCTGTGAAGGGAACATATGATTACACAAAACACATAAAAGTATCATAGTACAAGTCTGGGATAGCAGCTAATTCCACAGTTTTATACTAGAGAGGATCTGATGGGGAATTCTGCGGCTGATGGGGGTATTCTAATGCCTGTGTACTATAATTATATGTTGGGTGTCTGGTGGGCCTGTTCCCTGTTATTTTGGGCATCGGTGTGTCCTGGTCACTGCCAATGTCTACGTGGGGCAGATTGTTGTTAGAAGTTCTGTTTCTAGTTGGATGGATCTTTCTATCAGGGTAATTTGGGTGTGGTGAACTCTGCGTTGGTGCAGGGGGTTGGACTAGATGACAGTTGAGATGACTTCTGGTTTTACAATTCTAAGACTCTAAGGGTGAAAACGAATGAGACGTTAGCCTGCTGGAGCCTGTCTTTGGACTGGGAAGTCCCCACTCACATGTTTGGCATGTCCAGCCTAACAAACAGTGGCAGAAAAGTCCCAGGAAGTTCCCCAAAGTCGCAGAAATTGACAAAAGGTCCCAGAACTTGACAAAAATGTCCCTCCCATTCTGCTGTGTCATTCTTCTGTTTTCTTCCTTTTTCCTTTTCACTGTTTAGAGCGCCTCTTTGGAGCACTCCAGAAGTGAAAGTAAGCATTCAAAGCATCAGTGAGAGCAAGAGCAGACCACTCCTCAGACCACTCTAGGTTCTGTGCTTAGGACTCTATGGCCCTGGCAGACCTGTATGTGGGCAGAAGCTGTGCACACCCTAATAGATGGGAGGTGGCCACGTGAGTGCACATTAGCTCAGGTTAGCAACCATTAGCCCGCACGGCAGGCTCCACATTCTTTGAGACCCCCGCCGTGAGTGGGGCCTTTGTGGCAGGTGGGTGGCCAGTAGGGGCAAACATCTGGCGACCACCTAACGAATAGGCAAGTGAACACCCACCTGGTGGGGCCTAATGTGGGCTAACATCTCATTTGTTTTCGCCCTAAGCCATAAATGCCCACTGTGGTTCATCTGAGAGGATTGCTCTGCACCAGTGCTCAATGACAGTCTTTCCACTGACTTTAAAGGTCAGTACCATAGATAAAAATTTAAGAACTTCTTATACCTATTTAGTCCCTTGAGACAGACAGCTCACTTTACTCCATTTGCTCACATTAGCCTCAAGTTTAAGTTTAAAATCCCATGCTTTGAAAACGATGGAAGAAGAATTAGGGATGGCGACATTTCTCTGGGTAGGGAAATCACAGAATTATAGATCTGGAAGGTACTGTATATAAGGTTATCCACTTACCCCCCCTTGCCAATAAGCATGATCATTTATACATAATCTTTCGCTAACAAATTTTCTTCCAGTGAAGAAATTCCCTAACACATCAGCATCTTTGATATTCCAGTGATGGGAATGCCACTCCTCAGCCTCCCTTGGCAATTTGTTCCATTGCCTAACAAGCAATCTTTATGATTAATTCTTCTGTATAGTCTACCTAAATCTTCTCTCCTTTATTTCAGTCCCCATTACCTCTTGACTTGCCTTCGATAGCCCTTTAGCATCCTTTTTTTAGTACTCATTTACATATTCCAAAAGTGTTATCACATCCCACCTCTGCCTTCTCTAGGCTAATTATGATGGCCATTTCCTTCAGCCTTTCCTCATAAATCATGCATTCCAATCCCTGCTTTATCATCTTCATTAGTCTCCTTTGAAACCTCTCTAGTTTGTCAATATCAGTGTTAAAGTGAGGAGCTCAAAAAGGAATGAAGTGCTCGAAGCAGAGGTTCCTGTATCTTGAATACAGAGCTTCTGCTAATTAACCAGAAATAGCCTCACCGGCCTTTTAAAGGTGGACATCACATTGGCTTATTATATCAATTAATTATTTTTCCAAGCACCTTTTCACTTTCTGGTAATGGCCACAAAAGGCTGAAAAAAGTATATTATCTTTGCCATTTTCCAGCTCAAATTAGTAGTTTTAGAAGGTGTGAGTGATGGTGAATAGACAGAGTCTAGGATATTCATCTGGGATGAACCAAACACTTAGTGGCTTGCATTCAGTAGTATCTCAACATCCCTCTTAATAAAAACAAGTTGCACTAATATTCAACGCTATGCAACAGCAATTACTGTTTGTTTAAGTGCTGTCCTGTTTGTCTGAACCATTCCTTTTTGATACTTCACTGAAAACACCAGCTCCACACATAACAGCAGTCAAAAGTGATAAACAGAATGTTAGGAATTATTTGGAAAAAGATAGAAAATAAAACAGTTCATAACGCCACTATATAATCCACAGTGTGCACATACCATAAATTACCTAGACAAAAAAACTGCGTTTTAAGAACCTGGTTAAGGCAGCATTCCAAATTATACTCCAACTCTAACATGACAGTAAATTGACATTAAGGCAATTTAAAAAAAAAAAAAAAATTTATGATTTAACTTAAACTGCATGCATTCCTCATCACATATAAGTATTTTTCAGTCACCATACCACACATATGCATTTTAATTTCAATTAAGTCTTTTTTATTTTTCCTTAACGTGGCAATTTACTGTTGTGTTAGAGCTTGAGTATAATTTGGAATGCCGCCTTAACCAGGTTCTTAAACTACATTTTTTTTTGTCTGGGTAATTTCCCTTTCTGTTTAAACTTAATAGTTTTATAATGTTAATGCATAAGATGACCCCAGATACACAAACACTGCAGGTGCACACAGACACTCACCCATCCCCCCACATCCACCACCTGCCCCCACATGGAGCAACCTCTGTTTTTGCCGGTTGCTCTGTGTAGGGCTGATGAGTGGAGGTGCGCATTATGCAGGCATGCGCAAGCCACTGCTTTCATGAAAGATGCACCCAGCCATGCCATTGCATAGGCACGTATCATGTAAAAAAAGGCCACACACACATACTCTCACACCTCTCATACATTCTTTCAAATTGATCAGTCACACATACTACAAACACATACTCTCACCCCTCACTCAAATTGATCACACACACACTCATACATGCACACTACACACATGCTGTCACCTCTCTCACACGCACTAATTCAAATTGATCAATCACGCACATGCTCACTTCTCTCACACACACATTCATCCACACTCACATGCTCTCACCTCTCAGACACTTTGGCTGTTTTCACATGGCACTGCTGGGTGGGGGGGATGGGTGTGCACCGGCAGCGGGTGGAGGTGGGCGCACTCCCTTTCCCGCAGGCGCACACCCACGTCCACTCATGGAGCCTTCTCCATTTTGTCAGATGGTTCTGTGGGGAGGTGATGGGTGGGTGCCGGGAGCACACACCCACCACCCGGGGTGTTTCCATGAGTGGACACCCATCCCCCCACCCACTGCTGTGGCGTACGCACAGATGCACACCTGCCCGCACACACAGTGGGGGTGGGGCGTCCATGCAAAAATGGCCAGACACTCATTCACACACACGCATGCTGTCACCCCTCACACACACATTCAAATTTATGATCACACATACATGTGCTCTCACATCACACCCGCACATGCAATCATACAACTTGATCAATGACACACACTACTCACTCATTCAAACTGAATAAATCATGCAAACATACACACAGAGATACACACAGCCCCCACGTTGGTGCTGCTGCTCATACCTGCCTCCTCCCCAGCTGTGTGGGACCTTTGAAGATGTTCCTGGTTGCGATGGCCCCCACTTTTGCTGAGGGGGGCTCAGATGGGCTCGGCTGCTTGACGCAGAGGCTGGCAGGCTAGGGGGAAGTGGTGAGCAGAGATGGTAATTCCTCCCCCCTTGCCCAAAGCTGGGGCCAATGGGAGCCCAGGCAGGCCGGTCTGCGAGTGGGGAGGAGAGGCAGGCAGGCTAGTGGGAAGTGGTAGGTGGGCGAGTGTAATTCCTCCCCCCCCCACACAAAGGTGGTGCTGATGGGGGCCCAGATAGGCCGGTCTGCAGGTGGGGAGGAGAGGCAGGCAGGCTAGCAAGAAGCAGCGGGCGGGGATGGAAAGTGATTAGGCACTGTTCAATGAATGTCTGAAACCGCCTTAACTATAGAGCCATGACTGTGGCTCTATAATATCATGTGCATTTGGGGTCACCCTATCTCCAAAAGTATCTTTAAGTATCTGTTTCTAAATTTCAAGCCTTAGGAAATTGTTACATTTTTTAAAGATCTTAGTTGAACTAGAAACAGTGCAGAGAAGGGCAACAAAGATGACAGGAGTTATGAAATAGCTTTCGTATGAGGAAAGGCTCAATAGATTAGGGCTCAGAGAAGAGCTTAGAGAAGAGATGACTGAGGGGATATGATAGATATTTACAAAACCATGACTGGTCTGGAGCAAGTTCATAGGGAGCTGTTTGTTTACAATTTCTCAAAAGAATAGAACTAAGAGACTCCCAATGGATTTAACTGGCAACATCTTTAAATACTTCTTCACACAACATACAATTAACCTGCTCACTGATGGGCAGACTCACAGACTGGTCACTTCTCGCCTGTAACAAAGCCAAACATGTGCACCTGGCCCCTGCATCATCTTAACTTTGTGACTACATCCCTGTCTCTCCCTGCATTCCCCTCTCCTTTGTCTTCCCTTCCTTGTGCATTCTAGATTGTAAGTCCCTTGGGGCAGGGACCTGTCTCCAATTAATGATTGTTCAGTGCCAGGCACATTGCTGATGCAATATAAAAAACTGAATTTTTAAAAGGATCAGACAAGTTCTTAGAGGATAAGGGCACTTTTAGACGAGAGAAATTTGCGCATGGTTGGTAAAAAATGTGCCTGTTTTCATGCTTGTTTAAACACCTAAACCGTTTTAAATGTGCATTTGTCATGATCGTGTAAAAGCACAAACTGTTTTGAATGTGTTTTTTAAATAATGCGCATTTTTTAAAACCGGTTTTGGCACCCCCAGATCATCAAAGATGCTCAAAACCGGTTGGTGCATTTACAAAACTGGTTGGTGCATTTACAAAACCACATTAAAAATGTCTCGTCTAAAAGCGCCCAAGACTGTGATCCAGCTAGTCCGCTGCGCAGGGGAAAGCTGTGCCTGAGGATAGTACTGGGGTGCCAGCGGTCGCAACGCAAAATCCAGCTCCCAGTCCCTGTGCCATGCAGGGGGCAGATGGAGGAGGTGGGGAAATGGCAATAAGTAGCAGGAAGAAGGGCAGAGTGGGGTGCCTGAACCTTCAGAAGCCACTGCACACCTGCCTGGCCAGCCGCCAAACCCCACAGCACTTACTCTAGAGGATGAGAGCCCAGGGCAGTCCCCCATGAGACCCTGTCCCTCCCATACCTCTCTGGTGCTGCAGTGCTGGGATGGGAGCCGGGTTGCATGGGGAACCGTCCAGGGCTCTTGCACTCTAGGGTTTGGGGGCTGGCCGGGCGGGTGTGCAGCGGCTCCTGGGGGTCAAGGTGGCTAGTGCCTGTTTCCACATGGCTGCGCTAGCTGTACTCCTGCTCTGAGCAGGAGTAAGTCGGCGCTGGTGCAGCTGTCATGTTTGCTGCAGGCCAGGGGAGGGGGGCTGGCAGACTTGCCCACAGTGAGCTACCCTGGTGGAATGCCTACAGCCTTGGTGGGACTCTCCCAGCGGGTTGGGGACCCCTTCTGTGGGCTGTGCCCCCTACACAACTGCTGGCGGAGGGGGTGTGGCCATCACAGCATCGGAGGGGGTGTGGCCATCTGGCTCGCGGAGTTCAGCTTCCACCTGTGCCCGCATACCCCTGCTTCCAGCCGCATGATGTCTCTCAGCCCTCCGCCAGCGCATGGCCCCTTGCCCTGGTGGTGAGGCCTAGCTGGATCGTGGTCATAGTCTATAAATGGCTGTTAGTCAACATGATGAGGGAATAAGCCTTCTTAACAGGTTATGGTCTGTTAATGTACTTCTCTTAAGGAAGTGAAGCTGGCCACTGCCAGGGACAAGATGCTGGATTAGATGGACTATTAGCAGAGACCCATGTTGTTCACTGCATTTTCTCCATTGTCACCAATGAGGAAAATGCTGCGAACATGGGTCTCAGACTATTAGTCTGACCCACTATGGCACTTTTTATGTTTTTACACTGCCAGAGTCGATTGATTGATTGATTAGCAGGGATTTTATCCATTAACCATCAATTCCGAGGGGACGGTCTGGCGGGAGCAAAGGAGCCAGGAATACCCCCTCCCCCAGTAGAATGTGGGGAAGCGATGGAGCTTATCACGGCAGGTACCCAGGCGGAGGTACAACTTTCGGCAAAATCTGTGAAGCTACCTAGTAATCTAGGGGTACCTTTGAGCTCGGATTGTATGGGGAGGGACCTGCTGTCTAGACTGGATTCTTTATGTTTACAACTGACTCAATTTAAATTTAAACCTAGGTCTCTGTCCACTGAGGGTAGGGGTCACTTAGATTTACATAGGAAGAAACCTATTATCCCTATCCAGAGGGACAAGTTTCAAACAACGCCAACTTGTAAGTCCCGGAGAAAGTCTCATAAGAATGCTTTTGAGTCTAGGGGTGAAGGTAAAGCTGTGGGTTCCTTAGTTGGCCCCACAATTAAGGACCTAGGGAATGTCTTGGTTGAGGATGACGATCTTGGGGTTGAGGTAAGGGATTCTACTTTAAGATCGGGTCCCCAGTTGCGGAGCAGAACTTCTAACGAACTAGAAAATATTGCCCTTCCCCCCCCTATGATTCCTGGGAACCTGATTTCGATCAAGGAAATATACGATCAGTCGCCTGCTCTGGTACATAACATTGTTCTAGAGGACAGTACACAAAACTCAGTCACTGAGGGTAGCTTGCTGTTGCTGCCAGGTCTTCTAGAAGCTCCCTTATGACAATTATCGAGTGCCCCCTTAAAAATTGTCTCGTGGAACATCGCAGGTTGGCAGGCCCGCCATTTGGATGAGGATCTTTTTCATTTAATTCAATCATGTGATATTTGTCTTTTCCAAGAAACCTGGTCCTTAGAGGATATACGAATAGGGGATGTGAGAGTGCATTCAGTTCCAGCGAATGTAGTTAGGGCATTTGGTAGAGCAAGTGGAGGTTTGGTCTTTTTGTCATCCTGCTCATCCAATTTAGTTTCTTTTAATCTAATAAATAATTATAAATCTTATTTTGCCCTTTACTATTGCATGCTCTCTACAGGTGAGGGCCTATTGATTGGAAATGCGTATATCCCACCAGCCTCATCCAACTATTATTGTGTAGACATATGGGAGACAATTATAAGGGAGGTTCAAACTGCTAAAATAATGTATCCTGATGCTGCTTTGATCCTGGGAGGAGACTTTAACGCAAGGATAGGGGCCTGGCAGGGCCTACCTAGCGGGTGGTGTAGCTCAAACCCCTTCCAGATCTCACCACGGAAATGTTTAGACAAAGCGGGGAACTCTAATGCTACAGCCTTTAAACAACTAGTGGAAAAATTGGAATTAGCCGTGCTTAACGGGAGGCTGGACGGGGATAGAGAAGGATGCTTTACGTTCCAGTCACAGCGAGGATCCAGCACGATTGATTATTTTCTCGTGTCAAGTGATCTCCTGTCAAGAGCTCGGAGATTGGAAATTCGCCCCGCTTTGGAAACGCACCACCTTATCTTAATTCTATCACTAGGACCTAGCTCGATTTACCCCTTTGGGGTTCGGGAGGAAAGAATATACTCCCCACACCCCTTACCAGGAGTAAATTCGGTGTACAGGCGACCTCATTGGTCTGACCATCTTGCCCAATTATTTTTGATTCAAATTGCTGATCCAGGGATGGTTAGCCTCTCTCAGCAGATCAGCTCAGGGGCAGTAGATCCAGTGGAGGGTTATGAGCAGATCTTAAAGCGGTTAACCCCGTTGTTTACCCCCACGGGACCGATTCGATCTGGCCAAAGGAAGTTACCAGACTGGTTTGACAATGACTGCCATTTTCAACGGCGGATCATGAGAGGCAAGGTCAAACGGCTGAAGTACCACCAATCAGTAGTCTCAAGGAATGCCCTGGCGGTAGCACGGGCTCAATATCGCCATTTGATTAAAATAAAGAAAACCCAATTTCAGAGGCAACAGTGGGCCCGGCTACAAAAAGCCGCGGACAAAGGTGATTCCAAGGGCTTCTGGGGTATAATAAAACAGCTAAGGCAGGGGGAGGCGACTGGAGGCTCGGTGAGGATCCCAGCGAGGATATGGGAAAGATTTTACGAAGAGGTTTATGCGGATGCATCCCCTCCTCTTCTTCATATCCCTTTGGAAAATCCTGATAGATTTCCCCAGTGGCCATCGGTCCAAATGGAGGAGGTGAGAGATTTGATTCTGTCTTTGAAAAACGGAAAAGCTCCCGGTATTGATCTGGTTACAGCAGAACTTTTGAAGGAAGCCCCGGTTTGGTGGGCTGAGGTGCTGGCTCCAGTCTTTACTGTAATAAATGCAACAGGAAAGATGCCCAAATCATGGGCAAATAGCATTATTGCCCCAATATACAAAAAAGGTGAACAAGGTGTCCCTGAAAATTACCGCCCAATAAGCCTCCTTACTATCGTGGGGAAGCTCTATTCCAAGTTACTACTAGGGAGGTTGCAGAGTTGGCTGGAAGATGTTCAGATACTTAGCTCCCTGCAGGCGGGATTTCAGAAATCCCGCTCTACGGTAGATCATGTGTTAGCTCTCTCATACCTGATAAGAAAGATCTTGGGTCAGGGTTTGAAGGCATATTTATGTTTCATAGACTTACGGATGGCCTTCGACTCTATCGATAGGAATAGGCTTTGGGCCAAACTGAAAGGATATAAAATTGACCCGAGATTGCTATTCCTAATAATGAAGATGCATGAAAATAACACCCTTCAGGTTAGATATTCCAGGGAGGGAGATCTAACTCAAATGATTAAGGTGGCTAAAGGGGTGAGGCAGGGCTGCCTTTTGGCCCCTTCCCTGTTTAACCTTTATTTAAACGATCTACCAGACTTTGTAGCTCAAGCCAACTCTCACCCCCCAACAATTAATGGTAAACGAATTACATCTTTACTGTATGCCGATGACACGGTGCTTATTTCACGTTCCCAGGTGGGTTTGCGCCGTGCCATGCTTCAAGCTAAGAATTACTGTCTAAGGGAGGGTCTTAATATCAACTATGAAAAGACCAAGGTGTTAGTGGTCGGCAAGGGGAGGGGGCACAAGCTCCACAAATGGCAAATAGATGGACACCAGATCACCCAGGTCCCAAATTTCAAGTACTTGGGTGTTGTTTTCTCTAATTCCTCCTCATGGGGGGTTCAGTGGGCCCAGGTAAAAATCCGGGCCAAGCAATCGGCTGGGGCCATTCGTGGTTTCTACTATGGTAAAGGTGGGAAATTGTTATCACCAGCCCTGAGGTTGTTTCGAGCCAAGGTGATCGGCCAACTTTTGTACGCTTTCCCGGTATGGGGAATGGATTATCTGGAACAACTGGAACCATTACAGAATGGATTTTTGAGGGCCTTACTAGGTGTTCCATGTGGGACCCCCCAGATCTTTTTACGCCTGGAAACGGGGTGTCCCCCTATTAGGGTACCTGCAGTCCAGGGTATTATTAAATATTGGCTGCGGGTTGTAACCCTCCCTCAGGGTGATGGTTCTCTGTTGGGGGAAATCCAATCTACCGATCTTTTAGTCCCTTGGCAGAGGCAAGTAAGGGCTATTTTGGGGAAGTTGGGTTTTTCTTCCGATTATCTGGTTAAGATGGGAACTAAGCGGGCGATGTTTCTGGTTAAGCAAAGATTGGGGGACCAGCAGAAACAGATTGATACTGGAAATCTGCAGTCTCAAAGGATCAACTCTTTGTATGCCCCACCCCAGGGTTGTCCCCTGGAATCTAGTTATCTGATCGCTTGGTCCAGTTTTGCATTAAGACGGGCTTTTGCCCGCCTTCGTATGGGGGTATTCCCGTCGGCAAGGCTGGATGGTAGATATAATGGGACTCCCTGGCAGGAAAGGTTTTGTAAATCCTGCTCTTTACAAGAACTTGACTCTAATGGTCACATTTTGTTTGTGTGTCCTCAGTATGAGGGATACAGAAGAGACCTTCTAGTGGCCCTGAAGCTGGTGTGGGATGTTTCCCCCCAGCTGGATAGACTCAGTTTGTGTTTGAGTTATAGACCAACTGAGTTATCGCTGAAGGTGGCGGTGTTTAGTAGCCGGGTTATGGTGCAAAGAAAGGCAAGGATTAATGATGTGGGTAGGGATTTTGGTCGGGAAATACTAACGGCAGAAATAGGTTAGTTTACGTAGAAAAGGGTTGGGACAAAGATAGGAGATGAGAAATTTTCTTCTCTGTAGTAAAACATTTTCAATAGACGAGGTCAGGTTCCAGTAGGTAGCTTTGGGACAAGGAAAAGAGACAAAAGGATAGCATATGATTAAATCTCAGTGTCTGAGGATCCACTTATGTTATCCTTGGCTTGAAGGATGTCGTTTAAGGGAACTGAATCTTAGAAGTAGGAATGGATATTTTGGATATATTATCCTTTTTATTTTTAAAATAGTGCTTTTTTAAATTTTGGGTAAAGGGTTATGATTCCTAAAGTTTATCTTTGTTATAATTCAAAGCATATTTCGATGTTGGTTTTTGTATAACATGTAAACTATGTTGTATTCTTTTGTATATTTGATTCTTTTTTTCAAATGGCCATAGCAGTTGCTAGAGCCATAATAAAACTAATCAATCAATCACTGCCAGAGTCTAGATCGTTGTTCATCTTTCATATCAACTGTTCTAGAAATCAAGCATGGTAGTGTTTAAAGCATGGACCTTGAACGGAAGAGACTTGGGTTCTTGAACTTGAAGCCATCAAGCCACTAAGCACACAGCACTTTTGGAAGCAAAAAACAGAGCTTATCATGGTCTTTGTAAATACGCATTTACAAATATTTATTATTCTTTTTAGAGAAGTTGGGAGACAGGGAAATTTTGCATTTAATTTTTAAAGTTTCTAAATGGATGGATGGATGGTAGGTGCTTCAGGAGTGACAGTATTGTATGTAGTGTTTTCCCTTTCTAACAATAAAGAGCAAAACGAAATATTTTTGTAAATCTTGAGATGCTTGTTCTTTCCTATTGATTTTAAAGCTCAACATGGACTTGTCAAATGCTTATATTAAAAAGCATCAAGTTCGTTCACCTGGCTCATTTTCCGTTATCTCTCCTCAAGGTATCATATAGCAGCTTCCATTCCTTATTGTTTTACCAAGGTGGCGTTCTTATTTCACACTCTTTAAGTATCTGTGACTGAACTCCAAGCAATAGGAAACGTTACAGTTTTAAAAGTTGCCAAGCCAAACTGTCCACTGACATAAATGGACAACTCTCTCCACTTCCAACAGTAGAACTAGTCAAATATGAAAATAAACATTTAAGTAATCATCAAAAGTTTGATTTGCAATGAAATGTCAATGCAAGTGGTGTCCTCAAAATTTTGATTCCTAATAAATCATAGCAGCAAGAAAGATTTGAAATCCTTTCCAATTGCAGAGGGTTTGTATGTCTGTAATACAAGCATGGATTAGTTGTGTTCATGTCTCTGGGAACAAGAATAGTAAGTAATACCTACTTGAAAAGAACAGAACAGAACAGCAAAGGTCATATCCCCCCCAGGCATCAGTTTCTGGGTTAAATAGATTTTGACAGATTAGTTTGTGTTTTTGACAGGGGGATTAATAATCAGAGCTATAATAGTAATAATACTTATCATGGATGAGTAATATGTGGCTCAGTAAGACAAAGGCTCTGATCCTGAAAGTACTGTCTGAGCACAAGTCCTATTCACTTCAGTGGGACTTGTGCTATAATAGTATTATGGAAGATCAGAATAAGTGACCTGCCTCAGAGAGCATAGCAAGTCAGCAGCAGAATTAGGAGTCATATCTCCTGGCAATCACTCTGATGCCCTATCCACACGGTATATATGTTATAGGGTTTTGACATCGATGTCCCTTAGGCTGAAATAATCGAATCATTTACTCAGAGTCATCCCATTGTGACAATTACTCCAGAGTAGGTGGTTTGAGGACAGCATCTAATGCCAGTCTAATTTAAGGGTGCGCCACCGAAGTTTATGTGCACCAGCAATACAAAATTTGTTACACTCCAAGAAATGTGACTCATGATCCCTTTGCGACTTAGTACACTCAGTCATACTTTTGAAAAAGTGTCTCATCATAGCTTCCTAACCCCTGCTATCTGCTGCTTCAGTGGGCACAGTCATTCATCTCTGCCAGTTGCGTAGGCTGATTGAAGAACAGCTGGCACATCTGATTTTATGTGCCACTGTGGCACCTTGTTATCATGCAGTATTTGGGAGCCATGCCTCATACCATGTTATAACTCAAGTTCACGTTATAACAAGGATGCTTAAATTTTGTGTCTTTGGATGAACTGAGATGTTAATTGAAAAACAAAGTACACTGCATTTTTTATGGCATGCATTGGAAGCCAGGCCTCATACCACGTTATAACTAAATTAATGCTCTATTCATATGTTATAATGAGTTTGCACAGTAATGAGCAACTAAGTCTACAAGACTTTGGCAAAAATTGGTCAATAATACTTTATTACCTACATGTGAATTCAATTTTAATATAGATTACCTTATTTGAAATATCTAGTACTAATCACTCTTGAGCCAGTTTGAAACCATAATTACCTTATGATGACTACCGCTAGCTTGGCAGTCACGAAAGAGAGCAGGGCTACTTGGCAGACTGTATTTGCTGCCTTCTCTGAATATGCTGATCCTTTGGGCAGTCAGTTTAGCTGGTGAGTAAAACCTGGATTCTGGTGCGTCTCCAACCCCATAAAAATGGTCCCTTGGCTCAAAGCTCCGGTGAAGGAAACGATGAGGGTGTTCTTCCTCTGGAGACTCTAGTTCCTGTCCATCTTCATACACCTGCTTTAACACTCGGCCACTGTATGCAGATGATATTTTGAATCTCACCTTGCGTGGTCTTGTCTCATACCTCTGGCTCAGTTTCTTCTGAAGTTCATCCATTGATATGGGTTTCATACAGTGGTTCCCCGATACTGACTCAGCAAGGAAAACTTTGAGCTTACAAGAAAACTCTCTTCATCCCCACCACCACAAACATGCAATGAATAATTCAGGGTTCCTATTAGGCCCTCTTATGTTACAGCTAAACTGACACCTCTGTATTAAATATTGATAGATGCTCACGAAATGAAATGCAATCGCAGTGGCAATAAGTAAGTCAAGTTTTGTAGAGCAGAATGGTGAGTGGCTTGGTTTACAAATGGGATTGGACATTTTCTTTAGAAAGTTAAAATTAAACTGGCAACTATAGCTACTAGAGGAAGCCGCTTTGTACATATTGTGATTGGAATCATCCCAGATCTACTGGACCAGCACCTTTTAGCAGTTGTTTGAAATGTTAATAGGACAAACTTTCACAGCCCAGTCGTCAAATAGCAAATGTAAATAAATTCCCCTCCTCAGCCATGCACTGAAACTCCAGGAGTGAAAAAGCTTTTTTTCATATTAATCCAAGTATGTTCCTCTGCAATTTGTTGGAGATGTAATTATGATCTCTTCTTTCTCCAGGTTTATTTGCACTTCTCAGTGGCTTTCTGGACCCTTTGTCCATCCTGGTTTTAATATTTTTGTTTTTAAAGGCAAACTGTAAGCTACAATAAGGCTTCAGACATCTGTTGAGGAATATACAACCTTCAGTAAAAGGGAAGGAAGGAAGGGCAGGAACAGAGAAAGGGGGCAGAATTACTGAAAGTGAGACTGTCTTAAAATTGTTTGTTCTTTTGGATCAGTTCAGCAATGACTCAGACGAGATGGTGTCAAGAAAGCTATTTTATTAAATACAAGCATAAAAGGTAAATACAAAGCATAAAGATAAAAGGGCACATCTCACATCCCTTTCTGCATGCCGGGGAACCCCAACAATGACTCCAAAATGATCCCCAGGTGGTTTTGCTGCGCCCCTCAGTACCTCTGCAAAGTGGCCAGCAGTGAAGTTCCAACTTGGGTCCCCAGCTGCTCTGTCTTATACTATTGTGACTTTACAAATTCACTATGCAAACACTGCGCATGTGCTAACAATTAACCATTGCAGATGTGCCTCCCCCTGGCCTGAGTCATTCAACTGCCAATTAAGAAAACTTTCTCTGGGTATCGGGCTCAGTTGCTGATAAAAAAGCTTCTCATAACATTACAGTTCTAGCCGGCCTTGGTATTCTGCACAACAAGTATTATGGGATGGAATAACTATTATGGGATACAACACAAGCTGCCAAAAAGACATGTGTACAGCTCATAACAAACAAGATGGATTCAAAAGCAAGAGCAGGCTGAGTAAGATATATAAGTGCCCACTAACTGGCTCCACCGGTGTATATAGGTCTTCCGCAATTAGGGATGGGCAAACGCAGTTCGGAGTTCGGACCGAACTCGGTTTGTTCGGTCGACCGAACCGAACTTCTGAACTGAACTCGAATTTCAAATTGAACCAAACCGAATTTCCGAACTCCGTTCTGTTTGCCCATCCCTAGTGACAACACACACCAAAAAAACTGGTTTTGAATAGCCGAACTTGGTTCGGAAGTTCGGAATTCGACTGAACTTGGTCTGTTCGGTCGACGGAACCGAACTTCCAAACCGAACTCAGATTTGAAACTGAACCGAACCAAATTTCCGAACTCGAATTTCAAACCAAACCAAACCAAACCGAATTTCCAAACTCCATTCTGTTCGCCCATCCCTATCCGCAATCTTTCACTACAGAGACTACAGGCTAAATCATGGGTAGGGCACCTTATTGCTCCCAGGGGCCACTTTAAAAGCTAAGACAAGCTTCAAAGGCCACATTGAAGTTGGAGGTGGGATGCTGAAGGGGTGCACTCAGGAAGAGGAGGGTCCAGATTATGGATCTGTGCCATGGATATGTCCATAACCTTGAGTGCAGGCCCTCATCTCTGCTTCCTTACCCTGAGCTCACTTTTTCAGTGCTTAGGGGTATGAAGTGAATCCAGGAGTCGGAGTCAGATCCAGGCACTGGAAAGAATCCAAATAAAAACTAGCCATGGGTCACGTTTGGTCCCCAGACCTGAAGCTCCCTAACCTTGGGTTAGAGAGTCTGCTGATCCATGTGACCAAGGGTCTGGAAGAAGAGAAGTTCAGTCCTTTTCATCCCTGCTAGTGCTGGTTTCCAGAGGCTTGGGGTACACAAGATTTCACTGCCTTAGTATTCTTCTTGGTAGAGGCTATAGCAGTGGAAGAGGCAATGTGGAGATGGTTTTTCCCCCCACCCCCCACCCCAGCCCCAAGTATATGGCTAACCAGCCACCTATCCCTTTTGCCCTTCTGCTCCCTTCCAAATTTGGTTGAAACTGTCTTGTGAGATCAAAATCATTGAGAGTACATGCACACAAACACACAGGGGGTTATTGCATATGCCTTTTTTCCATAGGAAATTAGACTACAACTATGTACAGCAACAGAGGGGGTTTTTAGACCAGCACCTCCCCACCTATTACCAACCCATCATGCATGTTGCAGGCACCCTATGCAGCTCTACAAAATGCATGAAGGGTGGGTGATGAGTGGGTAATGGGTGGAGAGGTACTTGTCTAAAAACACCCTAAGAGGTTCCTAGTTCAGTCTCCATATGAATGTACCTATCATTGGCCCTTTTTAAACGGACCTCGGTGGGTAGGGGGATGGGTCTGTGGCCGCGGTGGGTGGAGGTGGGTATGAGCCTGTTTCCACAGGTGCACACCCACCTCCACGCACAGACATTGAAGCCCATTGCTCCATGCGTGGGTGGAGGTGGGTGTTGCACGGGTGCATGCACACACATGCACCCATCCCCTGTGGCATTCCCACGGGCGCCTCCACCCATCTCCACACAGCAAAACTGCGTGGAGATGGGTGGGGGCATCTCTTGTGAAAAGGGCCATTCCTAGGCACTCTTGCTATTCTGCATCCCTTCTGCAACTAGTAATTTCTCAAGTGCCTTTGCATACCCATGGTTAGACCCTGCATGAAAATACACATTACAGGCCCACACTAACACTGATAAAATGGGTATTACATTTTTATTATACATGTTGCAAGGCACCCATAGAGCACACCTGCAACCCTGCCACATGTATAATAAAATGTAACACCCATTTTATCAGTGTTAGAGTGACTGTGTGAAAAGGGCCACAGTGGCCTGCGTTGGCCGGGACTCACCTGCGCGTTTGTTCTGTCGCCACTGAATGTGGGCCTGCGTGGGCCCTAGGGGAAGTAGCTGGTTGCTATGGGAACGCATCCTCTGGAAAATCTCAGAGATGCACTGGGCCAACACCTGCCCACCTGGGCCTCCACTGTGCTCGCCATGGCGTGTGCGCCTTGCTCCCTGCCAGGACCACAGAGCTGCAGGAGAAAAGGCCAGAGCGGTCAACGCAGCAGCTGAGCCACATGAGACAGACCCAGAATCCTTTAAGGGAACTGTCCATTTGTTTGGGAACAGAAGTCACTTGGGGACCTGGCGCCCTGCTCTGAGAAAGGGCACCAAGGTGAAATCAGTGGCCCTATAATCCCCAAACGTTGGGGCACTGGAGTTTCACAGGGCTTCTGAGTCCTGCTGGGACAATCTCACAGGGGCATGTGACCCCATCACTCATGCTCATTGGACCTCAACCTGCTCCTGGAACCCTCCTCCCTGTCATTGCACCCAGATCATCCTTGGTCTAGCCGATCCCATTTACCTCCCCTTGGTGACAGCACAGGCGTTCCCTTTCACTCTCAGTGCTCCCTGTATCCTCTTTCCTGTCTTTAGACATAACGCTGTTCAGTGTTCTGTAACACAGTGTCCTACCGTTACAGTGTTGAGACACACCGTCAACAGTGTCCACCCCAAACACTGGAAGTGAACAACTGCCAGGTCTTGACAGTTTAATCAGTGTTTGGGGTGGACACTGTGTTGGCGGTATGTCTAAACACTGTAACAGTAGGACACTGTGTTACAGAACACTGAACAGCGTTATGTCTAAAGACACCCACTGTCATTCAGACCTTCCCCTTACACAGTTCAGCTACTCCATCAGGCCCCTTCTCCACCATTCCACCTTAAATTTCGATCCTCATGGTGGCCTCTTCCCTGTGTGTATCTACACCCAATAGTTGCTCCCTTCTTGGTGTAGAACCAATAGTCCCTCCCTCCAGCAAGTATCGACAGTAGCTACATCACAACAACATGATGATGCCAACATACCAGTGCCATCATTTACCCATTTATTGTACATGAGCATGTTGTTATTAACAGCTGTACACTCCTCCCTCCCCTCCTTGATTCAAGCATGCAAGGCTCTGATATATTTACATATTTGCATTGTCCATGTGTGCAATATGCCAGCACAAGGCATCCTATACCCTCTGGGTGATGCAGTTCTCATGGTGGTACTTCTCCTACTTTACAGGGGCACTGGCTCATGCGGGACAATGGGGAGGGAGTACTCCAAGGCATTAACGTCCATCTTGATAACATTATGCAGAACGCAGGTGGCTATGACCATCAGGGGGGTTGTCTCCACCTTGAAATCCATCCTCCTCATGATGGATCACCAGTGTTGCTTTAGTGCCCTGAATGCCTGTTCCACCGCATACCTGGAGGCACTCGGCTGTCTGCTGAAGTGGGCCTCTTCCAGGGTGCAGGCCACGTGATGGGCCTTCATGAGCCACAGCATCCGGGGGTAAGCCGTGTCACCCAGGATGACAGGTTTCATGGGCACCCCTTCAATGGTGGAGATGGTGTTGGGCCCAAAGTCTCCCTTATACATCCTGGCAAAGAAGGGGGACTGCCACAGAATGCAGGCGTCATGGCTCCTGCCAGAGCAGCCAGCAACCACATCTGAGAATCAGCCACAGTCATCCACAAATGCTTGCAGGACCACAGGGTGGTACCCCAGCTGTGAGGTGGGCAGATGACGACAATGTGGGTGCCGTTGATCACCCGCCCACCCCTGAAAGCCTTCCACCATCTGCTCTGGGTCAATGACTTGCACAACCCTGTCAAGCAGCAGGGCCTCGACAGCCTCACAGAACTCAAGCAGGATGGCAGCCACAGTGGATGTTCCCACAATTAACTGCTGGGCAATGGAGCAGCGGGAGTCAGGGTGATGAGCATCCAGATAGCAATGGCCACACACTGCTCCACGGGGATGGGGGACGGGGTCTTCATGGGCATGTCTCCCTCTCCAGCCGTGGGGGATGGAGGGTGTCAGTGATCCTGAAGACCAGGTGGCACCATGGCAGCATATCTGGAGATGGGTATCCCACTCCATGTCTTCCCATGTGGCCAGGCCCTTCTCCTACCACTCTGTTGTCTTGGATAGGACCCAAGAAAACCAGCTGATGGGCACTGCCTGGCAAAGGGCGCGGATCACTGCAGTGATGTCCCTGGACACGGTAACCCACAGCCTGCAGCAGCTCCCCTTCCATCGCCAACAGTGTGGCCTGGCACCACCAGATCCAGGCTAGCGCCCGGCACTCAGACATGCAGGAACCTCACAGTCACTTGGCCTGCAGCAGCCTGGCCTGAAGCCCGCAGAGGTGCCCCAGGCAATGCCTCATGCCAGGCGGAGGAAACAGCTTGCAGTGCCTGGATTTCTCTATTGCATGTCTCGACGGTGGTGAGGAGTTGAAGGGCAGCTGGCTGTTCTTGCTCTATGAGTCTCAAACAGATGGCTGTGGTGCCTTCGTGTTGACATGATACGTGAAGGCACCAGTCTGCCATCACCGGTCTAGCCACACGCAT
>QEPC01015155.1:2718227-2734811 GCA_003113815.1 Sphenodon punctatus | reverse complement strand
GGAAGATTCTTATAGATTGCTGCAGGTAAGTCAGTTTCTTCTTGGCTCTAGCTGCTTTCAGGACTTCCTCTTTAATGGAGTAGCTCATGAATTTAACAAGGATAGGGCGAGGAGGATCAGTGTTCTTTTGTGGAGGGCGCCCAGTTCTGTGAGCCCTATCTATTGCTGCAGTATGGAAGCGTTTCTCACTAGGGAAATTTTCTTTCAAAATGGCCCAGACAATCTCAGTGATTCTTTCTGTTCCCTCTGTCTCCTTTATTCCATTAATTCTTAAATTCCCTCTCCTGGACCTATTTTCCAGGTCCTCACATTTAGCAAGCAAGAAGGCAGTCTCTTTCTTCCATTTATTCAAATGCTCGGTGGTGTTCAGGGACTGCTCCTCGAGCTCCAGAATCCTTCCCTTAGCTGCCTCCACCCTGCTTGCCATCCCCTCCAATTTCTTATTGCCTGTGTCCACTGCTTCTCTAATCAATCTCATTTCACTCTTTAACTCTTCCTTCATTTGACTGAGAAGCTTTTTTAAAGAGTTAGGACTTTCTCCTGCACCTACCTCAGAGCTGGAAGCAGCCCGGTCAATTTCAGTTTCCCAGTCAATTTCAGTTTCCCGCTCTCTCCCCCTTGCAGCAGCCATGTTAATATCACCGCTGCAGATCTCGTCTCCCTCCTTTGGGTCTGCGGTCAGATTTTTTGGCAAAAACGCTCGAGGGCGTTTGCCTGGGACAACTTTTGTCAGGGTTTGTTCCTACCTGACATTCTCAGTCAATTGGGGATGATTTCCTTTCTTTTTTTTTAAACGTAGGCTGGTTTTAGAGCTGGGGAAAGTGGAGCTGAGGGAACTCCTAGCTGCAACGCATGCGCAGATCCCCCTCCCACCCCTTTTTCTTATCTCAGTGCCTATTCCCACCTGCTTTTCACCCTGTCTTTTCAACAGTAGTCCTGGAGTGAAAAGGTCCCTGCCTTACGTAAGGGAGCAGCTGTATAAGGAACTCTGAGTTCCTGTTTACATGGGAGGGGATGGGGAGTCTGAGACCTTTTCTGAAGATGTTCCTCTAAGTGCCTCAAACACTCAAGAATCAGTTTCTTTTTCTCGCAAAAAATCTTGTGACAACTGAGAACCATTACTGCGATCTTAGGACGATCTCGATAATGGTTCGAGATATCGGTCATGATTTTTTCTTGATATACCGTTTACTATATACCACGTTCTTCTTGGTTATGCACATGTGAAAAATGGCCACCATCGCTGTTCTGAGCATGTGCAGCCCTCTTCCACAATGACACTGGCAGCGTCACTGGCCGCCATTTTGTAAAAGTGCAGCTATTTTGTGCTTGTACATTACTGGGGAAAATGCAGTACATGGTAGGTGGTAATGGTAAACAGTATATTGAGAAAAATTCTTGAATGAAAAAATGTGAAGAAACAGGATTTTCTCGAGTATTGATTCTCACAAAAAAACGAGTTGAGAACTGTGATTCTCTGTGAAAATCATGCAAAAATCGAGATTAAGTTTCAGTCCTACTAAAGAGGGGAGCGGGGAAGGCAACTAGTGGGACAGGGACAATATACAAGAAAAGAAGAACGCCTGGGTCACTCGCTGTTTTGAATTCTGATTTCCTAGTTGTCCTCCCACCATAACCCGCTCTTCTCACCCTTTTCCTGTCCATACCAGTAGTTGTGTCATAGGTCTGTGCTGCCGCCAATCGCATGCTTAATGCGTCCAGCTTAATAAATGGGAAGCCTCTGGCTGTATTTAACGTGCTTGACACAGCTTCCACCAGTGGCACACTAGTGACCTCCCTTTCTTTATGTGCTGGTGGACCTGAATGCCGACCAGTCTGCGGGAGAACCTAATGGATGATTTACAGACACGTGGGCACCTGTTAGGTCTGATTGGCACACATGGTGAGTCCATGATGTCTCTGGACTCTGCCATGACTAGCGGCTCTGTGGTGACCACGTAGAGGCCATTTGGCTGAAACCTAATAGACAGACATGTAGGAACACACCTGGTGAAGGCTAATGTGTGCTAACATCTCATTTGATTCTACGCCACAGTCGCCAATCCCCACCGACAGCTAGGGTTACCACCTCTCAGGGCTTGGTCTCAGGGTTTCAAGCATCATCTAGGAGTGTGCATGTCATTTTCATTATTACAATAATGTTAAAGAAAATTGTTGTTTTCGTTATTGCAATAATGAAAATGACAATTGATAATGACAATGATAATGAAAACAATGTTGTTCTCGTTATTGTTATTATTAGTGCTGTGGCAGTTGGGTTTTGGAGGGGAAATGTGGAGAGGGGAGGAGGGAGCAGACATCTGGAAGCCCTAAACAGGGTTGAACTCTTGAACTGTGCCTGTGTTGGGAAGGACGAGCAGCTCAGCAGTATCTGATGGATGTATCACTGGCCAATGAGCAGCACAAGCAGGCCCCAGAAGTCTCATGGCAATGAGACTGCTTTGCTCAATGATTGCTCTGATTGCTCAATGCCTGCTGCCTCCCACAACTAATCAAGGTGGCTCTGAGAGAGGGCACTGCAACTCTTTATAATGGGCAATGCAACCCTTTCCAGGCTTTTTCTCTCAGTTCTGCGAGAGCTCTGCTTGTCAGGTTGCGTTTACAGAACTGTGGTGCTTGCACACAAAAAATCTTCCCTAGCCCTCATTGTATTGCCAATACCTTTCCTTCCTCATACCCTACATTTTATCTTCTCCCTTTCCCTGCCCTTCTCCCCCTTGTACATTATATATAGATTGGTAGTATAGATTAGATATAGATATATATCATAGACATATAGATTAGATTAGAATAGTTATATAATTGATTAGATAATAGATAGTTTTCCTTTTCCCTTCCCCTGTCTACCTTAGATTTAGATAGATATTACTTGTGTACATATAGAGAGAGATTAGATATTATATTGGTATTTAGGCTAGTCTGTTTTATTATATTATGTTATAATATAAATTATATATATAATGTTATCGGAATCGATACCAGTAACAATACAGATACCAAATATAAAATCTTTGTTTGAAACTATATAACAACGATAATGAAAATGACATTATTATTAATAACAATAACAAAAATGACATTTAATAACAAAAACGATAACAAAAAATGAAAATGACATAGGTGCTTGGTGCACACCCCTAGCATCATCTCCATGCTCAGGATTAAGCCAATAAGTCTCAGGGTCAGTCAGCTATCACCTTATAGTTTACTTCCCTTTGTATGCAATGGAAGATGGAGAGGGAGCTGCCCAGATGACGTTCCTGTTGTGGTTAAAGTGAGAAAGGAGACCCTTGCCCTGGGTGCTCCTCTATGCATAGTTAATAGAGCTACCCATCTAGTCTTGCACCCCATTGCCTCCGCACCCAGACACTATGCCATGTATCCTACACCTGCCTCCTGTCCCTATCTTTTTTATTAGGTAAACAGATATGTTCATGTAAACGTACATACATTTACATAAACTAATGCATGCAAACTAGCACTATCAGGGTTTCTTCCCCAAGAGAGGAAGAACTGTCTCAACATAAATGACCAAAACACCTGTTAAAAGAGGGGTATTAAAAATAGGGAAATATTTTTAACATGACTATTCATTTGAATATTTAGTGTACTATCACAAATGTGAATAGTGTTCACATTCTACAGAGTCAACTATTTGTGCCAACACTAGGTTCTACTAATGCTTACTCAATGTGCTACTTGTCCTGAGATCTGCATCTTATCATGTCATGGTTACAAGGTGCATATTCCCCTTACAGAAGCACATTTCATTAATGTAACCATTGAATAATCTGCACTACATAACATTCTGTTCTAGAGAGACGATTTCTAAACTGTGATGATTTCTAAATTTCCTCACTAAAGCTTTCTTTCCTTACTTTTTTAGAGAATCCTAGATGTGTTTTATGTTGTATTTCTTTACAGGAAACTACAGAGACCACAATGGGTAAAAGCAAATGCACAGCTGACATACTAGCTGCAAGTCCTGAGGAGGAGCACCTCCCCCAGCCGGGAAAAGTCGGGGGAACAGAATAAACGTTTCCCTGGCTTGACCCCACAGGGGAAAAAAGACAGGGAGTGACATGCAGCCATTTGGTTCCTCTCCAACTACAGTACTACTCCCTGCATCCATATGGGAGGGGGGAGCTGAAGTGGGGAGGTGGGCTCAGCACAGTTTTCAGCATCTATTGGGTGCTCAGACTCCTGTTATCCAATAAAATGCTCAAGATATGGATGTGGCCATTGCCCTACCTCCTGCCATGATGGTCAGCCAGATGGGTTGGCACAGGAACAGATGTGTCCACCCAGTTCAGCCTGCTATAACCCACCTGGGTTGCCCTTGGGCCCGGACTATGGGCCCAGTTCCTTCCAGGCCCACATTTCTGGGCCAGCAGCCTACGCTTTCAGGGTCAGTACCGAGTCCACATCTGACTTCTCAAGAAACACATGCGTGGAATGAGGCACTGGCCCAGGTGGGCCACAGTGGACAAACCAGGCCAGTGTCATATGTGTTATGAACCCAATGATAAACTGCAGCTGAAACAAGAATAGAGTTTATTCTCACAAAAATCTTGTGAGACTCAAAAATCAGAATAGAGGTTTCACAGACATCTCAGCCCCAATTCAGATTCTCATGAGATTTCTCACCCTCCCCTTGTCCCCGCCAGGCGCCCAGGTTCATCTCCCAGCCCATAGAAATTTAAGGGGAGAGGCCAGGAAGGGAGGAGTAAGTCACGTTGTTCCTTGCCCAGCTTTCTTACTTTGGGGCTGGCAGCTGTCTCGGTGGGAAAAGCTTTCGCATAGCAAACTTTCAGGAATGGGCGAGGGGAGAGCCAGGATGGAGGGGGCAGATGTTGAGCATTCTGTTGGCTAGCAGAAGTCTGAGCACTGAATAGAATAATGAAAAGCTGTGCTGAGCCTGCCTCTTCTCTTCAGTTCCCCCCTCCCATCTTTTTCTAGCGCTAGACAAGGTTATCACATGGGTAAACTAAACATGTCCAAATCAACTACAGTACTCCTCCCTGCGTCCAGATGGGAGGAGGAAGCTGAAGTAGGGAGGTAGACTCAGCACAGCTTTTCAGAATTCTATTGGATACTCAGACTCCTGATATCCAATAGAATGCTCAAGATCTGCCCCTTCCAAGTGCTCTCTCCCCTCCTATCTGGAAAGTACTTTCAGATGGGAGGGAGGAGAGCTGAAGGGAAGAAGCAGACTCAGCCAGCACAGCTTTTCAGCTTTCTATTGGCTGATGACTCCTGCTAGCCAATAGAATGCTAAGATATGAGCAGTGATGTGGGGTGAGACATTTTCCACAAAAGGTTTTCTGCTATATTTTTCCAGAAAATATTCCAGTTCTAAAAATGCATTGTTTCATAAAATTAATTAGTAACATAATTATAACATTTTTTCCCCCTAATTAAATATTTCAGTTCAACTATTTTTGGCTATTGTAAAAATTGCCTCCAGCAAATAAAATTAACAAAGTGTACTTTTTGAGTTTTGTTTACTAAGTACAGGTCAAATAAACATGCGAAACCAAATCCCAATCAATTTAAGGCACTGGAAAAATTTCCAGAAAATTTGCATTGGAAAATATTCCTATTCAAAATTTTCTGGAAAACCCACATCACTGGATATGAACTGAATCTTCCCCCTCCCGTTCCTGAAAATTTGCCCACCAAGACAGCTGCCAGTACAGACAAGGTAAAAAAACTGGGAAGGGAATAACGTGGCTTCCTCCTTCCTCTCTCCTTCCCTCCCTTCCTCTCCCCATTAGCACTGGGTATTCTGTTTTTTGAGATTCTTATTTTTCTTGGCACAAATTCAGCAGATTCTCATTTCGTTCTTGTTTGCATGGATAGTGATTCTCGTCAAAAAACATGAGAAACCAATGATCAAGTTTCAGCCCTAGATGAAACTACCTGCAACTTCAAGAGTAGTTTCAGGACTGAAGCCAGAATTTCTATCTTGGGGTGTGAGGGAAGGAGGGGGGTTACTATAAACTAAGTAATTCAGCCCTATGTACTGTGATCATGATGGTCAGAATAGATGACCTTTAAGGTTCCTCAGTGAAATTCTATGGGTGAAAAACAGATGCAAAGTGGGCCCACTATGGCCCACCTTGTCCGGAGACTCACTGTCCCATGAGTTCCCAGGCTGCCAGAGTTTGGCCTGCTGCTGCTCCAGCCCAGGTAGGTGGCTGGCCTGGATGTGGTCCCCTGAAAGATCCCAGGCCCACAGTTCAGGCCTAGGTCCTTCCGGTGGGTCAAGAAAGGCCATAGGAAGCCCACATATCTGTTCCTGCCACCATCCCTTGCTGTGGATCAGGGACCTGAGAGCACACAGGGGGGCATCCACCCATTTGTTCTCTTCCTCCACTGGGGGTGGGGAAGGGGATGGCTTGCCAGCTGGCTGGGTCAGGTGCACGCCCGTTCAGTGCCCTGACCAGGGACAGCTCCCCCTACCCAGGCTGTGTAGCTGGCATGCCAGCTGCACATCTGTTTTCACTTTATGAATTTATAGGACCAATCCAAGGTGTTTATGTGCACTATGTCCATGTGCATCTACACACACCAAGTGGATGGTATGCATGCATTGTATGCGTTGTGCGTATTCTGCACTTGGTGCACATGCAACCAGTGCACAGTGTATGCAGGGACCTAGGACGATTCTAAGATTCTCTAACTGTTCCTTACAGCAGAAGCCTAGTCCCAGGCTGAAGCTATACTTTTGCACAAGAAAAGTTTAAGCATGACTTTCATTATGGTTGCTGGAAGGGTAAAGTATTATTATTTGTGCATCAAGATTTATAACATTATACAATTTGTGTTCCACAAAGTCAAACTAAGACTTAATAATAACCATGCTAAATCTTAACATTCATGCTTAAATTCCAACAAACAGCATTTAGGAATAAAAGTAATTCTGTGTTTGCTTTCATAATGCTGTGGAATCAAAACTGTGGAAAAGTCTTCCTTGTTACAAGCAACACCCTGAAATTTTTGCCATATTTGCATCTAATAAGTAATAAGTATCCCCTAACTTCACCAGGTTTGGCATGCTTCAGCCATCTCTGATTTCATGGTATTTTCTCAGCAATCACTTGCACTAAGGCCCAGCAGGTGGGATAGAGAAAGTAGGAGTTTGTGTAGGTGGCATAATTACATCTCTCCAGTATGAATTCTGAGAAATTTCTAAGAGAAGAATGACCTTTGCAGCATGCAATGTAAGGGAACAAGATTTTATTGTTGTAGGAAGCCGATTCCACTTTCTGAGCACAGCTTGGATTTACCTCTTGCTATGTGCAGCAGGAGACGACCAGAACCACAGAAGAACAAAAATTGCCATTCTAAAGGGGCATATCTTAATTAAAGGGTGTGATATTAATTGTTTTGTCTTTGTAGGATGGAGAACTTGCTTGTTTTCTTGTCGGATTTTTGAAGGTTAATTCTTTTATGGATCTAACTCTAATGTTCACTTGTATATAAGATAAGCTAGATGCCCAAATAAATAGCTACAATTTAAATTAATTATGCCAGTCAGACTAGTTATTTAGAACAGTGCACCATGCTGAATGATGCTTCTGTTCACACATATTTTCTAGCAAGTTATACAGATATGAGCAAAATATATTAAGTGGGATTTGGTTTGGTTTGCCTTGTACTTTTTACTGGGTTTTGAGTTATGGCTGTATTTATGTAGTGGTTTTGTTTTACCAAGCCAAGAACGTGTACCTGAGCTCTTGCATCCTCATGAATGTCACATCCCTTGTCTCTCCCTCTGTTTTCCCCTTCCCTGCCTCCCCTCCCCGTCTTTAGATTGTAAGCTCTCTAGCAGGGACCATGTCTATCTTATTCTTTGTAAGCACGAGGTACATCACTGGTGCTATATAAATGCTTATAATAATAATAATAATAATAATAATAATAATAATAATAATAATAATAAATTAATTATGCTGGACAATGCCAATCTCCCACAGCTGCCAAACACCAGGAAGCCACCGAGACCGCAGGGCCTGGATTAGATGAAAAAAAGAGGTATCAGCATACTGATGACACTGAATGCCCCATCTATGTATGCCCTCTCTCTGCAACTGCATATATACATTAAACAAAAGGAGGGACAGAATGGATCCCTGAGGGACCCCACATGGGAGGCCCATGGGGGAAGATATACAGTCCCCCAGGACCACTCGTTGAGATCTGTCTGCCAGGAAAGAACGGAACCACTGTAAATTGTTCTGTCCACCCCAGCTAGGTCCTGCAGATGAACCACCAACACCTCATGGTTCACCATATCAAAAGCCGCTGAGAGATCAAGCAGAACCAGCAGGGTCAAATGTCCCTTATCTAGTTCCACTCGCAGGTCATCAAGCAAGGCCACAAGCATGGTCTTGGTGCCATAACCCGGATGAAAGTTCGACTGTGAGGATTCAGAAAGCCAATACAGTCCAGATGTGTGTACTGAGAGAACTGGTAAGCAGAACTTGGTATGCAGAACTGCCAGAAGAAAGCACTCAGCCTGAGACAAATAGATCAACCCTCCTGTACATAGTTTAAGAATATTGTAAATAAACTGCTTTATTACAGAAACTATAGCTGCTGGTGTTGTTCATGAGAACTATGTATAACACATAGTACTAGAACTGCTTTGGGTCTACAGAGTGCTTTGGGCCTAGTGGGAGTTTGGGCCTGGCCTGCTGAAAACTGATTGCCTCATGAATGCCTCACATCTGTGGTGAGCATCTACAGACTGGGAATATAGAGGGACTCAGAACTCCGAGACTGCTAAATATGTCCAAAAACACAGCAGAAAACTGGAAGTAGTTCAGACAGAAGTTTGAGTTATTCCTGAAGACCAGTGCTGGAGCTAAGAGTAGGGCTGCACCAAATAGGTAATCCAAGTACTCAAATTGACTTACGTAGTTCAAAGTACTGGGTACTCGGTCGGTACTCAGAACTTTTTCTGAGTACCCAGAAATCAAAACTCCAGACCAAACCTTGGAACATCAAAATTCTTTAATTAAACTCACATTTAGGGAAAATGCATTGGGGACATTGTCATGAAATACAATAGGTAAGCTTCATCCTCCCTAAAAAGATTAAAGTACATATTGTAAAAACTGTTAGCAGGTTGAGGGCAATATGCGCAACATCTTTTCAGGTCATGGTGACTCATGAGTGACCCAAAAATTCATTAACTTAGCTCCAGTTTTTACTGTTTTGTTTTCCTATTGTAAGGAACCCTTGTTTCCCCAGAGAAACAAATTCTCTATTGTCCAGGTAGCTGAAAATTGCTTAAAATGGTTTACAAAATGCCCCCTTTCTTCCCCAACATGTATCTGAACCATTAATTTACATGCTAGAGGCTAGAGTCAGCTCTAATTTGCATGCAAGTACAAATACCAGTGCTCCATTCTCTGCACTAGTTACGAGTTGCCTACTAGGCCTGATTTAAGGTGTTAGTGTTCACCTTTAAAGCCCTACATGGCCTAGGCCCCACCTATGTGCAGGACCACCTCACTCCCTGAGTTCTGGAATGGCTGTTGCAGCTGGCTGGGGGCACCCTTTTGGAGGTCCCTGTTGTTCGGTGGGGGGCCACACTGGAGAGGGTGTTCTCAGTCACCGCACCTCGGTTGTGGAACTCCCTCCTGGCAGAGGTTCATTTGGCCGAGGGCCTTTCCTCCTTCAGGTATCAGTGTAAGACTTAGTTGTTCCACGAGGAATTTGGTGAGAGAGATGGGTAAGGGGAGGGATGGGATAGGTTTGTGGGGGAGGGAAATTGATGGTTTTATTTTTTGTTTTAAGTTATATGTATATTTTATGCTTTTATATTGTATGCTGCCCCGAGCTGCCTCTGTCAGATGGGGGTGAGATAAGAAATCTTTTATAATAATAATAATAATTAATAAAATAAATAGCCCCTTGCATGCAAATTAATGGTTCAGATAGAGCCTGAGAGGCTGAGACTAATAGATCAACCCTCCTGTACATAGTTCAAAAATATTGTAAGTAAACAATTATAAATAAACAGTAAACTGATGTGTTCGGGTGAGTTCTAACGTGTCACTGGAAGGCAAAATGTGACAGGGAGGGGGAGTCAGCTGAGGAGCAGACTTCCAGACACCAGGGATGGAGAGGCTTGGAGTAGCAGCCAGCCTGCCCATTCACCATCCCTTTTCTCCTCAAACCACTGACTTTGCAGTCTGCGATTGGCCACAGGCTAGGCTGCACGGAACCAATGCAGCTTGCGGTGAGGCGGGAGCAGCAAGAAACAAAACTGATTGCCTCCCCCCTTCCCAACACCTTCTGAGCTAGTCACTGTTCCTGAACAGCAGGCGTTTCAGAAGCGTCCCTCTCCCAGCAGTTTTTGTTCCTTCCTATTCCTAATCCATTGCTATCCTCCTCCTATTTCACCCATCCAACCCATTTAACTCCGTATTATCATTTATTTAGATTATATTAGATAGATTTAGGTGTTCTTTTTTGTTTTTACCCCTCCCAGTGTTCCCTGTGTTCAATCTTCCTTCCTCCCTCTCCCCTCCATTGAACCCTTTCCCTCTCCATCTATATATATATTCCATCCCTGATTCCCTTCCCCTGATTTTTTATTCATTATGAGTAGCATTAGATTGATTTAGGTTTCATTTCAGTTTTGTACCCCTCTCTCTGTTCTTTGAGTTTCCCCCCATCCTAGATAGATAGATAGATAGATAGATAGATAGATAGGGTTTGTGGAGGGGGTGGATGCAGAGAGGAAGAAGGGGCTGTCTCTAGCTGGGCGTGGTGATGCCTGCCACTCACTGATGTTCCCTCCCTTCTCATCAGGTATACAACTAAGGCCTGGGCGCCCTTTGGTGCCAGCCCTTGGGCAGCAGCCGAAGGGCGACACCAAAGGGTGTTGCCCGTTGGTGGAGCCATTCGTGGGACCCGGGAGTGGGTTTGGGCACCTCTCCCCTGAAAAGAGGACTGTTGGACGGCGCTGAGGAGTGGGGCGGCTTTGATTCCCTGACGTCAGCGAGACTAGATCATTCCAGGCGCAGAGTTGGTCCCGGGAGTCTCGAAATGTCTTGGAAAAGATCATGCCTGACGGCTGCTGATCTACCAGACCAGGTTCTTGCATCGAAACAGCTGAAATTGGACCATTTTATGCAATTTATATCCACTCCAGGCTCTTCCCCTGGCATCATCACCAGTTGTTTTGCCAGGGGCATCGGGCACTTTTTTGGACTCCTTAAATCAGGTTCGGTCTTCCCCTATAGAGGGGTTAACTGATTCCTTGCTGTCCGTGAACTTTAGTGATTACGATTTATTACTACAACAAAGAGTCAGATCTGGCGATCTGCTGCAGCTAATTTCTACCCAATTAGAGGGTATTAACAAGAACTTGGGGTTACAGGGGGAGCTACTAAACAAATTGGTCAGCATTTTAGAGGATAAGGGGACGGGCATAATGGGAGATAGACAGCTTGACGTTGGTCCAACATCCTGCCCCAATTGGAATATCCCTGCCCCTCCCCCAACTTGTACGGTAGTCCCCGGGTCTAGTGTTCGGAGGCCCTTTTTTAATGGAGCCCAGCCATGTTCCATCCTCCGTGACCCCCCTGTTAGAGTAAATATCTATGCAGTGGCTCTTAGGATTCTACCCATAGCAGATGGGTTTCTTCCATTTTGGGCTTCCAATCTCATATAAATTATTTGCTGCAGTTACGTTTTCCATTGTGGCAGATAGTATCTTTCCAGATGCTTCCGGTCTGGGATAGTTCTCACAGGCTGGTGGTGGTGTTTAAATCCCCTGATCTGGTTGGTAAAATTTTGGCTTCGGCCAGGGTTTTGAATGCTTGGGGGATTCGGGTTAGTGAGGCTTTTACTTCGGATGTAATTAGGCCTTTACTGCCTCAAATTGCAGGTATAGGGGCCATTAAGACTTTTGCAAATAGTCAAGGGAAATCAAGCGCTAAAAACCTGCCTGTTTCCCATTCGCAGGTTGGGAGAAGCCCAGCCAAGGCATGAACAGAGTGGCGGCCCAACTCTGCAACCATTGGTCAGCGGCTCCTGGATATAGCTAATGAGGGATGCCCCCAGGAGGTGCTTGACTTTCTGTTGCTCCCCTCCCCTCAACTGTGCCCCGGTCCCCCCCAATAATGTCTGGAGAGGGAGCTATGGAGGCACAGCCATCTTTTTCCCCGCCTAAGGATGCCCCTATGGCCCAGGACTTTCCCGTGGCCAATGGGGTAGACAAGCATGTTCCCCCTGGAGAGGACACTTTTGTCCCAGTTGGGTTGGGCTCGTTAGATGCCCAGTCAGTTACTGCTCATCGGACTTCCCCCTCTTTGGTTGGCATACGGGAGTCCATTCGTAACCTTATTCAGGGCATAAATCCCATTAATAATGGTACTCTATGGTCAAAATCTGTGGGGAAGAACTGAAAGGGGGAGGGTCCTTCCCCAGCCAATTTAGCCATCTGTTCTTGGAACGTTGCTGGGTGGAGGGCTCAGGACAAGGATACCCTTGTCTATGCATATTTTGACAAATTCCAGATTGTCCTATTACAGGAAACTTGGATGAAGGACCCGGTCGAACGGCAGGGGTTAATTTCCTTCTCTGTATCAGCCTCAGCTATATTCACTAAGAGGTGACCACGAGGAGGCGTGGCTTGCCTTATTTCCATAGACTCAAAACTGCAGGTGTTGCGTAATTTTGAGGCCCCCCCTGTATGCGGTGGGGGTAGTTTTAAAATGGGGAGACCTCCAATTTGTGGCGATCTCAGTATATATCCCCCCTGTTAATTCATACGGCTCTAGTTCCTCCCCTTGGGGTCAGCTTGATAAAATGCTTGTGGAGATTCTCGATCGGTACCCCCGGGCAGGGATTATTTTAGCCGGGGATTTTAATGCACGGGTCGGACAGAATGATGAGGTGTTGGGGGCGGCCAGTAACCTGAGTAGCCATCCATCTACCCAGGGTCTTTTTCCCAGGTGCTCTAGGGACCCTATTATTAATCAAGTCGACCTTTTCTTGGCTTCCCTCCTGGTGAGTTTCAATTTGTTTTTGTTAAATGGTTCCATGTTAGGGGACCAAGTTGGGGATTTCACATTTGTAGCCCATCAGGGGGTTAGTACAGTGGATTTAGTTATGATCTCCCCATGTATTATTCCTTACCTTAACAATTTCAACGTGGATTTTGCTCTTTATGGGGATCATTTTCCAATCTCCTTGGATCTGCTGTCGGGTGCCTGCAGTTCAGGCACCGACTCCCTGGTCCCCTTTAGAGGTGAGGGAATGGCCAGGGTCAGGATCCCATGGTCTTCGGTCCTTTCCGATGCTGTTCAGGTTGTTCTGGACAAATCTATTTGCTCCAAATTGAGTAATGGGATCCTGTTGGGTCCCTGCCATCGGGGAGCAATGGCTGCCTTCAATGAGATCATGGGACTCTTAGTGCCTATTCTCTCCAAATCTGGAGACAGAGCGAAGGCTACTAGTGGAATCCAGGGCCATGGTCAGTGTTGGTATGACGCTGAATGCAGGAGTGCAAAATGTAAGTTAAGAGCTAGTTACCTTTCTCTGGTAGAAAGCTGGTCACAGGCCTCCCAGGACAGTTATGTCCTGCTCCGCCAGCAGTACAAAGTGTTGCTACGGTTAAAGAAGTCCACCCATCGGGAGGCTCTGTGGGGACGTTTGGTGGTAGCAGTTAAGGGTGGGCAATCAAAGACTTTCTGGGACATTATAAATAGGGCCATCAAACCAGCTAGACCAGAGGTGAGGCGCTTTGTGCCTCACAATGTCTGGGAACCTTATTATCGCTCTATTTTTCCCACTCCACTGCGCGTGGGTGAGGCCTTTAGTTTCCCCCTTGAGCTCCCGGATTGGGAACCAGTTTCCTCTGAGCTTGTTGCTCAGATGATAACTAAGTTAAAATCTAATAAGGCCCCAGACTCAGATTTTATACCGGCAGAACTGTTGAAATTGCAGGTCACCTGGTGGGCCCCTTTGTTGGCTGCTTTATTTTCACATATAAATGCCTGTGGTATTTTGCCCAGGGGTTGGGGTGATGCTATAATAGTGCCCATCTATAAGGGTGGGCTTCGGTCCCACCCAGGAAACTACAGACCAATTAGCCTCTTGAGTACTATAGCCAAGTTATATGCTAAGCAGTTGTTCTTGCATCTAGAGAACTGGCTGCTCGAGGAATCCATCATTTATCCAGAGCAGATCGGGTTTCAGGCCCAGAGGTCTATGGTTGAGCACTGTCTGACCCATGTCCGTTTGGCTGAAAAATATACGAAGGGCCATCAGAGACTATATTGTGCCTTTGTGGATTTCAGAGCGGCGTTCGATTCTGTCGATAGAACACTCCTCTGGGAGAAATTAAGGAGATCCACTATTGAGAGAAGGCTTTTGGCATTGTTGGAAGCCATTCATTGTGATTCCACATTAGCAGTCTGAATGGATCAATATGGCACTTTGTCAAATCGGTTTGGTATAGCCTCTGGGGTTAGGCAGGGCTGCGTGTTGGCCCAGAACCTATTTAAGATATTTCTCAACGATCTGGTTCCTTTGTTGTCTGTTGCCCGTCTGTTTCTGCCGAAACTGGATTCCCACCCGGTTGGCATCCTATTGTATGCTGATGATGCTGCAATTTTGTCCCAAAC
Organism: Sphenodon punctatus; assembly: GCA_003113815.1. Taxonomy (NCBI): domain Eukaryota; kingdom Metazoa; phylum Chordata; class Lepidosauria; order Sphenodontia; family Sphenodontidae; genus Sphenodon; species Sphenodon punctatus. Next base: position 2,720,136 of record QEPC01015155.1, on the reverse strand, counting down.
AAGGGTGAGCTATCAGAGGCAGCTTAGTTTGTTGGCAACTTATTGTCTCCAAAATAGGCTCCAAATTAACCATGCAAAAACAAAGGTCCTGGTTTTTGGTCGCACCAGGAAAAGGTATACTTGGCTCATTGACAATCTTCAGATCGAGCAGGTGTCGAGCTATAAGTACCTGGGGATTAGGGTTCAGGCCTCCTTGGCCTGGAATTTGCATTATGCAGCAATTAAAGCTAAGGTACGCAGATGTATCCTTTCAATACAACGTTTCTTCCATAAAAGAGAGGGTGGGTTTTTTGTTCCGGCTTGCCAAGTCTTGGAGGCCAAGCCGAAGGCCCAATTGTTATATGGGGCTGCCATTTGGGCTATTCAATGTCATTTTGATTTTGCCCCTTTACAGATGAGGTTTTTACGTTTTCTTTTAAGGGTCCCAAATGGGGTCCCCTCCACTGCTATCCATCTGGAAATGGGGCAGATCTCTTGGAACGTGTTTCCTTCGCTCCAGGTGATAAGTTTGTGGATTGCCATCTATCATGCCCCCCTCGGGGAGTTTACTTGCCTTTCTGAGTATGGATTCATTCGTAAGCTCTTGGAGGCGCCTCGTTCGCTCCAAGATAGCCTCTCTGGACCTCGATGTAGTGGCCCTTTTATCTAGGGATCCGAGGTCCGCTAAGGCCTTGGTGCGGTCAAGACTCATCGATAACAGCAGACAGGAGGATTCTGTAGCATTCTCAGATTGTTCTTTTCTATCAAGTTATGTGCCCCCCTTATTGGGCCCTGGAGTCCCTGCGAATTATTTGTTGGCTAGAGTTTCCTTTAGGAAATTGTGGCTGTTTTTATGCGCATGATTTAATGCCTTGCCCACGCGGATGCTGGAGGGCCGTTATGGCGGTATTCCCAGACATTTAAGGCTTTGTCCATTTGATAACCAGGAGGCTGAGGGTTTAGAGCATATTTTTTGTTCATGCCATTTATATGACAACTAGAGGAAACTATGGTTGGCAACGTTTCTGGTCCATTTGCCCGGATGCTCCCCGGATGAGCTGACATGGTTTCTCATGGTGGATGCTGATAAAGAGGTGTTTCAGACTGTTATGACTTTTTTGGTATGTTTTTTCAATGCACGATGGAAGTTTTTGTCCTTCCAAGCCCAATAGGTGTCAGGTGTATGCGAGCATCGCTTGGCAACTGTGTGAGGTGAAAATCCGTTCACTGGGTTGCTGAGAGGCATATTTTATGAGTAAATTTGGTTATTTAAATTACAGTTGATTTTAACCTTGCCTATTTAGTTTAGGCTCACTGAAGAGTCTATATTTGTTGGTGGGCAGGTCCCTCTTACTTTGTATTTTTTTTAAACTTATTATATCAGTATGTATACTATTGATGTGTATTATTGCCCTTCCTTTTGTAATTGTTGTTTCTTTGTTTGTTTTTGTGGACAATGACCAATGGTCATGTCCGAAATAAATTTGAAATTTGATAGATAGATAGATAGATAGATAGATAGATAGATAGATTAGAGATAGTGGACAGTTGTAGGAGTTAGCTTAGTGATAGAGATACAGTGTTTAGTGTTTAGTTTTAGTGTTTGTAGGAGTAGGCCTTTGTACTTATTAGATAGATAATCCATTTAGTTGATAGAATTTAGAATAGTTATAGCAGTTAGATTTAGTGTAGATAGATATATATATAATATTAGATAAAAAAATTAAATTAATTTTAAAATATTTTTTTTAAAAAAACAATATAAAAATATTATTTTGGAGGGAGAAATGGAGAAGAGAAGGAGAGGCCGGTCTGCTGCCCATAGGGGAGGAATTGGGACACGTGCCAGAGGCAGAAGGGGTCGTGCCAGGGGAGTGGCAGCAGGCAGCAGCAGTAGCCCGAGCACATAACCACGCCCCAAACTCAGCAG
>QEPC01015155.1:2691694-2706149 GCA_003113815.1 Sphenodon punctatus | reverse complement strand
GCCGAACGCGAACGCGCGAACCACCCGAACACCGAACGACCGAACACGAACGCACAACCCGATGGCGAACGAACCGAACGGCCGAACACGAACGTACGACCTGCCCGAACAACCGAACACGAACGGCCGACACACGAACGGCCGAACCGAACGGGCGAACACGAACGCGAGGTACGACCGAATGACCGAACACGAACACACGAACAGAACGCGGCCGAACCGAACGGCCGAACGCGAACACACGAACCGATCGTGGCCGAACCGAACGGCCGAACACGTACCGCGATCTGTTCGCCCATGCCTAGTGTTTGATGAGGGAGAGACTGCATGGTGATACCCTCAATGGAATCTGAGAGGGAAGTAGGAGGGGAACGTTTTGGGGGGAAGATGACGAGTTTGGTCTTGTCCGTATTAAGCTTGAGTTGGCAGTGAGACATCCAAGCAGAGATCTTAGCCTTTTCTTTTTATCTTTCCTGCAAATATTACTATGCAGAGAATAGAGGCGATTTAAAATGTACTTTGAGTTTCTGTTGTGCAACAAAAGACATGGAATAAATTAATTAGAAAAAGAAAACGTTGGAAAATAGAAATCCAAAAGTAGGATGAGAGAGAGAACGTGATCATTTATCTAGGAACAACAATCAATACAAATGTCAGTGCTGGCAAATATATTTCAGGTGGCTGCTGAAATTTCTGTAAAGTTCCACTGAGAGTTAGAATATGCTTTCAAGGACAAAGAAAAGGGATTAGTTTAAGAATGCAATTAATTATTACTCTCTTTGTGGTACAGACAAATTAGAAAATTTTGCAAATAGCAAGATGACTCATACTGTTTATTTACTGCAGGTATTCCCTTTTTCCACTCCTAAAAATGTTGCTCACTGAGTGATTATTTTTGTTTTCTAAGAGACAGGACAGAAAAACTCTATAATCCCCTTATATTTAGAAGAAGAACACTGCCTTTATGCTATCCTTCCAGAACAACAAACATGCTGCCCACTCTCATCAACTTTTTGTTACATAAATATAAAGGTACCATATTAGGCCTTTTGTTAATGGAATATAATAAATTATTCCAATTAAAGGGTAACACTACTGGGACTTAAACTTTAAAGACAAGAGGAAAATAAACTCCATGGTAGGCAATTTTTCTAGGTGTTTTGAAGACTGATAAAGAGAGTACTGCAAATAAAGAGAGCATGGGTCTAGGAGTCCATTTGAATAACACAGTTTTCTTTTCATATTGCAAGATAAGTAAGCCTGGTCTCAAATGAAGCAGATCAATATTAATGACTCAGTTCCCTGGAGGCTGAAGATTTAAGGTAATTCTCATATTTTGCCTTCCAACAAAGAGCATTTGTCTCTTGCAACAGCAGTAAATTACACTTAAAATGCTTTTCTATTTTGATTCCTTTACCTCTATTAGATGTGATATTGATGGAAGATGTGCAAAGCCAAAGAGAGACACAAGAATATTTATTGTTCTTGTCTGCTTCTACTTATGTCTGGATGCTACTGTCTGCAGGGGAAAGAGGTGATGGGGGGAGGAATGCTTCCTAGGCCCTGACTTTGGAAGTAGCTGACATGTCCATAGCTGTTAAGAGCATGAAGTCTGTTTTAATGTGTAAACAGACAGAACGTGTATCTTAGTCTTAGACAAGGTCAAGAACTTCTGGATTGGAAAAAAATGGTGAGGTAATGGAGGAAGGCTAAGTTCACAACTTTTTTCTGACAAGCTGAAGTATCCTAATATTCGTTGACACCATACAGTAGGACCACAGGAAGGAATCTTGGCTTGGGAGACAAGGTATCATCCAAACTACTTTGAGTGCAGCCACATGGAGCTGCAGAGGGCCCTATCACCACGCAGCCCTGTGGCAGGCAAGTGCAGCCGCCACTGCAGGACCAGAGTAAGGAACTGGGAAGATGGTTGGCCCCCTGCAGGGCAGCCAGGTGGGCAGGCCACTATCAGATCTCCCACCATGGCTGTGATGAACCAAGTCATTGACCACACTAGCGGGTGCCTGGTCCTTTCCCACCTCCCTCCCCCAGTCTGACCAAAATCCTGCCCCTGGCCCTGATGTGACCACTGACAATGGGTGACAGTACCCGCTGCTCAAAGCCCTGTTGTGGAGCTCACTGCACGGCAGGGCAGAAAGATTTGGAGCTGTGCTAGAAACAGATAGTTTATATTAGAGAAGAACATCTTCAAGGCTAATAAAACCAATCAGTTAAAGACTGGTATGGATCTGTGGAAGCTCTTCAGCTGAGGTCTGAAAACTGAGGTCTGAAAACAGAAATTACAGAGATGAGCTGAGTTCTTACAATGCTCCATGTACTCATTACAGAATTGCAATAGAATGAATGAATTAATTAAATTTATTTACGGCTAGCTTTTGCCATTGCCACAAATTAATGACAAAACAATTTTTTTTTAAAAAGTACATAATAACAATAAACATATAAACATAAACAACGTGCCATACAATCAAAATTTAGTATTGATACAGTATCCTAATATCTATGCTATACTTGATTTACTCATATCTCTACTTTATACTCCACCCAATCAGGTTAGGAAAACAAATGACTTGCTCTTCTACGGGGGTTGCCGCGGCAGAGCTTGGCCCCTGCTGAGGAGGATAATAGCCTCCAGCTTAATGCTAATTAATGCACCTCATCCCTTTGGCCAATGTGCTCCAGCTTTGACCAATTTGCCAAGGGAGCCAGATATACAGCCTTATCCTTTTTAAATTTCACATGCCCTGATCTTGTCAGCCAGTTGAACAAAAGTGGCAACCGCCTTGCACTCGGCCTCCTTGGAGAGTTTCAATATATATTTTGTTTTATGGACCAAATCCAAATACTCCTTCCTGAGGAATAATGGGGTAATCCATGTTTCCCTTATAGCCTCATACAGAGGGCACTTAAATAAAATATGTTCTATTGTTTCCTTTTCTCCAGTCTGGCAAATACAACTTCGACTTTCATTTGGAAGTGCCTTATACCGAGCTTGAGTCACTGCGGTCTCAATAAGTTGACATCGCAGCCTAGTAAAGTTCCTGTGAAGCTCTCGTGCGCTCAGTACATCTAGGTAGCCTTCGAATCCAAAGGATTCCTTAATCCGACTAAACCAAGGTGCTGCCTTCCAATCTGCCAAGGCCGCCACATCCTCTTGCCTACCTATATCCAAAATTCTCTCTGTTAGTTGCCTTCTTTGCTGTGCCAGAGACATTTGCCACAGCATCTGCACAGAGAGACCTACCCTTGCTAGGTATACAAATAGGGACTTGAGCCACGGGCACCCTATCCCACTGGCATTTTCAAGCTTCTCCATAAGACAGAGATGAGGCAGCGCCTTGTTATTCTGATGTAATATACGCATCCAAAATTTCAACACTGCCAACTTCCTCAGGCAGTTAATAGAAAAGGAACCCATTTGCGCCCTTATGGTGGACCCTGGCACTGCTTGTGGTACCCCTAGCAGCTGTCTAAGGAACTTATTTTGGGCTACCTCTAGCCCCATAACATTATTCCCAGGAATTATTTCTTGCCCATATGTCAAGATGGTCCGAACCTTGATTTTGTATATCTCCAATACCTTAGATGTAGCTATCGCCACCGAGCACCTTGTCAACGCTAATATGGCTTTGGTGGGGGCTTTCACCTTTTCTGATATATATTTGACATGCTCCCTCCATGTTCCGTCCTTGCAGAACATTATCCCTAAATAACAAAAGGAGTCTACTTGTTCCAGGTTCCCCCCTTGCAAAGTCCATTTATATTTTTTTGTTCCTTTCCCCACCATTATAATTTTGGTCTTTGCACGATGTATCTCCATTCCTTTCTTGGAGCAGTACTTCCCACAAGCTTCCAGCAATGTTTTTAACCCCCCTCTAGTCTGCAATAACAATACGATATCGTCAGCGTACTGTAGAACAGATACTGAGTGTGTCTTGATTTTTGGAGCACAGTTATCCTGATTCTCCAATATCTCACTCAGGTCACTCAAATACAGATTAAATAGCAGGGGAGCCAATACACACCCCTGATGTACACCCTTATTTATTCTTATCGGGGCTGTATAAGTCTCATCCAAAGGTACATGAATCCTAGCCATATTATCGGAGTGCAATTGTACAATTAGGGACAGCAAATTTCTATCTATGCCTAGTTGGAATAATTTGTCCCAAAGTCCTTTCTGTGGCACAGAATCAAAGGCCTTTTTAAGCTCCACAAATGCCAGAAAGAGATGGGTGCAACACATAAACACATATTTATGTATTAAATGTGATAATATGAAGCAGCTGTCCATAGCGGAACAACCAGCTCTGAACCCGAATTGCACCTTTGGGATCAAGAATTGCAATAGATAAAGATTGCCCTTCACACTTAGTACTGTTTTTCACTTTCTGTAAGAGTTTCATTTGAGACCAGGCTTACTTATCTTGCAATATGAAAAGAAAACTGTGTTATTCAAACGAACTCCTAGACCCATGCTCTCTTTATTTGCAATACTCTCTTTATCAGTGTTCAAACTACCTAGAAAAATTGCCTACCATGGAGTTTATTTTCCTCTTGTCTTTAAAGTTTAAGTCCCAGCAGTGTTACCCTCTAATTGGAATAATTTATTATATTCCATTAATAAAAGGCCTAATATGGTACTTTTATATTTATGTAACAAAAAGTTGATGAGAGTGGGCAGCATGTTTGTTGTTCTGGAAGGATAGCATAAATATAAGGGGTTTTTAGAGTTTTTCTGTCCTGTCTCTTAGAAAACAAAAATAATCACTCAGTGAGCAACATTTTTAGGAGTGGAAAAAGGGAATACCTGCAGTAAATATAGAGCATGAGTCATCTTACTATTTGCAAAATTTTCTAATTTGTCTATACCACAAAGAGAGTAATAATTAATTGTTGTTATTAGCCTTGAAGATGTTCTTCTCTAATATAAACTGTCTGTGTAGCAATTCTGTTTCTAACACAGCTCCAAACTGTTTTCTGAACTGATAAGAAATGCCTCTTTGCCTGTAACCTGAAAAGTCTATAAAAGTATTTTTTGACTCTGCCTAGGGAGGGACTCTAGTTCTATAGGGGAAGTCCTGTGGACCTAGGACCCTCCTGACAGCTGACAGATAAAGAAATAGTTTCTCTGATCGATTCCTTCTCTGATAGATTGATAGAGAGTGTGTCCTGATTTCTTCGACAGATCCAAGTGGTTTTGAAAAGGGCTATCAAATGTGATTGCTAATGCCAAGTAAGTCTGAGGAGATCATGTCTAGACTTCAAAAGGAAGAAGTATTTTAGATTTTGGATGTAACGTAAAGGGATTTTGGCAAGTCAGACTTAAAGGAAGTGCAAGTATATGCAGAACACCCCTCTTGGTAGATAGAAGTTGAAGCAACTTCCCTTTGAGATTGCTTGTAGAGTACTAAATAACTATTTCCCACATCTTTGAAGACAGTGTAGGTTAAAGAAAAAGAGACTCTCAGCCTGGTCACAAATTCTTTACCAGCCAGAACTAGAAAAATAAGACAACCCAAGGCAATATCATTCAAATAATCAGAGGCCTAGGAAGAGGAATTCAGACATATTAGACAATAAAAGGAATAAATAGAATGGGTATCAGTCATTCCGGAGACATGTTATATAGATATGACTGTAAAGAAGGAAACAAAAAGGTGACAAAAAACCAGTTTCTATTGCTTGTTTGAACATTTTTAGTAAGCAAGTGTTTAAAATTTAGAAATACAGGGTGATCGTTTTTTCATCCGACTGTATTGTATTTATCCCTATTTGTAATGGTCAGACAAATAAATGATCACCCTATAGTATATTCAGTATAAAAAATGGTACCCACCAGATAAATGTTCCTCAGACTCGTAATTTCTATCACAAGCTGTTTTTGACTAAAGAGTTCAAGTTCTAGAGGAGGTAAGATTATCCTAATGCCTACGTGCTTTTCTGGCACATTATGTCACCTTTAGACACAATGGTGATGGGGTGCTTAAGACGTTTGCCACGTGACTATGCATTTTGTCTAAGCACCATCACTATTTGTGGCCATTGGTTTGCCCCCCTGTTAGCCTCCCATTAACTCCTTGTTGGTTTCACAGATGTATCAGGTGTGGACGTTCAGTAGGGGTGTGCATGTTGTTTTCATTATATTAATAACAAAAACAAAATTTGTCATTTTCATTATTGTTATTGCAATAACAAAAATGACACTGTAGTTAAAACACGAGCATTCAAGGTAGTTAAAACAGGAGCAGACTGTGAAGAACTGCAACAGGATATTACGAGACTGGGTGCCTGGGCATCTAAATGACAGATGAGATTTAATGTGGACAAGTGCAAAGTGATGCAAATAGGGAAAAATAACCCAAGCTATAAGTACACAATGCTGGCTAAGCTAGGATTTACCACTTGGGAAAAGAATCTGGGAGTGATTGTGGACAATACACTGAAATCCTCAGCCCAATGTGCAGCAGCAGTCAAAAAAGTGAGCAGAATGTTAGGAGTTATTCACAAAGGGATAGAGAATAAAACTGAGGATGTCATAATGCCTCTATACAAATCGATGGTGTGACCACACCTGGAATATTGTGTGTCGTTCTAGTTGCCTCATCTCAAAAAAGACAGCTGAACTAGAAAAGGTACAGAGAAGGACAACGAGAATGATAAAGGATATGGAACGGCTTCCGTACAAAGAGAGGCTTGACAAACTGGGTCTCTTCAGCTTAGAGAAGAGAAGACTGAGAAGGGGACATGATAGAGGTTTAAAAAATCTTGAGTGGTGTGGAACGAGTAGATAGGGAACGTTTTTTTACCCTCTCAAGTAGTACTAGAACTCTGGGACACTCCATAAAACTAGCTGTCGGTAGATTTAAAGCAAATAAAAGGAAGTACTTTTTCATTCAACGCATAATTAACGTATGGATTTGTTGCCAGAGGACATTGTCAGGGCCAGTAGTATAGCTGGCTTTAAAAAAGGACTGGATAAGATCTTAGAGAGTAGGTCTATAATGGTTATTAACCAAGTAGCTTACAGGATGAACTTCTTACTGTTGCGAGCTTGGAGTGAACAAAAGGGAATGGATTGCCCATTGTGACTGTTGGTTCTTCTCCCATGCAATTGAGATTGGCCACTGTCGGAGGACAGGCTGCTGAGCTTGATGGACCATTGGTCTGACTCAGTATGGCACTACTTTTGTTCTTATGACAAAAAATATGAACAAAATCAATAACAATAACGAAAATCGTTATTGATTTTTTAATTGTTTAGCAGGTGTTTTTTTGGAGGGAAATGTGACGAGGGGAGGGAGAGCAGACATCTCGGAGCTAGAAACAGTGTTTAACTCTTGAACTGGGCCTGTGATGGGAGGAGAATGACCTGATGGATGTAATCGCTGGCCAATGAGCAGCGCAAGCAGGTCCCAGGCAGTTGAATGGGAACCTGTGATTGCTCAATGCCTCCTACCTCCCAGAAACAATCAGGGGGGCTCTAGGGAGGCCACTGCAACCCTTTATACTGTGGGACTGGGCTGCTTGACTCTGGTTCTATGTTAGCTATTGCTCTGTCAGGGTGCATTTGCAGAATCTGCTGGTGTTTGCACTAAAAATCTTCCCATATATATCCCTACCACCTTACCTTTACAATCCTTATTCGTTACCCTTAAATTTTTTAAACCTTTTTTCCTTCCTGTGCCTGTTAGATGATATAGAATATAGATAGATTAGAGATAGTGGATATACCTCTGAATTTTTTTCCCTTCCCCTGTCTGTCTCCCTCTGTCCATCTATTATTTAGATATAGATATTAGTTGTATGTGTGTGTATATCTATATCTAATCTATCTATCTATATTGTATTATACATAGGTTGTGTTTAACTTAGATTCTGTATATATTGTGTGTGTGTGTGTGCTAGAGCTTACTGCAAGAGTTCAGCTAGCTACATAAATCCAATTTCCACACACCTGGAGTGCTGCCCATCATTCTCCTGCCCACTCCTGGGGCATTCTCTGCAAGTTGACAGACACCCCTATGCACCTAGGGTGCCCGTCCAGACTGAAGCCTGTGCCAAACAGCAAAGATGACAGATGTATCCTCTGGCCAATTGGCTTGACATTAAAAAGAAAACCCTGTCTGGGACAGAGATGTGATTGCCTCTCTTACTGTATGCTTCCAGCTTTCCAGGACCAATCCTGGGTGGCTCTGAGGTGGGCATAGAAGGGACATAACTGGGACTTCAGGCAGCAAGGCAGAGGCCAAGGGGAAGCATCCCAGCAATCAGGAGACATGGTTCACACAACCAGGCTAGCCAATTGTAATCACAGTCACATCCTACAGCACTGTAACAGAGGACATCAGAGATTCCCTCAGTGGCTCTTTCCTAAGCAGATGCTTCCAACTTCCCAGAAACAAGTGAGGGAGAGGGGCTGGGGTGGTCACAGCATAGAATGATGTATGGGTGACATTTCTGCTGGCCAATTGGCATCACAAGCACATCTTGTACCGCAATGACAAACATAAGAGAATCCCTGGCATAGGCTCATACTCTCCAAATGCTGTGTAGGCTTATACCTTTGGAACCGTTTATCATATCTTTCTGATATTTGGCAGAGATGCGCCTAAAGGTCTGAGATACAGTCCTACCAAATGTCATGTAAACTCACTGGAATACAAAGATATTACAGTCAAAAATTCATTTACAAGTAAATTGTTTATAACATTGAGACCCTTTATCCAATCCTTCCGATATTTGGCAGAGATAGTACCGGGGGAAGAGGGATGGGGTAATAATCTTGTCAAGTTTCATCCAAATCAGATGAGAGACAAAGATGTTACAGCCAGGAATGTTCATGCAGAATTTTTAAAAATAATCTTTTTAAAATTTCAACTGCTTATAATATCAGATCAGTTTATCCAATTTTTCTGAAATTTGACCCACACAATGCCCCAGACTGGGGGTACAAGCTGCCATGTTTCTTCCAAATCAGATGAACAATGACAAAGATACAGTCAAAAATGTGTTATTCAGTTTTTTCCTATTAACTCATAATAATGAAAAGAAATTCTTTTGCTAGTTAATAATGAAAATGAAAAAGCCCTTTCACTAGGGGTGAAATGCACACAGTGTTTCCCCTGTCCCTATAGAAATTTGGTGGTGTGTTCACAGCCATTTCTGTTCTGTCTTCCACAAGTCCTCCACTCCACACCCCTGCAAATAGCTCATTTATTGCTACACACCATCTGTGCACTCTCCCAGTGCACCCGGAGGAGTGGGCAGTGAAGAATCAGCTTTTTAGCTGCGGTGCAGAAAAGAGGATTGGGCAGACAGACTGCTCTCCTGTATGGACTACAACTCCCATAATTACATGGTAGCACTTCTTGCCAGGAGACCTTCCAGTCCGAGTGGACCCTGATTAGCCCCTGGACATGAAAAACAGTAATGGGAACTAATTGGGAGCAAATGTGGGTCAGAGAATGGTGTCAACACACATTCCACCACCTCTTGTCATTGTCTCTGAAAAGGCACCCTACAAGACTGAACTCTTTTGAGAAAGATTTCACACTGTAACCAGAGTGGTTTAATAAACTACATATGTCCACATAAGCAAGAAAAACCTCTTATACTTGGGCTGGAAAAAGAACCGAAGACTTGGTAAAGAGCACTCAGCTGCCCAGCATGCAGTACTACTTTAACAAAAAAAGGTTGAAGCAAATTTTTAGAAAGCCACCAAACAATACCTTGGTTATTTTTGTATCAGACTCCAATTATATTTCCACCCAGGTATTTCCACTCGGGTTGGGAGAATCACTTTAAGCCTTTTTTTCAGTGGCAGACCTGAGGTTTCCTTTACTGTAGCAGGCTTGATGAGTACAATTTAGTCACTGCAAGCACACAAGACACTCTGGGAAGGCCACAATGCCTTGGGTAGCTTTAACCCAGTCTGGGAAGCTGGGTCATGTGATGCAGTGCATTGTGTGACTGGCTGACGTCAGCTGTACCCTCAAAAAGTCCAAGGATGCATCGGTAGCAGTCTTACTCCATATACTAGGGGTGGGACTTGGGGGGAATACCAGATACTGGATTTACTAGTATCGGAGCTCCCCGATACCAGATTTACTGCTATCAGCATACTGGCTTTTTAACACTGGCCGTGGCTGGTTTACCAGATATTTTAGATTGTGGCAATTGAATGGCTGCCATGTAAACATCCAGTAAACTGGCCAATGTTAAAAATTTGGAATGCCAATACTAGTGTTACGATTTTATCAGATTAGTGGAGCTGAAACAAAGTGGAGCTGAAACAAATTCAAAATGTTATGTTTGTGAATATTATTTAGATAGTTCAATAGCTATCTGAATATCCAAATAAACACTGGTAACCAAAACCATTCAAAAAAAATATCCCCCCCCCCCCGCAGTATCTGCATCAACTTACAGTACATTCCCTTTACATAATGCATAATCTTTGCTGTCCATTCTCTGGCATACATCAGGACGGCTGTGATACAAAACTTTATCAGACAAATACTGTTATACAACATCTTGTGTGGATAACCCCAACCATCCACTTTGTCAAAAATTCCCATCCCTAACAGGTCGTATAGATTAGATATAGGTATATATTATAGACATATAAATTAGATTAGAATAGTTATATAGATAATTTATTAGATAATAATATAGTTTTCCGTTCCCTGTCTCCCTTAGATTTAGATATATATTAGATATATATTAGTTGCATATTAGTTTAGATATATATTAGATATATATTAGTTGCATATGGGAATGGATAACGATACCAATACCAAAAATAAAATGTTTGTTTGAAATGGTAACGATAACTATAACAAAAATTTTTAATAACGAAAATGAAAAATGAAAATGATATGGGGGCCTGGTGCACACCCCTAATGTGTCTGTCAGTGTTTTGGGTTGCTCCCCATCCTCCCTTCTACAGCCTCCCTCTCCCTGCCATGCCAGGTGCCTGCCTCTGACTGGCACTGCACTGCACTGCACTGCACGTGCTGCGATTTATCTGACTAATGGTCTTCAAGGGGACAACTTCAATTGCTTATAAAATTGGGGCCCTTTATCAAATTTTCCTGTAGTTTGACGGAGATGACAGGGAAGGTGTGGAATACATTCTTGCCAAATGTCTTGTAAACAGGATTGAACATAAAAATGTTACAGCCAGAAATAAAATTTTAAGTAAATGGCTTATAACTCAAATACTTAAATTAGTACTCAAATTAGTTTATTAACAGGGTGACCAGAGGTCATTGCTACAAGCACAACAAAATAAGCATACCAGACAACCAAGACTCACACATAAAGACACATTAGAAAAACAAAGATCAGGACCCTTTATCCAATCTTTATGAAATTTGGCAGGACTGGTAAACTTGTGGAGGGACATAATATTCCCAGGTTTCATGTAAATTGAACAAAAGATAAGGAATTTGTAATGAGGAATGTGTATGGAGCTTTTCTTAAAATCACAACATTCAATTGCTTCTAAAATCGGTTTCTGTTATCTGATCTTTCCAAAGGTTGGTACACATAGTGTCCTCCATTGAATGTACAATCTCTCCAAGTTTCATCAGAAAATATAAGAAACAAAAAAGTTATATCTAAAACTATGTTTAATTTTCACCCCATTATTTCCAAAACAAAAATTCATTTTCATGTTTTCTTTATTATTATTTGTCGTTTCCATTATTACAAAAATGAAAAATAAAATTTAAAAAAATCATTTTCATTATCATAATAACGAAAATGCATTGCACACCCCTGATTCCAGACCGGGTCACCCAATGTGAGAAGAATCCCATTGCATTCAGCAAGCATGATCTGTGCATATGGAAGAAGGTTTGTTCACTCAGGCCCTTTGCTGTGAAATCTGATTTCTTCATTGTGTTCAAGTAGGGGGATTTTGTATACACTGTGTACATGAGGTGAGCACAAATAAAATACCAAGAATGCTGATTAGGTTATAATTTAGATTAATACATGTTGTCACCTAGGGAACCTTTTGTTGCAGCAGAAGAAATCTCTTGTTGTCAAGGTGGGGGCTAGACGCAAGCAGCACTGTAGTTCTCTTGAGACAAGACTGAGTAGAAAAATACCCTCAGCAACCAGTATTAATTTCTAAAGCAGATTTGACTACCCCTGAATACTTTCTCCTTCCCATTTCTCTTTTAGGGGATTAGCTTCCTTTCTGCTCCACACAAAAGAGAACAACAACAGGCAATAATACTTCTGAAGTTTGGAGGGAAGCAAAATACACATTAATCAGCATGGAGGGAAGCGTGGGCAGGTGAAGGAGGTGGACAGTGTCAGGGAGCAGCAGGCTTCCATGGTAACTTGTCTTAATTTATAGAACAAATCGCCACATAAGTTAATGCTGACTATTTCTGCATCAAGAGTCCCTGCTCCAGCATTCAAAGGTGAGACTGGGTTGGCCTGAAAAACATATGCACTTGTGGGCACTCTACCATCATCTTTAAAGGGGTGGTGGTGGTAAATGAGTTAACTTTTGGGTAGCAAAGCTATATCAGCAAAGGCATGAGAGCACCATTATTACTCTAGAGCTGAAACAAGCAGTGAATTTACTATCTACAAGTAATACCCATGTTTGTAAAGCCAAAGGCCGCTTTTAGACGAGCAGTGCTCCATTTCGCGTCCGTGGCGCGCATATTTTGAAACCTCCACCTGGTCTAATTAGATGAGATGGAAGTGGCTTAATATGCGAATATTACGGCGGAGGCGCATTTTTTAAGTGCGCGAATTAAATACCTCATAATCGAGGTATTTAATTCACAGTTAGTGCCTTGTAAGGGCCCTTCTAGTGTGACTAAAATGCTCTACTCTGGTACAGCTGTGCCAAGGGTCCTAGGTTCTATGCTGCTCTTTGCTTGCCCAAGCCCATTTCTAACAGCTGGCTTATAAAATTAGCAGGCATTTACTTAAACACTCACATCACTTTCCCTCATTTTAATTCCAAAACGGAGACTCGTTGGATCCTATGCAAGTAGTGCCTATTACCCAACCTGAAAATGGCAAATCGGGTAGGGCATGTTCAGTGGGTATCCCCATTTTGGAGGGCACTTGTTTCATTTGTACTACAGACACACAGAAGTAGTTCTAACGCTGGACACTTTTATCTAGCAAACAAGGAAAGAAATTAAACCTGATCAAATTTAAATTCAAAATAAGGCATGCATGTTTAACATTGTTAAAGACTAGAACCCAGATGGCAGATTCTCCATCATTTTCAGTCTTCATTAGGGCTTGTTGTGGGAACTGAGAATGAACCAGGAACTGGCAGCATCTCAGCTTAATTCTTGAAAAAAATGGGGCGGGGGGGAATTAAAAGTCACTGCACATACAGAAAATCTGCCCGGCCATACTGCAGATGCACAATCCTTTTCAAATGGTCATGGTAGCCAATCTGTGTATGTGGGATAGTCATTTTGTGCATGCACCATTATTTTTAAATTTATTTTAAAAAACAATTACACCAAGATATACCAAGAATTCATACCGATGAGATCTTGGTCCCAGTTCTCAGATTCTTGGTATTCCTTGCAAGAAATTAAGCAAGGAATGCTTCCATTTCAGCTCTAGTCTTCATATTAAGACAAAGAGACCTTCCAAAAGATGTGTTCTTACAAGCCCATGTTAGTGGAACAGGTATAAATGTTGAAAGTTCAGTTGACCAGTGCTATCCGGCATCCCTTCTTCTTGTAAAACCTATTAATCTGTCCTAACGAGTACAATAAAAACAGTTTTGTGGAAAGTTGGTGAATCCAGGATATTTCTTGGGAGCATGTTGTAAATGAGTTACTTTCTGCATTCTATGCTGCTCATTCTGCAAGTCTTACTGAAACTGATCATAATTCATTCTCTGAGAACTGAGGTTTCTGCAGTAAGATACAACCTCAAGCATTTACAGTAATGACCTAGCAGACAATATCTGAGGCATGGGAACAACTGAAGGCACAGCAGACAAGGACCTACCCAATCTTTATCCCTACCCTCCCTTCCATCTCGCTTCCTTCTCATTCTTCCCTGCACGCTTTCAGGTTCTGTTTGCTTCCCAGAAGAGGCAGTGTATACTGGTGTGGGAGGGGGACAGAGATTGTGAGGAATGTATTGCTGTCTGACACCTATTTCTTTGGGTGCCAATATTAGGGCTGAATCGAATAGTACTTCTGGGTATTCGGACCGATTTTGGAAGTTCTGAATAGTCGGTCCGAATACTTGGGGGCAATTTTTTTTTCCTTCTCTTTTAATGTATTGTTTTTGGTTTTATGCATTTAATGTATTTTTGATGTTGTAAGCTGCCTCAGCTGCTTGGAGCAGGAGGGACGGGGTAGAAAATTGTTTTATAAATAAATAAATATAAATAAATTTGGTGTTATTATTATTATTATTATTA
>QEPC01015155.1:2673772-2687277 GCA_003113815.1 Sphenodon punctatus | reverse complement strand
GGGGCGGGCGGGCAGCTTTGGCCTGTGGCTTGGGCTGAGCCCTCCCAGGGGGTGGAGCCTCGCTCACCTGCAGGGGATGAATGAGCCCTGCTGCTATGGCGGCTGGGGGCTTCTGGGGCTGGAGCCCTGCCGCAATGGCTCATTGGGTCTCTACTCTCTCTCTCTAGTTATGTTTTGGTTCAATTGTTAAACGTTCATGATTAAGTTATGACCACCAGTGTAACTTGCAATGGGATGATGTAAGTGGTTGTTGGTGGTTGTTACATGTATGTTTTTTGATAATATAATAAAGTAATAACTGTTAAAAAAAAAAAGAAAAAAAAGAGGGGGGAGCGGTGATCTCCTCCTCTTGATTTTCTGAAGGGGGAGGGGTGATCTCCTCCTCTTGACTTTTAGACAAGTGGGTCGCCGTCACGTGACCCACTCGCATGAGGTTTCAAAATCCCACGATGCGGGATTACCCGAGACGCCGGGTGGGGATCAAGCGCATGAAAGGCGGCTGCGCATTCTTTGCTGACTGCGAATTAAATACCTCGATTGTGAGCTATTTAATTTGCGGTTGGCAAAGAATGCGCGACCACCTTTCATGTGCTTGACCCCCGCCGGGTGTCTTGTGTAATTCCGCGTTGTGGGATTTTGATACATCACGCGACAGTGACCCACTCGTCTAAAAGCGGCTTTAGAATAATAGAATCTTAGA
Source organism: Sphenodon punctatus (assembly GCA_003113815.1). NCBI lineage: Eukaryota > Metazoa > Chordata > Lepidosauria > Sphenodontia > Sphenodontidae > Sphenodon > Sphenodon punctatus. The sequence goes on along the minus strand of QEPC01015155.1, from coordinate 2,686,577 downwards.
GTTGGAAGGTACCTCAGAGGTCATCAAGTCCAACCCCGTGCTCAGTGCAGGAAATCCACACCTACAGCGTCCCTGACAGATGACCAGCCATCCTGTGTTTGAAAACTTCCTTTGAAGGAGAACCCACCACTTCCCTAAGCGGTCTGTTCCACTGTCAAACAGCTTTTACCATTAGGAAGTTTTTCCTAATGTTTAGCCGAAATCTGCTTTCTTGTCATTTGAGCCCATTGGTTCTAGTCCTGCCCTCCAGAGCATCAGAGAACAAGTCTTCACCATCTTTTATATGACTGCCCTTCAGATACTTGAAGACCACTATCATGTCTCCCTTAGTCTTCACTTCTCCAGGCTAAACATTTCCAGCTCCTTCAAACCTTCCTCATAGGACTTGGTTTCCAGACCCCTGACCATCTTTGTCACTCTTCATTGAACCCATTCCAATTTGTCAATGTCCTTAAAATTAGGTTCCCAGAACTGGACACAGTACTCCAGATGAGGTCTGACCAGCACATAATAGAGTGAAACTATTACTTTCCATGACCTGGACACTATGCGTCTGTCAATTCAGCCTAAAATTACATTAGCCTTTTTAGCAGCTGCATCACACTGCAGACTCGTGTTCAGCTTGTGATCAAGTACAACCCCAAGATCCTTTTCACATATACTGCTGCCAAGCCAGGTATCACCCAAGAGGTAGGCCTAACTAAACTGAAAACTTTGCATTTGGTTGTGGCTCTGAATTTAGCACAGCACTAGAGTTTAAGCTCTGACATTGGGTGTTTTCAGACAGACTGCAGCTCCACTTCTGCTCCGCCTCACCACCAGGTGGCCCATCTGTCTAAAAGTGGTCTATCAGATGTACAGCTCACCATCACATCTGAAAACAGAGGTGGATCATGCTGTCCCTGCTCCAGGGAAGCCCAACTGGCGGTGCTCCAGAGCATCCCGGAGTGCCACCATTGGAGTGGGTTGGCCAAATCCAGTACACCAATCCGAGGCAGATCTGTGGTCTGTTTGCTTGGCAGATGACTGCTGCAGCTCCACTTTCAGCCAGAGGTTGCCCTGGGCAATATCGCATTGTTGCAGGCAACAGCGAGGAACATTGGGCAATCCACCAGCAACTCTATGGTGTGGGGGAGGGTGCCACTGTCTGGGAGGACTGTGGGTCATGGCATCCCAGTCTTTTTAAAATGGACCCAGGCGGGGCTGCAAGTGGGCAGGCATGGGGAGCACACACCCTTGAGCAGCTCCAGGATTGGCCAGTCCCGTGTCTGTCTAAAAACACGCATTATCCCTCTAATCCCTACCTGCAGGACCGTCTCACCCTCCAGACCCTGGATCGGCCCCTGCGGTCAGCTGGGACCACCCTCCTTGAGGTCCCCCTGGTTTCTCGGGTGTCGACCTTGTGGAGGGCGTTCTCTGTGGATGTACTGAGGCTGTGGAACTCCCTCCTGCCGGAGGTCCGCCTGACCGTCGACCTTCCCTCTTTCCATAGACAATGTAGGACCTGGCTGTTCAGCCATGCCTTTGCCGAGGGAGATGGGGTGGGTGGGTGGGGTAGGGGGTAACTTGTTTTTATTGTGGGATTTTAACTGTATTATTGTTGTTTATTTTAATCTGTTTTAACATGTTGTTAGCTGCCCCAAGATGCTTTTAGCAGGAGGGGCGGCATACAAATTTTATAATAAATAAATAAAATAAATAATTTAAGCAATCCTAGAGTCAGGGGCAGATTGGGAATGTAAAATGGCCCTGGAAAATATTCTGAAAGTAGCCCCCTGGTAGGCGGAGACAACCCTAAAATTACACACATAATCATGATCAATGGAATAGAACAAGTACACAAGGGATAGCAGTTCNGGGGCGGGCGGGCAGCTTTGGCCTGTGGCTTGGGCTGAGCCCTCCCAGGGGGTGGAGCCTCGCTCACCTGCAGGGGATGAATGAGCCCTGCTGCTATGGCGGCTGGGGGCTTCTGGGGCTGGAGCCCTGCCGCAATGGCTCATTGGGTCTCTACTCTCTCTCTCTAGTTATGTTTTGGTTCAATTGTTAAACGTTCATGATTAAGTTATGACCACCAGTGTAACTTGCAATGGGATGATGTAAGTGGTTGTTGGTGGTTGTTACATGTATGTTTTTTGATAATATAATAAAGTAATAACTGTTAAAAAAAAAAAGAAAAAAAAGAGGGGGGAGCGGTGATCTCCTCCTCTTGATTTTCTGAAGGGGGAGGGGTGATCTCCTCCTCTTGACTTTTAGACAAGTGGGTCGCCGTCACGTGACCCACTCGCATGAGGTTTCAAAATCCCACGATGCGGGATTACCCGAGACGCCGGGTGGGGATCAAGCGCATGAAAGGCGGCTGCGCATTCTTTGCTGACTGCGAATTAAATACCTCGATTGTGAGCTATTTAATTTGCGGTTGGCAAAGAATGCGCGACCACCTTTCATGTGCTTGACCCCCGCCGGGTGTCTTGTGTAATTCCGCGTTGTGGGATTTTGATACATCACGCGACAGTGACCCACTCGTCTAAAAGCGGCTTTAGAATAATAGAATCTTAGAGTTGGAAGGTACCTCAGAGGTCATCAAGTCCAACCCCGTGCTCAGTGCAGGAAATCCACACCTACAGCGTCCCTGACAGATGACCAGCCATCCTGTGTTTGAAAACTTCCTTTGAAGGAGAACCCACCACTTCCCTAAGCGGTCTGTTCCACTGTCAAACAGCTTTTACCATTAGGAAGTTTTTCCTAATGTTTAGCCGAAATCTGCTTTCTTGTCATTTGAGCCCATTGGTTCTAGTCCTGCCCTCCAGAGCATCAGAGAACAAGTCTTCACCATCTTTTATATGACTGCCCTTCAGATACTTGAAGACCACTATCATGTCTCCCTTAGTCTTCACTTCTCCAGGCTAAACATTTCCAGCTCCTTCAAACCTTCCTCATAGGACTTGGTTTCCAGACCCCTGACCATCTTTGTCACTCTTCATTGAACCCATTCCAATTTGTCAATGTCCTTAAAATTAGGTTCCCAGAACTGGACACAGTACTCCAGATGAGGTCTGACCAGCACATAATAGAGTGAAACTATTACTTTCCATGACCTGGACACTATGCGTCTGTCAATTCAGCCTAAAATTACATTAGCCTTTTTAGCAGCTGCATCACACTGCAGACTCGTGTTCAGCTTGTGATCAAGTACAACCCCAAGATCCTTTTCACATATACTGCTGCCAAGCCAGGTATCACCCAAGAGGTAGGCCTAACTAAACTGAAAACTTTGCATTTGGTTGTGGCTCTGAATTTAGCACAGCACTAGAGTTTAAGCTCTGACATTGGGTGTTTTCAGACAGACTGCAGCTCCACTTCTGCTCCGCCTCACCACCAGGTGGCCCATCTGTCTAAAAGTGGTCTATCAGATGTACAGCTCACCATCACATCTGAAAACAGAGGTGGATCATGCTGTCCCTGCTCCAGGGAAGCCCAACTGGCGGTGCTCCAGAGCATCCCGGAGTGCCACCATTGGAGTGGGTTGGCCAAATCCAGTACACCAATCCGAGGCAGATCTGTGGTCTGTTTGCTTGGCAGATGACTGCTGCAGCTCCACTTTCAGCCAGAGGTTGCCCTGGGCAATATCGCATTGTTGCAGGCAACAGCGAGGAACATTGGGCAATCCACCAGCAACTCTATGGTGTGGGGGAGGGTGCCACTGTCTGGGAGGACTGTGGGTCATGGCATCCCAGTCTTTTTAAAATGGACCCAGGCGGGGCTGCAAGTGGGCAGGCATGGGGAGCACACACCCTTGAGCAGCTCCAGGATTGGCCAGTCCCGTGTCTGTCTAAAAACACGCATTATCCCTCTAATCCCTACCTGCAGGACCGTCTCACCCTCCAGACCCTGGATCGGCCCCTGCGGTCAGCTGGGACCACCCTCCTTGAGGTCCCCCTGGTTTCTCGGGTGTCGACCTTGTGGAGGGCGTTCTCTGTGGATGTACTGAGGCTGTGGAACTCCCTCCTGCCGGAGGTCCGCCTGACCGTCGACCTTCCCTCTTTCCATAGACAATGTAGGACCTGGCTGTTCAGCCATGCCTTTGCCGAGGGAGATGGGGTGGGTGGGTGGGGTAGGGGGTAACTTGTTTTTATTGTGGGATTTTAACTGTATTATTGTTGTTTATTTTAATCTGTTTTAACATGTTGTTAGCTGCCCCAAGATGCTTTTAGCAGGAGGGGCGGCATACAAATTTTATAATAAATAAATAAAATAAATAATTTAAGCAATCCTAGAGTCAGGGGCAGATTGGGAACGTAAAATGGCCCTGGAAAATATTCTGAAAGTAGCCCCCTGGTAGGCGGAGACAACCCTAAAATTACACACATAATCATGATCAATGGAATAGAACAAGTACACAAGGGATAGCAGTTCTAGCAAACAACAACAGAGCCTCGGCCAAGTAAGTCCAGAGTGCATGGGGGCATATGTAGTCACAAACCTTTCCCTTCATCCCCAAATCTGCCCAGGGTAAAACCAGACAACCCAAATCTCTGAGTCTCTCTCTCGCCCTCAAAAAAATAATTAACAAAATAAATAAATAAATAGCCAAGTGAGACCAGTGTGCATGGGGGCGACCAGGGCTTGTTCTTAAATTGTAAGCCCACTGGGCAGGGACCTGTCTCCAGTAACCTCCAGCAGGCAATGTAATGGCAGGAGTACAGTAGCAGAGAAAACAGAAGTGCCTTAACAGCTAGCCCGGATTACAGAAAACACTCAGAAGCTAGGTAGAAAAGCAGCATTTGAAAATGTTCTTTCAAATTAAACTGCACACATTATGTAGGCATTTGTGTCTTTTTTCATTAATTTTTCTGCAAATACTTGTCCAAGCAAATTGTATCCCAGCCCCTTCCCTCCAAGCCATCTCCCCCCTTCCTCCAAAACCCTCCCCCAGAAGCCCTGTCCCACCAAATCCTCTCCAAACCAACCCCCAAGCAGCCCCTTCTCCCCACCCCAAACCCTCCCCCAGTGCCTCAGGCCTGGTTCCAGCCCCTTCTCCTCCCCGAATCCCCAGGCAGCTTGCAAGTTGCCTTTACTTACTCTATCCCAGTGGCGGTGGGCCTGGTGGTGGTGGCATGGCAGGCCAGTGACTTCTTGTAGCATGAACATGCTCTTTACCCACTGAGCCCCTTCTGGTCACGTCCTTCCTGGCCCCTCCCAACAGGGTCTCCCTGAGCAGAGGCCCTGTTGGGAATGAGGAGTCAGGAAGGGGCTAGGAGCAGGTGAAGAGAGCACCTGCTCTCTCTCGCTCCAGTCTGGGGGGAGGGGAGCAGCCTGGGGGGAGCAGGGAGGTGAGGCTCCCAGGCAGGACCCTGCCCCTCCACCACAGCTGCTCTCTTTCTCCAGTGGAGGGGGCAGAAGGAAGGTCTCACACTGCTTTCCCCTCCTCCCCCAAGCAGCAGCTGCTGTGGGGCCAAGCCCAGCCCCGGACGCGAGGCCGGGGGAGGCTTAGCCCTGAGCTCCCAGGTGGCTCCTTTTGTCTGGACTTCACCACCACCACCCTGGCCAGCATCTTCTTGCACCTGGCTGCTCTTAACTTCTTCTGGCTGCTTCTTGGCTGGCTCCTTCCAACAGGGCTTTCCAGAGCAAATCAGTCAGATGATGTCATCCAACCACATTGCTCTTGGAGGTCTTGTTTGGAGGGGCCAGGAAGAGGCCAGAAGAAGTGACTGAAGAACATGCTATTGCATGCAAGAAGCGGCCACAGTGCTGTCGCCTCTGCCAGACTCATCTCAAGCTGGGAAGGGGGGCAACTGGCCACACACACACCCAACGCAGCCTGAGACGGAGGGGAGGGGGAAGCCAAGCTGGCACATGGTTCTGACAGGCTGGCTGGCAGCTGCCCCTGGGCTGGCCTAGCTCAGCCCAGCTCCACGGGCACCAGCACTGACCCCTGCTTGACCTGGACCAGCCCCAAGAGCCAGAAGCCCACCTGGGTTTTTCCCTGTACTGCCTATAGCCAATCCGCCCCAGCCTAGAGCAGCCACATCTCTCTTCAGAATACTAGTAGACTGTACTATAGAAACTATTTCTTCCTATCTGCAAGCATTATGGGCTAAGTAGTTCTCATTAATGTAGCATACAAGTTTGCTAGCAGTATGAAATGACCTTGTGAGGACTTCTCAAACTACACTCTTCACAGTATCAAGTTAAATCTGAAAAGTATATAGCCTCTTCCTAATTTGTCATGGAAGTAAACACAGCACAAAATATTTTACAAGGAACTGATGTCCGACTGTACTTAAAACCTTCAGTCCTTCTGCCTAGTCCTTAATCAGTTGGAAAAGACCTGTGTCTCATATGTTATGACTTAAAAGGTATAAATCCCATTTTTGTGATCAATTAGCATTCTCCTTGAGTTTTGATTTGTCTCAAAACTGGCAGTTTCTGAAGCGACAAGGCGGTGCCTAATTAACCCTGAAAAATCAGGGAAGTCTCTGACTGGAGATGGGTTACAAATTATGATAATCACACGCAGACTAAAAATCAGTACAATATAATCAGCATCCATCTGAGAAGGGAAATCTGTGTTTAGTACATGAAAAAATTACCCTGTAAAGCTCCCCACCCCCTCTTTTCGGCAAGTAATAATTTTCTGGCTTCTGCCCAACCATTTTCTCTTGCCTTAATTTCCCCTCTTTTATTCTTTAAAAGCATTTTGCTTTACAAGAAATATGGTCAAAAAGATTACATATGGTATTTTTTTCCCTTGGCTAATCCATTTGTTGCTATCTTATGAATCTACCAGAAGGCAGCCCAGGCCTTGATATTAAATAAGGCTTGCCTTTGATTTGAGATGCTGACAGCATGATCAGTCATTTCATGAGTTAAAGAGGCTGATTTTTCAGGGTTAATTAGGCACCATCTATAACCTCACAGAAAAGTGTCTCTTCAGAAATGTCAGTTTTGAGACAAATCAAAACTCAAGGAGAATGCTAATTGATCACAAAAATGGGATTTATACTTTTTAAGTCATAACATGAGACACAGGTCTTATACCACTGATTAATGACTAGGCAGAAGAACGGAAGGTTTTAAGTACAGACGGACATCAGTTCCTTGTAAAATATTTTGTGCTGTGTTTACTTCCATGCAGGGGTGGTGCGCATTGCAGGGCACCAGGAGCATTGTCCCTCCTGGCCTGATCCCCCTCCACACACTCTTCATGCTTTTAAAAAGAAAGAAAAAAAAACTGAACCCCCACCCCCTCACCTGAATCCCAAAGGCACTGAGGGGGGAAAGGGGGAGCTAGCGACCTGCTCCATACTTGCTCTGAGTCCTCCAGTTCAGCAATCAGCTGATCAGCTGAGTGCTCGGTGGTGTTGTTGTGCCTCCCTGGGCATGTGTGCAGGCAGGAGCTGAGGGGTTGGGGGCCAGTGCCTCCTGCTGAGCTTGCTCTAAAGAGTTCCTTAAGGGACAAAACTTTACAAAAGCAATTTGAGCAGCTGGGGTTAGAGCCCATGCTGCCTGAATGGGGAAAAGCACTTTGCTTTTCCCATCAGTGGGGGCAGTGTTCCACAGAGCCCTATGGGCTGCTGTGGAAGACTCTGTCTGGACTGGAGACTCAAACGTCTGTGCACAGCTGGTGTAGCCTGTACCCCACCCTCTAGGATGGGGTTAAAAGAGAGCTCTCCTCTTTTGGTGTTGTGGGGTTTTGGGTAATGGAAAGGTAGGGGATACAGTTGGGCTCTCACAACAAGCGTGGCTCATCTATAAAGAACCCTCAGGATCTGATATGGCTTCTGGAATATATATCCCCAGCCTGGATCATCATAGGGAGACGGAGCACAATGCATGAACACTCTAAACAACGTATCACAGACTAGCGCATGGGGACCACAGCTAAGGGAAAGGGGGTGCAGAGGGTCGAGGTAGGGGATGGTGTCTTGAATCCCAGGGGGTAGGAGAAGAGGGCTAGGACACCTATAGCAGGCAGGGAACTCCAGGAACCAAGGGGGTGCAATAGGGCAACAGATACTCCACACATACAGGATGCATTCACCACACTCACACACCAGTCATGCTCTCTCTCTCTCTCTCTCTCCGTCTCACTTTCAGTCAAGGTAGGGCTCATTCAAGGTACAAGCACAGCAAGCAAGGGGGGCAGTCTCACAGGCTTAAGGCACTGATCACTAGCAGGGGCTGAAAGTCAGAGAGCTCCTTTTATCCTGCTCCAGGCAGGAATGTTGTCGCAGCCACTCTGAGTGGCAGTGCGGTGCTGTGGGGTGTGTGGCCGGCTGAGACGTGCCTGGGTGGGGATGAACATCTGCAGCTGTGTCAGTTTGCTCCGCCACCTTGTTACGTCCACTGGCTCTGCTGACCCTGCAGGGGACTTCAATAAAGGTTCTGCTATGGTTTGAAGCGGTGGAGGTGCCATGGGGGTTATGGAGGATCTGTGCCCCCCCCCCCGCATTACCACCTGCATGACTGCGCTGCTGTCTCCTAGCAGGGACCCTGAAGGGGATCCTGCTCCATCTCCTCAGGCCCCCCTGCCAGGGCCTGACAAGTGTGCTGGTGATCTGCACCATTTTGGTGGAGAGAGAGTGTTGGCTGGCCTAGTGGCTGCTTGGCCTGGCTTGTTTGTGGACCCCATGCTGCTACTGGACCTGCATCAGACACATCCCCATTGGTGACTTAGTTATTTTTAGTTATTTTTCTGGGAAACACTGGTGGAAAAGAGGCCTGGAGGGCTGTGGGGGGTGGGGTGGGGAGAATGTGAATGCTTCTCTGCCTCCCCCGATTTAGCAGTTTTGTAAGCAGGGAGAGTGCCTGTGCTCCTCTGCCCCACCCCAGCTGTCTAGTAGTAGTGGGCCCAATTCTGCAGCACNGGAGAGAACGGGGCTTCTGGGGGCTGCTTTGGGGGAGAGAGAACGGAGCTTCTGGGGGCTGCTTGGGGGGAGAGAGAACGGGGCTTCTGGGGGCTGCTTGGGGAGGAGAGAGAACAGAACTTCTGGGGGCTGCTTGGGGGAGAGAGAACGGGGCTTCTGGGGGCTGCTTGGGGAGGAGAGAGAACGGGACTTCTGGGGACTGCTTGGGGAGGAGAGAGAATGGGGTTTCTGGGGGCTGCTTGGGGGGGAGAGAATGTGGCTTCTGGGTGACACTGATGAAAATGGGCCTAGGTTAAGGAGGCTGCTGTGGAAAATGGGGCTTCAACAGAGCTGTAACTGTGAAGCATGTTTGGGGGGGCCAAGTGGAATTCCTCACTGCTGCTTTTGTGGTGTGCTAAGACTTCACATAATATGGTTCAGTTGGTTTAAGATCTGGTTTGCTTTTGCTTGTTCTGTGTTTGTGTTTGCATGTGCACTGCTAGTTTTCCCCCGCTCCTCTCCCAAACCCCTCAAGCACGTGCAAAGGCTGTGGCCATTTTCTGGTGCCCCGACTGGCCATAAGTGTTTTTGGTTAAAATTGGTCTCTTTCTGTTTAGCTGTTTTTGATGTAAACTGTCTGCTTTCTGTTTTACAGGTGGGGGACCTAGTGGCTTGGATGGAAGGGTTTCTAATCTTAACTGAAATGTTCCTTGCATTTTAAAATGGTCCCGCCCTTTGCAGTTTGGTGGGATGTTGTGGCAGGCTTTTTCACTAGTGGCTTGTCCTTGCATGACTGCTCTGTATTTAGTTTCAGCAGAAACTACCTCTTACATTGCAACAGAGTTGTGTAGCATGTTTTGGGGGACAAGTGGAAATCCCTGCTGCCACTTTTATGGTGTGCTAAGGACTGCACATAACATTTTTGCCTTAAGATGGTTTGCTTTGCTTGCTCTGTGTTTGCATGATGCATTGCTACTTTCCTTCTCCCCTCTCAAGCATGAATAGAGAGGTCATTTTGTAAATTTGTGGGTCTACTGGTCATGGCTACTCTTTTTTTAAAATGGCCCCTTCACTGTTTCCCTGCTGCTCCCTGATGGAACATAGTTTCTGGCCTCTCTGCTTGTGACTATGTGATTTTGAGCATCTTGTCTGGGTTTTTTGTTGAGAAACAGATATGCATTGTTTAAATTTTGATGGGGCTGGTTTGGTGGCAACAAAGGTCTGTAACTGGACAAACTTTTAAAGAAGGCCTGTGTACTTGGGCAGGCATTTGACTGCCAGAGATACAGTATAGGTACTGGGGATGCTGGTCTTGATGGGCCTGGTTTGGTGGCAATGTAGCCCTGAAACTGGCTGAACTTTTTAAAAAGGTCTGTTTGCTTGGACAGGCATTTGGCTGTTGGGGAAAGGGTGTAGCTACTAGGGATGCTGGTCTGGATGGGCCTGGTTTGGTGACAATGCAGCCCTGAAACTGGTCAAACCTCTTAAAAAAGGCCTGTTTGCTTGGACAGGCATTTGACTGCCGGGGATACAGTGCTGGTACTGGGGATGCTGGTTTGGATGGGGAGTGTTTGGTTGCTATACAGGCCTGCAACTTCTCTCCTTGTGAACAGAGGAGAAAGTAGGTAGGAGCATGGCAAAAGAGAAGGCTTCAGACAACAAGGAGACCCCTTTCCTCTGTCCCCCACTGAACCCATCTCTTCCCCTTCCTCTTCTCCTGCATGAAAACCAAACCCTTTCCCTCCTACTTCTCCTCTGTCCTGTCCTTCTCTTCCCTTTCATTCTCTTCTGAGAATGAATGAAAAGGATGCCATGAAAATCGAGGATTCGAGGGTTCAGGATAAAGGTAGTCAATGGCAATGTAATCTATTTTTGTAACCTGCTATGGTTAATTTGAACCCTGTGGGAAAGAGCGAGTGGATGAGACCCCAGTAAGAGTGCTCTCTATCCCCCAGTGGGAGTGCTTCACACAGCAGCAAGGAGTTCCCAGCCTTAACTAATGTAATGTCCATCCAATGTTAACTCTGGGAAGTCCTTGCTGCTGGGTTAAGCCACGCCACTGGCCTACTGCTGCCGCTGGCTCTGCCTACTGTTGCCCTGGCTCCACCCCTAGACTTGCCTGTGACAAAGCCACCAGCAGTAGGTTCAACCCACCCACTGCCCCACCAGCCTCAAAAACCACCAGCCGCCACTGCTTCCATGACAAATTAGGCAGGGTAAATTCACTGCAGCAAGCCCTTGCTGTCAGGAATGCTAGGGCAGAAGCAAATATGCTGCTGTATATTTATTTATTTATTTATTTATTTATTTTCAACATTTCTATACCACCCCCTCCTACCCAATGGCAGCTCAGGGCGGTGAACAACATATAAAAAGCATAATATAAACATAAAATACACTATAAAATATCACATTAAAACCAAGCAACAACAGAGGCCCAGAAAAAAACAAACCCAGTACCCCTAAAATAAAAATACTCCCCTCCACAACTCTCCCCCCCCAAAAAATGCCTGGTGAAACAGCCAGGTCTTACATTGTCTATCGAAGGAGGGGAGATCTGGAGAGAGGTGAATCTCTACTGGGAGGGAGTTCCATAGCTGCAGCGCAGCCACCAAGAACACCCACTCAAACATGGTCACCCGGGAAACCTGGGGGACCTCCAAGCGGGCACCCCGACTGACCTCAGGGGCCTATCCACGACACGAGGGATAAGGCAGTCCCACAGGTAAGTGGGTCCCAGGCTGTATAGGGCTTAAAAGGTAATAACCAATCCCTTGAATCAGACCTGAAGACTATAGGCAGCCAGTGCAGAGAGCGGAGCACCGATGTTATGTTCTCTTGGTGGCATGTCCCCTCAAAGAGATGGGCTGCCGCATTCTGCACCAGCTTCAGCCTCTGGATCATCACCAGGGGTAGCCCCGCATAGAGTGTGTTGCAGTAGTCCAATCTAAAGGTGATTAATGCATGGATGACGGTGGCAAGATCAGATCCCGAGATGTACAGTCGGAGATGTTGGACCAGATGTAATTTACCAAATGCACTCCTCTCCACAGCTGCCACCTGAACATCCAGGTGGAGCTGTGAGTTGAGGAGACCTAAACTCTGAACCTGAGGGACCATGGAGGGACACACCCCATCAATGATGGGGGCCTCCACTTCCTCACCCTTACCCACCAGCATCACCTCCGTCTTGTCGGTATTCAGCCTCAGATGGCTCATCCTTATCCAGTCCCCCACCGCAGCCAGACACTGGGTGAACACCGAAAATGCCGGGCCTGAGTATGATGACAACGAGAGGTACAGCTGGGTGTCATCAGCATACTGATGACACTGAACTTCAAACCCTCTCATGATCTTGCCCAAAGGCTGCATGTACACATTGAACAGGAGAGGGGACAGAATGGAATCCTGAAGAACTCCACACATGAGAACCTGGGGGGAAGATGTACAATCCCCCAATACTAGGCATGGGCGAACAGATCGCTGTTCGTGTTCGGCCGTTCGGTTCGGCCGCGTTCAGTTCGTGTGTTCGTGTTCGGTCGTTCGGTCGTATCGCGCGTTCGTGTTCACCTGTTCGGTTCGGTAGCGTTCGTGTTTGGCCATTTGTGTTCGGTTGTTCGGGCAGGTCGTGCGTTCGTGGTTGGGCGTTCGGTTCGTTCACGATCAGGTTGTGCATTCGTGTTTGGACGTTCGGTTCGTTCGCCATCGGGTTGTGCGTTCGTGTTCGGTGTTCGGGTGGTTCGCGCATTCGCGTTCGGCCGTTCGGCCTTTGGCCAGAAATATCGTGAGATCGCGGGAAGCCGTAAAATCGGTGTCGCGCCGTAAATTCGTGTGCGTGTGTGCGAGTGAGGCGAGAGGGTGTGTGTTTGTTTCGGTGGCTGCTTGTGTAGTGTGTTTTGGCGATTGTTGTGTTGGTTTTGGCTGTGCTGTGTGTTTGGGTGGGTTGGTGTGTGTTGTTG
>QEPC01015155.1:2640356-2667057 GCA_003113815.1 Sphenodon punctatus | reverse complement strand
CAGGCTGGCTGCTACTCCAAGCCACTCTCCACCCTCCACCCCTGGTGCCTGGAAGTCTGCTCCTAGCTGAGTCAAATGACTTCCCCCTCCCTGCTACATTTGGCCTTCCAGTGACCTGACAGAAGACCATGTTTTAGCCACCTGAACACAACCGAATGCGATTTGAATTGAATGAACTGTTCGGCCATTTCGTCGTTCGGTGTTCGGTTCCGTTCGGTGTGTTCGCCATTTTGGTGTTCGGTGTTCGGTGTTCGGTTCGTTCGGTGTGTTCGTGTTCGTGTTCGTGTTCGGTTGTCCGAACAGGCCGAGTTCGGGCCGAACACCGAACTACCGAACCGCGTTTGCCCATCCCTACCCAATACCACACGCTGAGATCTTCCAGCCAGGAACAAGCAGAACCATTCAAGAACACTCCCACCCACCCTGGCATGGTTTTGCAGGCTGGTCACCAACATGTCATGGTCAACTGTGTCAAAAGCTGCTGAAAGATCAAATAAAATCAGAAGACTGGATTGACCTCAGTCCAACTCTTGGTGCAGATCATTGACCAAGTCCACAAGTGTAGTTTCAGTGCCATAACCCATACAAAAGTTGAATTACCAGGGATTAAGGCTACCGATGCTGTTCAGATGCCCCTGGAGCTGCTGGGCCACTGCCCGTTCATTAAATTACCCTAAAAAGGGAAATTTAGAGATTGGCCAATAGCTGGCAAGGGCGTCAGTGTCAAGAGATGGCTTCTTCAGCAAAAGTCACATCACAGCCTCCTTCGGGCACCCTGCAACTTTGCCCTCCATAAAGGAGCCATTGACAACCCCCACCAGCAACAGCCCCATTGTTGGCTTTCACCAGGCAGGTTGGGCAAGGACCGAGTTCATAAGTCGTGGCTCTCACAGCCCCCAACAACTCTACTGCATCAGCGGACGATACCTGCTGAAACTGATCTCACAAAACTGGACCAGATGGGGCATTCATAATCTCAAGCACATCTACTGCATTAAGTGTGGCATTGAAATTGTGATGAATATGAGTGATTTTATCCACAAAATAGTTGATAAAAATGTCACAGCAAGCACTGGAAGAGTTCAGTTCCTGGCAGAGAGGCCGGACCTAGACCGACCAGTCCCTTCACCACCCAGAAAGCTCAACTGAATGTGACTTTGTGGATGATATGATTGTAGCAAGGGAACTCTACTTTGTTGCCTGCATAGCCATGACATAGGCTTTTAACGCAGCTCTATGCCGTAATTGGTCAACTTCAATATGAGTATTGCGCCACCGTTGCTCTAACCATCTCTTTTCCTGCTTCAGCCGATGCAGGTCTTCCTTGAACCACGGGGCCCTGCCTGTGCTCAGGGAGTGGACACCTGGGAGCTGTTCGGGTCAATGGCCTTGACCAGCAAGGTGTTCCAGAGAGCAACGAGGGCCAAAGTAGCTTGGGGCGGCTTACAACATAAAAAATAATAAATAACAAAATAAAAACAAACAGTGATGGGAGAAAGATAACAATCCACCCACCCTAACCCGCTACCTCCCTCCCTCCCTTTACCCATCTCCCCCACCGAAGACCTGGCGGAACAGCCAGGTTTTGCATGTTCTTCAAAAAGAGGGGAGATCCAGGGCTAACTGGGTCTCAGCCGGGAGGGAGTTCCACAGCCTAGGTGAGGCCACCGAGAATGTCCTCTCCCTCTTTGCCCCTCGGAGAACCTGGGGGACTTCTCTCTGTATGGACCAGTTATCCCTAAAACCAATGACTACACTGCCCCCTTCCCCCATTCCTCTGGACATGGCTGATGCTGCATGGAGTACCCAGCCAGAACAAAGTCAGCCAAAATAGGCCCCTGACTCAGTGTCCAGCCAGGTCTCCATGATACACATCAGGTCAGCCGTCTGGTCCAGGCACCCTTCCAACCTCAACCACCACATCACCTGATCTGGGAGCAACGAGGGGGACAGGCACTAAACACCTCTCCCCTCCCTGAGATCGTAAATACCCATCAGAAGGACCATACTTCACCTGGCCCATCACAACCCCTATATCTGTGGTCTCCACCTAGCAATGCATTTTTGCCCTGATGCTATGAACTCCCAGTCAAGAGCAGCAGTGGCACAAATGTTTTTGCCACCCTCCCTGCCCAGACTCGGCACTTATGCCCCAGCCAGCTCTGTGAACCCCTGTGCACCCTGGGGTCTCCCTGGAGCTGCCCCTGCCCGGGCACTGAGGGGCTGGTGGCCCTGGTTCGCCTCACCTCTTCTGGCCCCTGATCCCACCGAAGAGCTTACTGTCATGAGGGTGACATTTTAGCCATTCCCTTCAACGTGCTGCCTTTATGGTTATACTGGCCTGTTCAAAGGTGGCCATGATATAACGTTTGGAGTCAATCTTGGCTGACCAGGAAGCTGGATTTTTCATGCAAGAGGAAAGGGAAGGTGCTCCCCTATTTGGGTGTTAGGGGTGGGGTGTGTGCATGAAATGCTCCATAGCCCAACTGTAAAGCAAGCATTGGAGCTTGTAACCAGGTTTGGCAATATGGAGCAAATTAGTCAACCCCTGTTAGAGTGAATACTCTAATATAACTCTACCCTAGTCCCAAGGAGGTTTGTTATGCAGTTGTATTTTACTTGCAAGTTTGTTTATTCCTCTCCTGCAAACTACATGTCTTATGGTTTAGACATGGTTGTGTTTGTGACAAATCAGTGAATTTTTCTCACAAATACACATGAAAAGTACATTGTTCCATCAGTGATTTTGGAACACAAATGTGTTTTCTCAGCAACTGGAAACGTTTACCACACAGGTCAATTTGTTACACTTTTGTAGGATTGTACCGAATAGTACTTCCAAGTACTTGGGCCGAATACTGAAGTTATGAGTAATCAACCTGAGTACTCGGTGGCCCTTCAGGTCTGTTTCTGAAGTTTCAGAATTTGGACTCAGAATTCTGGACCTTGGAAAACTTTGGAAAGTGTTGCAAAGCTCTTGAATCCATAGCCAAAGCACTACCCAGAAAAACACTACCCAGCCAATCAAAAGCTTGCCATCTGGCTTGACCAGCCAATCAAAAATTGCCATCTGGTTTACCATCACTCAAATGTCACCTGCAATACCCCCCTCCTACCAAATATGGCACTAAGTTTCATTTCCCGAAGAAGCTCAACTGTCCACACACACCTTCCCCACCCCCACGCATACAGCGGTTTCCAAAGTTTTCTGAATAATGGCCTTGGTCGTTGGATTTTCTGAAGCAAATACCGTAATCTTTGGCTATTTCTGAAGTTTTCAGAAGATGAAGTTACAGCCCTGCTCTTTTGTCTCCACTTCCCTCTGCAGTGTGTATCTGCTTCCTGGAGAATTGTTGGTATTTCTCAACAATGTGACAATTGTTTGCCACAGAACTGATGTTGACATAAATTCTATGAACTCTTTGGGGCTTAGTTGAATCCCAGGCTTACAATGAATCATACTTCTAGCATGAGCCCAGATATTTTCCTTAAAATACTTTCACCAATATAGTCCAATAGAAAATTGGGTATAGGTTTAAAATTTTAGTCAAAAATATAAAATCCAAATAACCTTTCGAGTTGAACAAAAGGAATTTTCATGATGAATATTTAATATATGCAGAGAGTTTGTCAGATTTTTAGGGGGTAATTTTGAGCAAGAGAGAGAGATTTTACAAAGGAGAAGAAGACTTAACAAGGTTTTGAGGGATCAGTATAGAGAATGAGGTAAAGACTTGGGATCAAATTTTGAGAGAAGAGAGACAGGATTAGCAGTATATGTCTGGATCACTGCTAGGCTGATATGTCTCTCTACATTGACTCTGTGCATATAGGGCAATACTAGAAAAGAGGCAATAAGCAAAGGACTTCAAAGCTAAAAAACAAAAAGGTACACTCACACTCTCACTATATGCACTAGGACCATATGGAGCTACGCCCAGATTATGTTATTATATTTTGCACTGGGGACCAGTCTGCCTCTTAATGGGCCTGAAGATGAGAGGCAGCAAGAGTGGTGCAAAATTCTCCCCCAACTCCAGTTGCAGTCTGTAGGACAGAATCCCCAAATCCTCCCCAATTCCAACTCCAACATCACGGGCAATTGGACCTGAGGAAATGAACGAAAAGCCATTTTGATCTTGGTCAGAATTTTGACTGGAAAAACAACACGCCATTCTGATTTTGTGAAAAAGTCCGTGAAATCGGAATGGCTTATTTGAATCAGCCATACCACTCCAAGTGCCGTTCGGTCAGCAGAAGACCCAGCGCCATATGTTTTTCTTCTCACCACACTGTTAAGCCTGTACCTTAAGCATATGCAGTGTTGGTGAATTAATGTTATTGTGAGATTTTGATTTCTAAATGTTTATTTGCAAATGATGTTTTTGAACTGACTTATCACTAATGCCCAACAACACAGAGAAATTTTACTTTACATAATACAGCAGCGGTGGGTACTTGATTACTGAAAAGTGTTTATATTTTGGATCATCTACATTTAAAAATTATTCTTGAAGGGAAGAACCAGTAGTATTCCCCATTCGTATGTGTGGGCAAACACAGCTCCCTTTTGTGCCCTCCAGCTTTTCCTCTTATCTTGTCCCCTTCAGCACTTCCTTTCTCTCTTTTTTGTGGCTATTTCCTGGGGTACTGTCAAGGAGAAAGGAGATGTCAGTAATGAAAAAAAAAACAAGGCTGCAGGGGAAAACACATCTCTCCAGATACTTCTAAACTGAGAAGGGAAGCCACTGCTACCAGTAGGCAACAAATTCGTCTGTGAAGAAGAGACAAAGCAAACTTGACTTTAACTTGGTTATGGAACTCTCCTGTGAAAAAATAACAAAGTATCTTTTTAGCCAGCCTACAGAATTCAATCAGTAAGTTACCTCTGATTTAGACTTCTGTAAAGAGGTGTTAAAATCCCAATAGAAAAGTCATCATTCTTTACTGTAAAAAAGCCAATTCTTAAAACTATATACAACCCTATTAGGCCCTTTTCACACAGACACTCTAACACTGATGAAATGGGTGTTACATTTTATTATACATGTTTCAGGGCACCCATAGAGCACACCCGCAGCCCTGCGACATGTATAATAAAATGTAACACTGATTTTACCAGTGTCAGAGGGTGATTTCAGACGTGACGGGGCGGCATTCACCCCATCACGGAATCACCCAAATGATTCCCCACCAGAATCCCGCTGTCATGGCCAGCAGACATGCTGGCCGATTCCGATGGGGAATCTGGGAGGGGGGCGGGGCTACACGGCGGAACATGTGGCTGCACAGCCCCACCCACCCCCCATGCTCCTCCTGCCGCCCACCCTCTGGGAGACGGGCGGGCGCCACAGCCAATGCAGGCGCAGTGCCTGCCTGCCACCCTGGGGCATTAACAACGGCCCAGAATCAGCAGCGCTGATTCTGGACAGTGGTCAGGGGACAGACGTGATGCCCCCGTTGATCATGGGCGGGAATCGTTTTGACCATGCAAAAGGACCTCCTCCGGGCAGGAGGGCCATTTGTGTGGTCAAAGTGATTCCCGGCCATGATTCCCGGGGGTGAACATCTGGCAGGAATCATGGTTGGCCCCAACAGACGTTACGGGCGAACAGTCCCCATATGGGAATTGACCATGGTTCACCGTGCTCTCGTAACGTCTGAAAATACCCAGAGTGTCTGTGTGAAAAGGGCCTTAGTTTCATCCCTTTTCCCAAAGAGCTTCATTTAAACCACAACATTTAAAGATCAAGCTATCAAATAACATAAATTAATTATCTCTTATTAGAAAATAAGTGAGAACACAAGTATTGCCATGTGTTTAGATAAAATTATCTAAAACAAAAACCATTACATTTTACAAAACTGTTCAAGGCAGAACCGTTTCCAAAACAAAAAACTTTCCTCTTCAAAAACATTTCACAAAATAGATTTTGCCCTAACTTAAACTCAAAAAGCATAAAAATTAATTGCAATTGCAATTCAACATTTAACATATAACAATAATTAAATGCCAAAAAGTATGGAAATTATTTACATTTTTTAATCTATATTGTATAATGTACCATCAACATTAACAGAACATATGTACTTAATTTACATATGTACATGCTTACACAAATACATGCTTACTCTTATTACTATTTACCACTAAATAAACTATGACATTGGGTATTTTCAGACGTTACGTGGTCAGTGTCAACCACAGTCAATTCTCTGTGGTGGCTTGGACCACGTAACGTCTGTTGGGGGGAATGGATGTTCCCCCCCAGATGTTACCACGGTGGGGAATCACATACACCACGCGAGTGGCTGCAGCAGCAGGACTGGAGGCCGTCCCATGGTGAAGGCGATTCCCCGCCGTGGTGACGCCCGCCATCACATCTGGATGGCAGCCACGGCCCGGAATCCCCACAGGGATTCCGGCCCATGGCCATAGTGGGCGAGCGCTGCAGCGGCATTGGCCGCGGCGGCTGCCTGTCTCCCCAGAGGGCGGGTGGCGGGGAGCGTGGAGCGCGCGGGGCCATGCGGCCGCACGTTGCGCCGCACGGCCTCGCCCCCTCCCCGTTTCCCTGCCGGGATCCCCCGGCACGTCTGTTAGGATGTTACGGGTCATCCCGGCGGGGGATGAATTCATTGATTTCGTGACGGGGCCAATTGGCCCCGTTACGTCTGAAAACACCCATTATTTATTTACAGGTCATTTCTTTATTATCATAAGTAGGGCTACGTATTTTCCACGGCAAATTTCTAAAAAAGTCATTACTTAGTCATGGAAAAGAATTCAAAAAGTCACAGAAAAGTCATGGGTTAAAAAATAAATAAATTATTAGCTACATTTTAAAAATAAATTATATTTCCCTGGTCAGCCCATTAGAGTGTAAGCCCCAGGGCATTCAAATGGGGGATAAACCCCTTAGATTTTAAGCCCCAGGGTCATGTCCAAAGACTTTTAAAAGAAGAAGTGGCAGAGGGAAAGTTCTCAAATGGGGGATAAACCCCTTAGATTGTAAACCTGCCCAATGACCCTTAGATTGTAAGCCCCAAGGTCTTATCAAAAGCCTATCCAAAGCTTATGTCAAAGAAGGAGCAGCAGAGGGAAAGCTACAGCAGAGGGAAAGCTGCCGTCTACTCCCTGCTGCTCCAGGACACCTCTTGAAGAGCTCTCAGCGGTCCCCGACCCACCTCAAACAATGGCAATGCGGCGCTGCGGCTCCAGAAGGGAAAAAAGAGAACTTTCACAGCAGTTATAGGAAAAGGTAAAAAGTCGTGGAGGGGGCAATATTTCACGATAAACGTGACCCACGTGACCACCGTGAAAAATACATAGTCCTAATCATAAGTAAAGTAACCTATGAACATTTTTTCAAGCTGCCTTAACTCTGTCCATTAACATGTACAGACATTGTACACCTTATACAATGAAATGTTGACAATGTCAATGCAGACAGCTTTATACAATCAGTTGCATACAATGCAACCCTGTGCAAAAGGACAGAGTTAAAGCAGTTTGAAAAAATGTTCATAGGCGACTTATGATAATAAAGAAATGATCTATAAAGAAATAATGTCATAGTTTAGTTAGTGGTAAATAGTAATAAGAGTAAGCATGCATGGTAATAAGTTAAGTACTTATGTTTTGTTAATGTTGATGGTATGTTATGCAATAAGTGTAAACAATTTCCATGCTTTTTGGCATTTAATTATTGTTGTAATGTATGTTAAATGTTTTTTTATTTGCAATTGTAATTAATTTTCATGCTTTTCTGAGTTTAAGTTAGGGTAAAATCTATTTTGTGAAACGTTTTTGAAGAGGAAAGTTTTTTGTTTTGGAAATGGTTCTGCCTTTCATGGTTTTGTAAACTGAAGGTTTTTTGCTTGAGATCATTTCATAGCTTTTGGGAGGGTTCCCCAGTGGGGGGTGGTTGGGAACCTGTACCCCAGTTCTCCTGGCAGGGACCCTGGTAGGGTAGCAATGCACAGGGGAAGGTCCTTTGCACAGTGGTGCTATCCCTAGTGCAGCAGCCTAGACAGATGGGGGAAGGGAGCTGCTAGTTGCACAACTTAAAATTTGGACTTCTCTGGAAGTACCTTTGCACAGTGGTGCTGGCCGGATGGAGAGTCATGGATCTTTTATTCTCTCTCCCTGGGCAGCAACTCCATGTATAGGACCCATGAGACATGATACGTTGTATCATCTAATGATTCACTGTATCATGCACACATTCATACATTGTGTCAATATAGTACACACTGTATCAAATTGTCACGGCTCTGGGGTCAGAGCCTAGGGGAGGGAGGGAAGGAGGGTAGGAGGGCGAGGGTGAGGGTGAACAAGGGCAAAGGGATTGAACACAAAGACCCCTCAGTATGAACAGACTACGGTGGCCGGAGCCTAGGAAACAAGGAAGGGCAGGAGGCAAGACTCAGGGGCAAAGAAGACAAGGAGGAAGCAAGAGGGGGGAATGAGGGACTGTCACGGCTCCAAGGCCAGAGCCTGGGAGGGTGAGGAAGGAAGGAAGGAAGGATAGGTAGGCAGGGAAAGGGGAGGGAAGGAGGCAAGGGGGGTAACAAGGGGACCTCCAGTCGCTCTCCGATACCAAGGAGACAAAGTGCTCAGCATAAAAGCCAGTCGAGCTGGCCTAAGAAAGCATACGGATCATCACTGAGGTCAAGGGATAGGCTGCTAGGGAGGGGGAAACCAGGGCAAGGGAACAAGATGTCAAAGGCGGGGAACTGGGAACCAGAGCAGGGGGAATCACCAGGGAACTCTAGGTGGGTGGTAGGGAGCAACAAGGGATTCAAGGCAAGGAGCAAGGGAACTTGAAGTAGGGAATCCAGAGGCAAGGCAAGTAGGGAGAAGGGATTGTCAGAGGCAAGGCAACAGGGAGCCAGAGGCAGGGGAGCCAGGGGCGAGGCAACAGGGAGCCAGAGGTGGGGGAGCCAGAGGCGAGGCAACAGGGAGCCAGAGGCAGGGGACAAGGCACCTAGGATGCAAGGCACAGGGGCCTAGAAGTCACGGGAAGGGCCCTTGTGGATACAATTTATTTATTTATTTATTTAATATATTTATACCCTGCCCCTCCTGCAAGCAGCTCAGGGCGGCTAACAATTTTTTAAAAAACAGCTTTTAAAACATTTAAAACAGTTATAAAAATCTCACAAATAAAACAGGGAAAGGACAACAAGAAAATATAAAAAATAATAAAGAAGGGTAGGAGGATAAAAACCCACTAACCCACCCTCCCCAAAGGCCTGGGTGAACAGCCAGGTTTTACAAACTGGCCAGAATGTTAAAAAACTCGGGGCCAGGTGAGCTTCCTCCAGGAGGGAATTCCAAAGGCGTGGCCCAGCCACCGAGAATGCCCTCTCCATTGTGGCCCTCCGCTTAACACGGGGGACCTCCAAGAAGGCACCCCCGGCAGCCCAAAGGAGCCACTCTGGGGCGCGGATGGTGAGGCGATCCCTGAGGTATGAGGGGGCTGAGACCACAAAGGGCCTTATAAATCAACACCAACACCTTGAACCTGGCTCGACACGCTATTGGCAGCCACTGCAGAACCCGGAGCACAGGTGGTCCCGAAGACCCATCCCCAAAAGGAAATGGGCCGCTGCATTCTGCACTAGCTGCAGCCTCTGAACCAGGAACAAGGGCAGCCCCACGTAAAGCGCGTTGCAGTAGTCCAGCCTCGAGGTGACAAAGGCATGGACGAGGGAGGCCAGGTCTGGGCCAGAGATGTCCGGGCGCAACCGCCACACCAGATACAACTGGCAGAAGGCCGCCTTCATCACCCCCTCTACCTGCTGCTCCAGATGGAGATCCATGTCCAGCACCACCCCCAGACTCCGGACCTGTTGAGCTATGGGAGGGCAAACCCCCCCAAGCAGGGGGACCGACACCTCCCTCGCTCTCCCCACCACCATCACCTCTGTCTTATCAGGGTTGAGCTTCAGTCTGCTCTGCCACATCCATTCCACCACGGCCTCCAAACAGTGGGATAGCAACGAGACGGCAAGGTCTGGGTCAGCTGAAAAAGAGAGGTACAGCTGAGTATCATCACCATATTTGTGACAGCGCACCCCGAACCCTCTCACGACCTCCCGCAAAGGCTGCATATAAACATTAAATAATAATGGAGACAGAATGGAACCCTGTGGAACGCCGCAGGAGAAAGCACAGGGGCAAGATGTTTCAGCTCCTAGCACTACCCACTGGCTTCTCCCCGAGAGGAAAGAACGGAGCCATTCAAGAACGGTCCCATCCAGCCCCCCCCAGGTTACGCAGCTGCCTCAACAACAACCCATGGTCCACAGTATGAAATGCGGCCAAGAGATCTAGCAGGACGAGAAATGTTGAACGTCCTGCGTCCATCTCTCGGCGGAGATCGTCGACCAAGGCCACCAACGCCATCTCAGTGCCATAGCCGGGACAGAACCCAGATTGAAAAGGATCCAGGAAACCAATGCTGTCTAGATGCACCTGGAGCTGGATTGCCACTGCCCATTCTATAACTTTCCCTAAAAAGGGAAGCTTAGAGACAGGTCGGTAGCTGGCGAGTGCGTCCATGTCCAAAGATGGTTTCTTTAGCAGGGGGCACACCACAGCCTCCTTGAGGTTGGGCAACAACCTCCCCTGCTGCAAGGATGCATTAACCACCTTTGCCAGCACCGTCCCCAACGTCTCCCTGGAGGCTTTCACCAACCAGGACGGGCATGAATCGAGTTCACAACAAGTGGCTCTCACAGACCCCAAGACATCCACCGCATCAGCCGGTGTCACTTCCTGAAACTCCCCCCACAAAGATGGACCAGACGGAGTCTCCATCACCTCGCGCTCTCTACCTACTGCCTCTAATCCAGCATCAAAGTTGCTCTGAATCAGAGCGATCTTGTCTGCAAAGTAGGTGACAAACTCCTCACAGAGGGTCTGGGACACGTCCCCATCCAGGCGGAGGGAGGCCAGACAGACCAGCCCCCGCACCACCCGAAACAGCTCCACCGGGCATGACTTCGCAGACGCTATGAGGACAGCAAGAAACTCCTTTCTCATTGCCCTCACAGCCTCAACATAGGCCCGCAAATGGGCCCTATAGAGAAGTCGGTCGGAGCGTCGCTCCAGTCTCCTGCCTACTTGCTTCATCCCCTGCAGCTCCTCAGTATACCAAGGGGCCCTGCGGTGACGAAACTGAGGCAGAGGGCATCTCGGAGCCACCCTGTCAATGGCCTCCTCCAGCAAGCTGTTCCAACGCTGGACCAGCTCATCAACAGAGTGACCATCAAGGTCCAAGGTTAACTCCTTCAGGACCTCCTGGAACCTCTGAGGTTACATCAGCCTCTGAGGGCAGACCATCCTAACTGGTTCCTTCCCATTCTGGAGAGGACGCGCTGAGAGGCTGGCCTGAAGGAGGTAATGGTCCGTCCATGACAAGGGCACAGCTCTAACCTCCCCCACAACCAGACCCCCCCCACCTCAAGGCTGGAACCGAAGTTCAGGTCGAGGGTATGCCCCCTCACGTGGGTCGAGCAGATGACCTCCTGGGACAAGTCCATGGTTGCCATGGCAGCGATGAATTCTCACTCCGCCCTGACAAGGCCGGCATCGGCGTGAATGTTGAAGTCCCCCAGGACCAAAGTCCTGGAGGAGCCCAGCACCAAAGTCCTGGAGGAGCCCAGCACCACCTCCGAGGCCAGCTCTGCTAGAGTGGTAAGGGATGTCGCTGGACAGGAAGGGGCCCAGTATACCAGCAGCACCTCTAGCTGATTTGTATACAAGGATCAAGGAAAGCTAACAAGTGAAATGGGAGATCTCCAACAGCCCTAAGACTGGCTGAACAAGATCATAGACAGAGAAGGAACAGGACCCACTGGGAGGGATTTAGGACATAGTGGAAACAGACCAACATAGAGACAGGACAAGGGGTGAGTAGACAACAACCAACATGCTCACAGTGTAGACAGATGGAGAGGGAGGGAAACTGGGCAGGAAAGGCCCCAACACTCAAGGTTACAAAAGGAACAAGGGTTCACACATGGGGAAGGGTTCACACGCTGGTAACACAGAGGGGGAACAACACCTTAGGACTCATCCACACCAGGACACGAATATACACAGAGACACAAGTAGAGGAAACACAAGCTGAAGTAAACACAAGCCTCCCTGGGTGGGGAGGTAGGTAGGGTGATCTGATCCCTGGGGTGGGGGGGGGTGTTAAACCACCCCCCACCCCAGGGATCGTACCTGCTGGTGCGAGCTCTGGGTCGGCAGTGGCGGCCCAGAGCTCGCACTAGCAGGGACTTCGGGGTAAATTTTTTTTAGCCAGGCTGGGCAGGGTGTGTGGGGGTTGTCCCCCCTTCCACCCGTGCAGCCTGGACTGGGGAAGGAAAGTAAAGTGGGGGGGGGGGTGTTGGTGGGGGGTTTTTACATTGCGGCCATTCATTTGAATGGCCGCAATGTAAAAAATCCGGTACGGGGGAATCCGGTAAACGGGCCAGATTACCGGGTTTAATCCAATATTGCCGGTACACCAAATACCGGCAGTATCGGATACCGGAAGATCCGGAATTCCCACCCCTAGTGCCCACCACAGCCCTCAGTAGCCCTAAATACCACAAAGGGCCAATCAGGCTGTGGCAGGTGGGTCCAGTCCCAGGTGCAGGCGGGACACAGTGCTGGAGGGAAGGGAATGACTACCAAGGCAGGGGAAATCCACTCCCTACAACCTCCCCCCTGTGGCACAAGGGGCAAAACACCCTCAAACTTCGAGGCCCAGCCCTGACCCAAGTACTGGTGTTAGAATGATATTTTAGTCACACTACTTTGAAAATTGACATGCTTTCATCTGCAGCCTCCCTCCTTTGTTTGTATATAATAAGGAGTAATATTCTCATGCAGATGTCTGAGGGGAATTCAGCCTCAGCGTAGATTTTCCTCTCCAGTCTCCAGGGAAAAGTTGAAAGCTACAGCTCTCAGAAGCTGGCAAAAACACACCTCTCTCACACACATCCAGACAGACACACCTACTGATACATCCCCCCCTTCTCTGTCTCTGTCTCTCTCTCACACACACACATACAGACAGACACACACACCTACCTCTCTCATGCACACATACATACAGATACACACCCTACCTCTCTCTGTGTGTCACTCTCACACCCCCCCACCTCTCTCTACCAAACACACACACACAAATACACTATATATTCCCTATATATTCCCCCCGGGGGAGGTCCTCCAAGCTTTCAGCTTCCCCATTGGCAAAGACCTGTGTCGACTGCAATGGCGTGATTTGTGATTCAATCCAAAGAGCACAAGCAGGGGATGGGAAGCTCCCAGCAAGCCCCCAGCTCACTGAGGGGAGGGAGGAGCACCCATACAGGCCAGGCAGGGTCCCCAAGCTGGATGCAGCTCCTAACCCCCTCCCCCTCCCCCCACAGGAGTGAATGTCCCACCGTGTGACCTGGCTGGGGAACAGCTTGGTGAGAGCAAGGAGGGGGAGGGCTTGGAGCTTAATCCAACAGCTGCAGTTCACCATGTCAGGGAGAGATTGAGGAGGCGGTGACTAGGAGCTGCATACAGGTCAGGGACCAGCCGATCTGAGCAGAGCTTGCCACCCCCAACACAAGCAAGCACATGCTGCCCCAGCTTGCCCCAGCAGTCCCTGATGCCACTCAAGCCATCGACAGTGGACCCAGCTCACCCCATGTGGGGGGAGGGGGGAGCACCCAGCGTAGGCCAAGTAGGGTCCCCAAGTTGGATGCAACTCCTAGCTCCCTCCTTCTCATTCCCGCCCCCTTGCAGGGGTGAGTGTCCCACTGTGTGACCTGTCTGGGGAGCAGCTTGGGGAGAGTAAGGAGTGGGAGAGCTGGGAGCTCAACCCAGGGGCTGCAGTTCACCCTTGCAGGGGGAGATTGACAGCTTGAAATAATAGAGTGAGGAGGAGGAGGGGATGCTTATTGCTGCTTGCAGGGCTGAGGCAGCTCCTCCAGGCCCACAGCACTCAGAGCACAAGAGCCGCTGGGGATCAGGAGATGAATCCTTAACTGTCAGCAAAAAAGGGAGCGTGACCTCCAGCAACTCCCATCCTAATGGGGGAAGGCCCCCGCTGGGCAGGGAAACGGGGCGGGAAAGAGAGAATGTCTCCCTTCCTGCCACCTCCCTGTAAGGGAGGGTGAATCCTAGCCAAGAGCCGCCCACCCCTGTGGGGCTCTGGCTCCTACCCTGCCACTACAGAGTTGGGCTCAGGGGGACTCAGGCAAACCCCCGCTCTACAGGAACCACACTCAGCTCAAGTCCCAGAGCACACTTTGAAACTGACACAGGTGGCAATCCCTGCTTCTAAAGAAATCAAGAAGCTGCTCCGCTCAGTTCAAGTCAAGCTCGCTGGGCCCTGAGAAGCATGGGCACTACTGTGCATGCACGAGCCAGCAGAATTGATTTTTTTTATTGTTTAATAACTCAGTTTTGGATGCACCAAGCACTATTATACTATAGTAGCACTTGGTTGCCATCAGGCTCCAAGACTGTGAAGTTTCAGGTCTCAACTCATCAGGGGGAGGAGATATTGATCGTTCAAAATTGTCGGGACTCTGCATTTTGACCACTAGTAATTAACTTTTAAACAGTTATAACTTTTGATTTTTCTATCTGGATCTTCTTCAAATTTTGCATGTATGATGGTCCCCACAAATGCAAGCTATGGATAGGGCTGAAACGAGATGGGAATAAGTCCTCGTGAAACTCTTCTCGAGAATTGAGAAGCATAGTCGAGCTCTTGACCTCTTCTCGATCACTATGTGATAAAATCGTGGACAAAGGCGAGAATACTGCTTGCCTTCTGTGCATGTAATTTGCGCCTGGAAGGGCAGGGAAAAGCTCCGACAGGGACTGTGTGGCTCTGATAAACTCCAGTGCGCCGGCCTAGCTTTCGGGTGCGTGTGTGTGTGTCTTTCTCTCTGCAGAGTGTGCGCAGAGGAAAGTTTCCTCCAACTTCTGGACTCCTGCCCAGCTCCCAGGGATTGCCTCAGTCAGGTGAAGGGAAGAGCAGCTGGCAAGCATTTGTGTCAGCCAGGCAGAGACACTCCGCTAGTGACTTAAGTTAGGGCAGTTGGGAATGTCACGGGGAATGCCCAAAATTTGCAAGGGAATGTCCTGAGTGCCAGGAAATGTCCTGAGGGTTGAAGAGGTGTGGCCATCAGGTTTTTCAGGGCCTAGCAGGAGAGGTGTGGGCTGGGTGGGATGGAGAGTTTGTGGGGTGGAGTGCTCCAGGGCCCCAGGCTGGGTGGGTTGGAGAGATGCAGGAGGGGGGCACTCCAGGGTCCCAGGATGAGAGGTACAGAGGAGGGCACTCCAGGACCCTGGGACAGGGGGATAGAGAGGCACCAGGGAAGGCACTCCAGGGCCCCAGGACATGAATGGAGAAGCACAGGGGAGGGTACTCCAGGGCCCCGGAGGAGCAGGGTGGAGAGACACAGGGGAGGGCACCTCCAGGGCCCCAGGATAAGCAGGGTGGAGCGGCACAGGGGAGGACACTCCAGGGCCCTGGGATAGGGGGATGGAGAGGTGCAGGGTGTGCACCAGGGCTAGGCAAGGTGGAGAAGTACGGGAGGCACTCCAGGGGTGAAGGCCAGGTGGGAGGAGTGCAGGGGGCACTCCCGGACTCTGAGTTGGGGAGGGGGAAGCACAGGGGCCCCTGATGTTTGTCTTTATCCTGGGTCCCACCATTTCTAAGGTCAGCCCTGAGTGAGCCAGTCATAGGCACAGTTGAATGGGGTGGGTGAAGCCAAGCATGTGCAGAGCTGGGATGTAGGAGTGCCACATCCCATCCCCACCCTTTCCTGTGTCAGAGATTTTAAAATCCAGCATGCAGCAACCAAGCGGTCCTGTTTGTGCCTTCCTCCACAGTGTTTGAGACAACAGAATCATTAACTAACCTGAATATACTCTCTGTGTTTATTTATTGTCCAGGTGCTTTCAAAATTCACAGCTGGTTCCCCTTAATTGTGTTTTTCCTCCTGTTACCTTTCCCTTTAAAATGGTTTTATACAAATTTATATTTTAAGTGGAGTTTATATTTTATTGTATGTACTGGTACTCAGTGCTCTGAGTACCATTTGGTCAGGAACCTATACAAATACAATCTATTTATTATTATTTATTATTATTATTATTATTTATTTATTTATTTATTTACTATGGGTGGGACACCGGGGAGAATACAGGATACTGGATTTACCGGTATCGGATCTCCCCGGTGTCGGATTTACCAGTATTGGCATACCGGATTTTTAACATTGGCCGCATACCGGTTTTTTTACAATGCGGCCATTATTTCAATGGCATGCAATGCAAAAAACTGGTAATGCGCCCAATGTTAAAAATCTGGTATGCCGGTACCAGTGAATATTGGATTATCGGATTAATCTGATACACCCGATTATTGGGTGTATCAGAGTAATCCAATAATGATATTCTCACTCCCTATTATTTACATAGAGGTAATTAGATATTTTCAGGCAAAACGTTCTCTTTTAATTGCCACTAGAAAAATACCGCTTTAACGTACAGATACCATAAAAAGAGCAAATAAATAAAAAAACCTGTAGCTGAAGATTTACAATATTTGAAATCACAATATCAAAAAGTCAACAATGCTAAAAATAAAAAAATCAACCCTATCTCCTCTCCTTCTTGTCACTTTCAAGATATTGCTGACCTCAACACAGGATCTGACCCCCAGTGTCTATAAACCACCAACACTCTCCTTAAAATACCTCAACTAAATGACAGAGAAAAAGCCAATAAGGTGGCAGCAGGTGCCTGGAAAGTTAGCAATTCAAGCTTCTGTACGAAGAGATGGGAAATAATGAAAATTTGAGACTCCAAAGCATCTCACAAAAAATTAAAACTACTACTTTTTTCCTGCCCAAAAGAGTCATCATTTTCTTTGGCTTTTTAATACAATAAGTAAAATAAATAAATAAATAAATAAATAAATTTTTTTAAAAAATTGGTTGAAATTGGCATTTTGAAACAAAAAGTTTAATTTCACATTGACACTTCAAAAAGATGGAGACAAAGTAGATCAGATGATATCTTCTATTGGACCAACTTTTTTTGTGACTGCACGTGGTCTTTCAGGACACACAGGGCCCTGTTCCAATAAAAGAAACAACTTGGTAACCACATTTTCTATAGACTTCAGAAGGACATGTAAATTTTTGTTTAAAATTTTGCTTTATTTTATTTTATTTTATTTTATTTTATTTATTTTAAACATTTCTTAGTCGCCCCATATGCCTACGGCATCTCGGGGCGACATACAATCCAATAAAAACAATAAAATAAAATAAATCTTTAAAAACAACACACAATTTAAAACAGGATTAGGACAAATAAATCAGAAATCGAAATAAGGGTAGGGTGGTGCTAAAAACCCTACCCCCCCCCCCCCACACACACACCAAGGCCCCTTAGGAAATCATATTTTTTTAACAATACTTTAATTTTTTTAAAAAAATCTGGGATTCTGTTTTGGAGAAAATTTCAGTTTTCTGACCAGCTTTACAGAAAAACTCCCTTCCTTGTTATCAGTTCAAGTTTCACTACAGTCACTCCGATTTCCAGACTCCAAGCTACCTCAACCTTTAAATATTTTTAACCAAAATATTAGAAGCAATCCAAAATCCAGTGCAATTCATGGCCAGTGTTATATGCTCTCCATGTGAAACAGGAGTAGGAAACATCAGAGCTGGGGCTCAAATGCGGTCTGCAGCTGGTTTTTATGTGGTCCCTTTCCTGTTCCTGGATCTAGTCCCTGGCTCCAGTTGCTATCTCCCAAACACTGAAAAACTGAACTCAAGTAAGGGAGCAGAGATGAGGTCATGCACACATGGATAAGGGGCAGATTCATGACACAGATTCATGATCTGGACACTTCTCTTCCAGAATGCACTCCTTACCTGAGCTTCTGTGTAGTCCTTGGAGCTTGTACTAATTTTCAAAGTGACCACTGGGAAGGAAAAGGTACCCCTCCTGATGTAAGACAGACAGACAAACTCATTCTGTGTCAGCGTAGTCTTCTGGAAGGTTGCTACATAGGGTATATTACAACTATTAAACAGTGATGCGACAAAGGCTTTGGTAATGTCTTCACCCGATGAAATGGTTTTACATTTCCCTCAGTCAGTTTTATATGTGAAAATGCATTCTTTACTGTTTCTGTATCTGGGCTTTCAATGGCAGAAATTCACCTGCAGACTACAGTTGTCTTGAGAATTGCTATTGTATCTTAGCAGGAGGCCTGATAAGATTAGTGATGAAAATTTAGGGTTTCCCAAGCAACAACATATAGAAAGAAGTGATCTGACTATGAAGTTTTCATCTTCTTATGATTTTTTTTTTTTTACACTAATCTGGGTCTAGGACCGTTTTTAGACGTGGCGTTGGAAAATGCCTCCTGAGCTGCACATTAAGAGAGAAGCTGTGCTGCGCTGCCGGAAGTGACATTCTCCCCGTTGCCAGCAACGGTGGTGTCCGGAGACGCGGCGCTTTGCAGAGGCGCATTCTAGAGACCTGAAAATTGAGGTGTCTAGAACGTGCCTCTGCAAAGCGCCACATCTCTGGCTGCCGCCGTTGCCGGCAATGGGGAGAACGTCACTTCCAGTGGCGCAGCTTCTCTCTTAACGCGTGGCTCGGGAGGCACTTGTTCATCGCCTCGTCTAAAAGCGATGTGAGACTCAAGTTCTGACACATCCACAACTGATTAGCTAACACATCCACAGCTGACTAGGATCTAGCAGCAACACCTGCAAAAATAAAGTTGAAGTTTGTTGCATATTTAAACAGCCTTTTGCTCCTGATTCCCCACCCCTCTCCATATTATACCCCTCCCTTCCATTGTTTTTGTTTTTTTCCTGAGTGCTTGTCCACTCTTACTAACCAATGCCACATACCCCTAACTTAAGGTAAATTTCTATAGGGAATCGTGAAGCACCCAAGGTATTCACTGAACATAAATATTCATAGCTATTAATAAATTCCAGATAAGTTCATAATTATTCATTGACAGTACGTACACTAGATTCCTGATGAATTATTCATAAGCTTTGTTTATGGTATGAGCATTATTAACTGATTAATGACAAATCTCAATGAATGTTTTGAGCTGCACAGGACTTGAACATCCATCAATTACAAAGTCATGCATAGTATATCAGCCTTATGTTAGATGAACAGTTAAATTAAGGCAGGGGTAATAATTCAATTTGCAATACTTTGGTTTAAATTCAGAGCATACATTTTATTAGCTATTAAGTGAAATTCATCCTACAAATTAATATAGCCTTAAAAGAATACAAAAGGGTATTGATATAATACTTAAAAGCAAAAATGGTAGAAATTGGAACCAATATAAGGGTTTTAATGGCTTTCTAAATGAAAGATTACAAAATGAATAAGTGAATATGTTTCTTGAAGTAAAACACCTAAGTACATAGAAAGGATGACTTGACATCTAAAAATAGCAGTGTTTGTCTTTCTAGAGAGTACTAGTTGTCAGGGACATAGTGTGCTAACGCACCATGCAAGGTTTTTCTCTGGAAATATTAAAGCAGGATTATTGTATTTAATATCCAGAGACAAATCAATCATGATTTACCTCCAAAATACATATGTGCACTATGGAGGTGGAGTGGGAGGAAGAGAGCCTTGCTGACTATTAATCTTCACATGAGAGACAGTGTAACCCGAGAAAGGTAGAAATACCTCAGAGTGCTAGTCAGTCTGGTTTTTGGCATTAGGTGTTAAGGAGATTTATAAAGGCAAAAATGGCAACAAAGAAGTTAAGCACCCACATGTCATTTTTGTCTTTGAAAATTTATCCCAGGGGCCTACTCTTTATTTTTAGAAGACATTATCAGATTAGACTAACATTAGTGATGAGAGAATAGCAATAATAAGTTATGAATACATCTAGTATGAAACCATTATTAATGTTTTTGGGGACCGCTGAATACCGCTTGATGAATCAGCCTCCATACTTGCATCAGATGATTTTACACAGACACAGGCATTATACCTTTTTAGGGAAGGTTATTGAACGAGCAGTGGCACTGCAGCTCCAGGTGCATTTGGATAGTATCGGTTTCCTTGACCCTTTTCAGTCTGGGTTCCGCCCCGGCTATGGTACTGAGATGGCGTTGGTGTCCTTCGTGGACAATCTCCGCCGGGAGATGGATGCAGAATGTTCAACATTTCTGATGCTGCCAAATCTCTCGCTGCTTTTGATACCATGGACCATGGGCTGCTGCTGAGATGGCTGCGAGACCTGGGGGGTCTGGACGGGAGTGTCCTTGGGTGGTTCCAGTTATTCCTCTCAGGGAGAAGCCAGCGGGTGGTGCTGGGGGCTGAAACATCAAGCCCCCTGGCCTTGACCTGCGGCATTCCGCAGGGTTCAATCCTGTCTCCATTACTATTTGTATATGCAGCCCCTGGGGAAGATCGTGAGAGGGTTCGGGGTGCGAAGTCACCAATATGCTGATGATACTCAGCTGTACCTCTCATTTTCAACTGACCAAGGTTCTGCTGTCTCGATACTTTCCCAATGTTTGGAGGCCGTGGCAGATTGGATGCGGCAGAGCAGACAGAAACTTAATCCCGATAAGACGGAGGTAATAGTGGTGGGGAGGACGAGGGGGGTGCTGGTTCCTCTGGTGGGGGGGTGGGTCTGCCCTTCTGTTGCTCTTCAGGTTCGGAGTCTGGGAGTGGTGTTGGATTTGGACCTCCGTCTAGACTGGCAGGTGGAGGCAGTGGCCAAAACTGCCTTTTGCCAGCTGTATCTGGTATGGAGGCTCCGTCCATACATCTCCGGGCCTGACCTGGACACTCTCATCCATGCCTTTATCACCTCGAGGCTAGACTACTCCAACATGCTCTACGTGGGGCTTCCCCTGCTTCTGGTCTGGAGGCTGCAGCTAGTGCAGAATGCGGCAGCCCGTCTCCTTACAGGGATGGGTCGGTGGGAGCACATAACACCTGTGCTCTGCACTCTGCACTGGTTGCCTATAGTGTACCGGGCCAGATTCAAGGTGCTAGTTTTGATCTATAAAGCCCTACATGGTCTGGGCCCCTCATACCTCAGGGACCGCCTCGCCCTCCGCGTCTCAGAGCGATCCCTGCGGTCTACCAGGGGCGCCTTCCTGGAGTTCCCCCGTGTTAAGCGTTGGGCCACAATGGAAAGGGCATTCTCGGTGGCCAGGCCACGACTGTGGAATTCCCTCCTGGAGGAAGCTCGCCTGGCCCCGGGTCTGCTGGCGTTCCGCCAAGCCTGCAAGACCTGGCTGTTCGCCCAGGCCTTCAGAGGTGAGGGTGGGGTAGGTAGGTGGGGAGCGGTTGGATTTTAAGATGTTAAAGTGTTTTAAATTTTTATGATGATTATTGTTGTTTTTATTTGTTGTAAGCCGCCCCGAGATGGCGTAAGCATGAGGGGGCTGATAATAAATGCGACTAAATAAATAAATAAAATAAATTATCTTGCACCGCTCTTAATCATGGGGCACTTTCCAATGTGACAAAATGTGTACCGTTTGCCTCTGTGAGAAACTCCAGGAGGCAAATGCTGCGCAGCTTTTGTCATGTGGGAAAACAAAGCCGTGTGCTTTTGGCACCGTTCACGCGCAGGATGGAGAGCTTGATTTTTGCATGATCAGCACCAAAGCCATGCAGCTTTGTTTTCGCACATGACGAAAGCCATGTAGCATTTGCCTCTTGCAATTTCTCACTGAGGCAAATGGCGCACATTCTGTCATGTGGGAAAGCGCCCACAGGCTGGGGCCTTAAGAGTCCACATTAATAAAGGTGATCTTGCCTCCGCAAACCTGGGGGACACACAGTTGCTGTTGCTAGGAAAGGGGTCAGGGAGAGGGATTCCATCTACTGCACCAGGGGCCATTCCAACCTAGCTACACCTCTGCTTCTTAGGTAGGCCACTGATCACCAAAGACCTGAAGACAGAGATCAGGTGAAAGTCAAAAGGGGAGAGAAGAAAAAACAGAGCAATTTAATACCACAAAAAGATGGATGCATGACAGAGGTCAGTTGGTACATGTTACATTTTAAAAAGGCATGAAAATTCCGATTAGATGTTATTAGGGCCTTTCAACTTAAACAAAAAAAGTATGGACTGAAGTCAAACTGTGATTAAACATCTCTATTCAGGAATAACTTCTTGTCTTGGCTAAAATGCAACTGCTATAGGCAAGTCAAATTTTGTTACATCCAAACCATATTAGAACCCCTATTAGCCATAACATAGGGTGAAAACAGACATGATGCTAACCACCCTTTAACCACTCTTGGTGTTTATTTATGCATTTTTCAGGGCTGTATTGGTTTCCTATTCAGCCCTGCAACATGCATAAATAACCACCAAGGGTGGTTAAAGGGTGGTTAGTGTCATGTCTGTTTTCACCCATAGTTTATGTACAATTTTAAAAAGCTGGATGTAAGGCCATAGTACCAAGGTGGGCAAAGTTCCCATCCCCAGAAGCCATGCACTAAAATCTTCATATGGTTGAGAGTCCCAACACATACCTCTACTGCTTCATGACTGGGTGGTAGATCCAACACTCTGATGTCCTGACTGCTGAAAATCTGAGGAGCAACTGCAATTCAGCTGTGAGTCTCTGTTGCAATGAAGTAAGACACAGGACCGTTAAATAAGCATGATGGGCAGATTCACCCCTGGCTGAAAGTCACACTTGAACAGTAGGGATGTGCGAACGCGGTTCGGATGTTCGGAGTTCGGACTGAACTCGGTCTGTTCGGATGTCCGAACCGAACTCAAAAATGGCCAGACAGTTCAGTCATGTTCAGATGAGTTCGGATAAGTTTGGGGGTGGGAAAAATGTGACTTTGGGCAGGAAAAATGTGATTGGAAGGGGGAAGCAGCTGAGGAGCAGACTTCCTGGCACCAGGGGTGGAGACCAGGGGTTGTTTCAGGGCTAAATGATACCAATACAGAAAAAAAATCTTCAAATTGGCATCTGTATCGATAGTGCTATTTTTGACTGTTCGGCCAAGTTTGGCCAAACCGAACTCCGCTGAACCAAACAACTGAACCTGAACCGAAAGACTGAACGTCTGAACATCTGAACTGCATTCTGTTTGCACATCCCTATTGAACAGCCCAACAGCAGTTCCTAAGGTTCCTGAGCCACAGTTTGCCTGCCCCTGACATAGTAGTAGATGTGTAACTGGGCACCCACAAAAACAGGCACCTTATCGAATCTGGGATGCCTGACTCGACCCGCCCATGTTTTGGCACCGATCAGTGCCTGAATGTGATCCAACAGGCTACCCAATGTCCTGGAAGTGCACTTTCAGATTTCCACGTACATCCTGGGAAGCCAATCCCAGCTCCTGCTTGCACTCATGCACTCCCTGGGCTGATTCACCTGCCCAGCTGCCCTGCCTGGCCCCAGCCAGAGTTCAGCTGAGCCAGGTTTCTCGCACTTGGTTTTTGTAAGCAGGAAGAGTAAGTGAGGAGACCTCTCTTTGAATACCCACCTGACTAAAAGCATTGCAAGCATATCCTGTGCTCAACCTGTACATATACTCCTGTTATGGGGACTGTGGCGTGCCGCACACCTATTGATTTTTTGGCTAGAAGCCGGCACCTAGAGCACCGGGAGAGGCCTCCTCACTTCCCACCCCTGTTCATAAAAACAGAAAAAGAAGAACCTTGATCAGCTGAGCAGCAGCCAGGAGGAGCACCTGGGCAGTAGGAGAAGATGGGCAGGAGGAGCAGACTGGGGACTGCACAGATGCAGGTGGGACCTGGAATAGAAGTCCTTGAAAGTTCTGGAAAACTGGGAAAGCCCACTTCTGGGACAGTTTTTTTAGGGGGTGGGGATCTGGGCACCTGCTGGGTCACTGGGTAACTTGTCTGGGCCCAATGGGGTGACTGAAAAATATGGGTATTACCCACAAGTACTTATTGAAGTACTGCCTGAACCCTTACATAGTAGCTATGTGACAGTTTTAAATCATGAATATTGATACGAGGAGTCATCATATGAAGACAGAACAGTGAAAGAGGACAGAGTTCAGTCAACATAGTTTAAGGGTAGTCTGGAAACAATAAATTGTGGTGAATCCTGTTTCCACTGGATCATTCTCCTTCATTTGCGCAATATGGAAACTTACCAGCTTTGCCGTGTTTTTGCCTTTTGTTGTTATTTTTCACGAGTTGAACTGAGCTGCTACCAGGATGATCCCAAGCCACATGTGTGACCTGTGCACATCCTCAAGGGTTGTGGAGATACAAAAGTGCTGGCTAAGTGCCAGGGAAGTGCTGAAAAATCACCATAAAATTGCTGTAAAAGTACTGTGAAACTGTCATAGAAGTCCCCCAAAGTTCCTGATTCCTTAAAATCACCAAAATGGAAGTGGATTGAAGTAACAAAAAGTGACAAATAGTGACAAAAATGCTGGAAATGGATGGGAAATTATGAAGAATCACAGGCACTGATACTGACAACGGCAGAAGCTATTGGAGTCATGGAATCACTAGAAACTGACAAAGTACCAGTAAATACTTGCAAACACTCCTGAAAGGTTAGCATTTCCCTGAGGAACGGGAACACTTTCTCTCATCTCAGCCCTATTTAACGGCTCTTAGGTCTTGACAAAAGCAAAGGAATGTTGTGAGATGATGCACAAAGAGTAGGTTGAGTATCAGTGAAGAGATACTCTGAAAGAAGCAGGAGAAAGACCTCCAACTTATTTCCAATTAGCAATCTTTACAACCTTTATTACATATAGGATTATTGGCACAAAACTACATTGTAAAGTTAAAGCAAGAGAGTGACTACAAAGCTTAAATGTTGGTTACAGTTTTTGTTATATTTTCATTTTCCTTATTTTTAGCAATTAGGGATAGTTAAATGTAGGATTATCCCCTTTGGCACAAAACAAGGGGCTACATACTATAGCCTCTATACTGTTTCTCTCTCTTTTCTCCAGCACAGTAGCCTAATTAAATTCTTCCCTCGACAACAAGTTACTTCCAAATTGAAACTGACCCTGGAGATCATTGTCTCTGTAGCATCAATTATGAACTCTAAACATATTGAAGTACATGGTTCAATTTAGCACTATTTTGTCTCTCTTTTCTCTCTGCAGCCCTGGAAAGTTATTAACAAAACAGTTCCCTTAGTATTCCTTAAAATCAATTAAATGTCTTCCATCAGTATCAGGATGTGTATCTGGATTGAGCTCTCTCCATGCTAATCATTTTTTATTTCTACAATGCCATTCCTACGATGTAACCAAATGTAACAATACACGTGTTCGGCCAATGTATAACAACATCAACAATTTGTGTTGCCAGTTGTATGCATGGTTATGTGCTCCAACATTTGAGTGCCTACCTATTTGTCTCCTTCTTCTAGCTATTCCTGGATGATATCCCCTGGTGCAACACGCCTGGATTTGATTAAAACTACTGCCTAAACAGCATGCTTATATCCCATCTTTGTGTATGGAAACTCATGATTAGGCGTGCAATTGCAATTTGGCTTCAAGTATTTGTTTTCACTCTTAATCCTATCATTGATTATGCACATACAGTTATAAGATTGGAAGGAATTTCAAGGGTCATCTAGTCTGATCCTCACATACATATCTTTATGCACAAATCCTTTAACTCCCTCCCTGCCCACATCCGCCTCGCCCCTCCCTTCAAATCCCTCCTCAAGACCCACCTCTTCTGTTTTGCTCTCCCCGACTCCTCGCTCCCCTCACCTAACTCCTGCTGATACCCTCCAATCCATCCAGTACAATTTGTTACCTGAGGTCTGTCATATTCTCACCACACGGACCAGCCAGCCATCATTCTCGATGTAACCAAGCCAAGCACGTGCACGTAAGACCTCGCATCTTCGTGAATGTTACACTCCTTGTGTCTCGCTCTGTTCCCCTTCAGTTGTCTCCCCCCCGCCCCCCAGTCTAGGGCAGGGACAGACACAGTCCATTACTTTGTAAAGTGCCAGGTACATTGCTGGCACTATGTAAATGCTTGCCAATAAAATAAAATAACAACAACAACAAGAAGGTACAGTATGATTACTGTATGTGGATTAGGGGGGAGTCAGACAGTATACTGTATCTGGATTTAGACCCAAACACTGCAAACCCAGCTGCTCCACATCCCCCAATCTCATTCACATCCCATGCCTTCCCCAAAACGAATTAACTTTCTCCTGCTCCCTCTGGAACTGCCGCTCTTCCGTGACTAAAGCCCCCTTCATCCATGATCTCTTCCTCTCTCGCCCCTTTCAACTCCTTGCTCTTACAGAAACCTGGATCTCACCCTCCAACTCTGTTACCCCGGCCACTCTATGCTCGAGGGGCCTTTCGTTCTCTCACCAACCCCGCCCTGAGGGCCAGGGGGGTGGTGTGGGTTTCCTCCTTGCCAAGCACTGCCAATTCAAAACCCTTCCCCCTCCTCCCTCCCTCTCCTTCCCTTCCTTTGAGGCCTATTCTGTGTGTTTATACTCCCCCCCTACACCTTCGTGTTGCTGTCATCTACCGCACCCCGGGTTCCCTCTCCTCTTTTCTCCCAGACTTTGAATCCTGGCTCACCTTCTTCCTCTCTGATGACACCCCCACTCTCATTCTTGGTGATTTCAACATTCACGT
>QEPC01015155.1:2574589-2637987 GCA_003113815.1 Sphenodon punctatus | reverse complement strand
CCCCCATGCCTGGAACTCCCTCCCTACCCACATCCGCCTTGCCCCCTCCTTCCGCTCCTTCAAATCCCTCCTCAAGGCCCACTTTTTCCTTGCTGCCTTTCCCAATGCCTGCTAGTCGTTCCCCATATACTTACTGTCTGCCCTCCTCTGCAGACTGCTTCAACCAACCTGATTGTAACCAAGCCAAGCACATGCACCTGAGACTTCACATCCACCTGAATGTTTGTTTGTCTTCTCCCCTGTCTCTCCCACCGTCGCCTCTCCCTGTCTTCCCCCTCCTTGTCTTTTAGATTGTAAGCCACAGGCAGGGAGTGCATCTATTTCTATGTTCTGTACAGCACCAGGTATATGTCTGGCACTATATAAATGTTTATAATAATAATAATAATAATAATAATAATTCATTAATTAATAATAAGGTCCCTCATGAGAAACTGTTGAGGAAATTAAACAGTCCTGGAATAAGAGGGAGTGTCCTGTCATGGATTGGTTAAAAGTTAGGATACAAAGAGTAGGACTAAAATGGTCAGTTTTCACAGTAGAGAGAAGTTACTACTGGAGTGCCCCTGAGATCTATACTGGGACTAGTGTTGTTGAATATATTCATTAATGATCTGGAGAAGGGAGTAAAGAGTGAGGTGATCAAATTTGCAAATGACATTCAGGGTAGTTAAAACCTAAGCAGACTGTGAAGACTTGCAGAAGGATCTTGTGAAATTAGATGACTATGCATCTGAATGGCAGATGAAATTTAAAGTAGACAAGTTTAAAGTGATGCACATAGGGAAAAATAACTCAAGCAATATTTATATAATGCTGGGTTCTAAATTAGGAGTTACCACTCAAGAAAAGGATCTTGGAATCATTGTGGACAGTACATTAAAATCCAGATTAGTGTACAGTGACGGTCAAAAAAGCAAACAGAATGTTAGGAATACTTTGGAAAGGAATAGAGAATAAAACTGAAAATATAATGCTTCTATACAGAACTACAGTATGACCAGACCTGGAGTATTGTGTGCAGTTCTGGTCGCCTCATCTCAGAAAAGACATATAGAACTAGAAAAGGTACAGAGAAGGGCAAGAAAAATGATCGAGGATATGCACTGTCTCCTGTATGAGGCTTGATAGGTTGGGGCTCTTCAGCCTGGAGAAGAGACAACTGAGAGGGGCTATAATAGAAGTTTATAAAATCATGAGTGGGGTGGAACATGTAAATAGGGAGCAGTTATTTACCCTCTCTAAGAGTACTAGAACAAAGGGACACCCCATGAAATTAACTGGCAGCCGAGTTAAAACAAATAAGAGAAAGTATTTTTTCACTCAGCGTACAATTAACTTGTGGAACTTACTGCCAGAGAAAGTGGTCATGACTGGTAGTGTAGCTAGTTTTAAAAAGGGATTGGATAAGTTCTTGTAGGATAGGTCCATTAATGGCGATAAGCCAAGTAGGTTTTGGAACGTACTCTTGGGGGTTGGAACAACAGGTAATGGATTGCCCATTGTGAACTGTTAGGTACTTCTCCCAAGAGATGGAGATTGGTCACTGTTGCAGATAGGATGCTGGGCTTGATGGACCATTGGTCAGACTCCGTATATATGCTTGCCCTAGAGCAGGGGTGGGGAACCTGAGGTCCGGGGGCCAAATGCGGCCCTCGGCAAGTTTTTATGTGGCCCCTTTCCAGTGCCTGGATTTGGTGCCTGGATCCAGTCTCTACCCCCAAGCACTGAAAAACTGAGATCAGGATAATAGAGCAGAGAGGAGGGCATGCACACACAGCTAGGGTATAGGTCCATGGTCCAGATCCATGATCTGGGCCCTCCTTTTTTTTAATACACCTGTTAAGCACCCCCACCCCCAACCTCTATGTGGCCCTCGGAGCTTGTACTAATATTCAATGTGGTCCACAGGACAGAAAAGGTTCCCCATCCCTGCCCTAGAGTAAGGTATGCATTCACTCCTCATTTTACATATTCCACTCCTGTGATGCCCCACTGATATAAGATCAATCTATACTACCCAAAGGGAACTTAGCTACTACTGTTCGTCTATACTCTACTGAGCAGTAGATAACTGCTCAGCAGTTACCAATTAACTACTCTACAGTGAAGTGCTTGTATAAGCAAACTTTGAAAGTCTTAGGCTGCTTGCCCAT
Organism: Sphenodon punctatus; assembly: GCA_003113815.1. Taxonomy (NCBI): domain Eukaryota; kingdom Metazoa; phylum Chordata; class Lepidosauria; order Sphenodontia; family Sphenodontidae; genus Sphenodon; species Sphenodon punctatus. The sequence goes on along the minus strand of QEPC01015155.1, from coordinate 2,635,831 downwards.
GTTCAGGGAAGGGCAGGGACTAATGTGAATTTAACTCACATTGGCACGGTCACGTGAAACCCCTAATCGTGGGTACGGGAGTTTTAGGATTATTTTTCCATTCCCCCGTTAAATTCAATAACATGAGCCAGGGCTCAAAATCCAGCCCTGTATTGTGTTGTTATTATTGAATTTAATGGGTGAATGGAAAAATAATGCTAAAACTCCTGTACCCATGATCAGGGGTTTCACATGACTCTGCTAATGTAAGTTAAACTCACATTAGTCCCCACCTCGTACTGAATGTGGGCAAGCACCCTCAGTTTTCTAATGTGCACTAGGGATGGGCGAACAGAACATGGTTCAGATGTTTAGATGTTCGGTCATTCGGTTTGAAACCTGAGTTTGGGTTCGATGGTTCGGTTCAGCCAAGTTCGGTTTGGCTGAACTTGGCCGAACATTCAAAAATAGTGCTATCGATACCGAAACCGAAACAAAACCAAAACCTATTTTTTTGCCCTGAAAAGACGTTTTTCCTGCCCCATAACTCATCCGAACTTGACCGAACTGTTCAGTCGTTCGAGAGTTCAGTTCAGATGTCCAAACAGACCGAGTTCGGTCTGAATTCCGAACATCCGAACCGCGTTTGCCCATCCCTAATGTGCACAAAATGTTCTGGTGTCTATTTTCATGTGTTAACTCTTCTTGTTTAGAATGCTGTGTATTGTATAATTGATCTCAATTCTGGGAGAAGTGGAGGAATTGTATGCGTTGATTCACAAAGTGTTGTGCCAGCACAAGTAACTGGGGCTTGCCTTGGTGCAGGATCTGAGCTTTTATTAGTAAAGAGCATCTTACCTATGCATGGTGGAGACTGCTAAGAAAGTTACATGTACTGGGGGATTTGGCAGGATTCTGCATTACTGTGCTCCTCCCCCCCCGCCCCCGAATGAGGACAACCCTGCAAACAAATAATACATCAGCACTTTTCAAGAGTCTGTACTTGTACTCCAATTGCTAATTCATGTATATTTTATTTAAATATTTCCTGGGAAATGGCCATCTACATAAACACTGGCAGAGTGAAGAGAAGAAGCAAAGATGATGTTCTTTGCTTTTCGCTAGTTTTGCTAATGAGGCATTTCCAACTTTGTTAACATTCTCACAACCTTTTTGCCTATCTAGGGAATAAGAGATAATTAAACAAAATATGGATTAGATTATTTCAGAACAGATTTTCTAATACATTTTAAATTTAAATTGTTTCATTTCTAGTTGGAGATTGAAATTAATTCCTGCTGGAAAATAAATCAGAATATCTGCATGGCATTAGAGGTTAATAGATTTTTAATTTCCTTTGTGAACCTTTGTTCTATTGGTGTCCGAAAAACTTATAAATATGTGGTACATTAAGGGGAATACATAGGAGGTCTTGTTTTTACCTTTTGTTTTGTACATAAATCAAATTTAAGACCTGCTGCAGGAAAGCAGATTAAATTAAGTAAAGGGGAGGGGGGAATATTTCTCTGGTACCACAAGCTATAGAATGTTCTGGCTCCAGTGAGTCAGAAAACTGCTGGAGAACAGAATACATAATTTTTGTAGGGTAGGAAATGTACTAGACAATATCCAACCTACTCGATTATTTCTTACTGCTGAGCACAATTGCAATCTCCTGTCAAGCACAGCTTTATTTGTGCGTCCTGTGTATGCTCAATAAATGTTGAATACAAAACCATTTTTTGCCCAGAAAGAGCTATTTTCATTTCTGTCATGCATACACATTGACTGATTTGCAAGAGTCTTAGTCAAGTATTGTGCCCTTACTCTGTTGAAAATGGAGTCAAACAAGCTGTAAAATACTTGCTACTTCTTCAAAATACCCAAATCAATATGAATCCATCAGCAACTTGTAATAGATGTTCACTTTTCTAGTATCTAAAATTTAAACATATAATTTTAATGTTTAAATTAAACATCTAGTATTAGGCAAAGCATCTAATATTAAGAGAGTTCATAATGCTTGAGGATGGAAGAAATAAGAATATCTATCTGGGCCTTATTATGAGAGGCTACAAACATGAATCAGCTTGCCTTTAAATCATAACTGTATAATCAATTAGTTTCTCCACGAGCGAGAGTCACTCTGCTGCAGAGGGCTAGCAGAAGGCCTTTTGCCTCATTTTAAGCTCCACAGTGAATGGACCACACTGAAGTCAATGATAATTTTCTAGTCAGCTTCGATGGAGTCAGTAGGAAAATGCAGCGTAGAGCAGCTCAATGGGGCTCTAAATGAATTGGCATGAAAGTGAAATTTGGCAACTGGTATGGTATGGAAGTTCTGGATAAGACAATCCAGCACCCTTGCCTGTACATATCTGTCATCATTATTGCAGCAATACACATTCTGGATCAGTGATGGCTAAATAACTGCAATGGTGTGTGACAGGGTGGAAATATGTAAACAATGTGTTTCTCTTTCCTGCCTTAGCTTGTTAATTGAGTTGTCCCTGGAGTGGAACCGCAATGTTGTAATATTTGCCATGTTAAATATTGTTAAATGTTGAATGAGTGTGAAGCATCTGGGATGCCAAAAAAGTGTAAATCAGTTGTCTTGTTTAAGAATAGATTGTTAGCAGCACTGCTATTCTAATTGATGTTTTAGTGCTGGGGAATTGTGTAGTGTAACTCACCTAAGACAATAAGGGAATCAAGGATTACTAAAATGTGCCTCGTTAAGCTGTTACTGAGACACCAACTGGGAAGCAGGAAGGAAACAAAAAAGGCAGTAGGAGCAGGGGAGAAGGAGGTTGTTGCTGATGCTGAGCCTTCCAGAATGACTCTTTCACTGCTTTTAAACGAGGGGCGCTGAAGCGCCTCCTGAACGCCATGTTAAAGGAAAGCTGCCAGAAGTGATGTTCTCCCCGTTGCCAGCGGCAGCGACGGTGGCTGGTGACATGGGGCTTTGGAGGGGCGCATTCTGAAAGCCTGAAAATTGAAGTCTTAAGAACACGCCGCTCCAAAGCCCCGTGTCGCCAGATGCCGCTGCCGCCGGTAACGGGGAGAACGTCACTTCCAGCGGCTTAGCTTTAACGCGGAGTTCAGGAGGCACTTCAGTGCCCCTCATTTAAAAACGCCCAAATTTGTTGCTGAACCTGCACAACTACTATTTGCTGAAATGTCTTTTGTTTGTTGAACCCTGGGAAACTGTTTGCAACTTTGTACTGCTGATTTGTTGGATGTGGACTGTACTGCAATTTTGCTGTCAACTATGGATGCCCAATAAACTAAGGTTGTTGGAATCCAAAACTGAGCACCTGTTTTCTTAAAGGGGTGAAGACCTCAGCTCCGAGTGCTCCATAATACAGCACCACTTCCCTTTGGATTAAGGGATATGGATTTCATACACCTCCATAGCATGCCAAACACAAACTTCAGTCACTCTGAGTGGTGATTTTTTACTTTAATTGCATAAAAAATATTGATTTTGCTCCCAACAACTTTTTTCTTCACTCTTCCAAAAGGGGTAGATTTGCTCTGTTTTGTTCAGTTTCAGAACTTTAAGTATAAGAGATTTCACTGTGCACGATATAACATAAGCAAATAGAAGAGGCCAATAGGGACTAAGGAAGAATATTTATATGTAACCAGAGGTGGATGAGACATTCATATTGAAACCACTAGCCAAGCCAAACTCTCTTAGTTTTAAATTTCATTAAAGAGCAAACATTAGGCTAAGTCGGAGAACTTGGGTTGTGTTTTGAGAAAATCTGAGGTTTGAGTTCAGTAGATTACAGATACAGTTCAGAAAGAAGGATGAGGTCAGCTTGTTCTTAACTGTGGCTTTTGTCTTACATTATAGAAAGGGATCATCATCCATAGCGGAAACAGGAAACACTTCTAACTGACTAGCCATTTCGGTGGTGACAAACAAAATGTAGTTTGGAATGAGTGACTGGTGACGGGACAACAGTTATATAAAGGTACAAAATATAAACACTAGGAAAGAGTGAAAACTACTTCCAAGCTTTCCAGAAGTAACCCTGTGGCCACTTTTAAGCCTTAAACTTCCTGCTTATTAGCTTTCCTTCACAAACAACTAAATATAAAGCCCCAACCACATTCTATGTTTCTTCATCTTTTTTTCATAAGGTACCTGCCCTTTTCATATTATCTGAGGATATATGAAGATAAAAATCTGATTGAACAAATGAATAAATAAATAAATGTAAATATACACAGAACTGAAATTTAGTACTCTCCAAATAGGTATACTTGTCGAATACGCTCAACTCAATTCACCATTTGCAGATCACATAACAGTAACTACTCGCTTGGTATCTGATGAATACTTGTGCTGGATTAAAATGAGGTGGGGGGAATGTGTGGGCGGGCATGTACAAATGTCACTAATTTTATAAGTCAGCCGATAGGAAGCAACTTTTATTCCAGAGGGTGGAATAGGACTTAGGACACTAGGCACAGTTTCTGCCAAAGCAGTGCGGCTGGTCGCACCAGAAGGGCTCTAACTATAAGTTCTTTGTATGACCAATACACAATACCCATTTCTGCCTAATCCACAGTGATTCTGTTACAGCTCCTGCCACAGAACCTGGCTTTTTAACTCAAGATGTCAGATATATTTTTACATCTGGAGGTCCCTAATTCAGTCTCTGCTGATTTGGCCGAGGTAGCAGTCATCACGACTACTGTATTTCCACTGCACTAGCAGCCTTCCACAGAGATGCAAAAAGTGTCATACATTAGAGAATATCTACAAACTCTATTGCAGAATGGGAATTATGCCACAGGGACATGAAAACAAAATGCACAATCCAATCCAACAACAGTAACACTAACAGTTCCATTCATTTTACACTTGATTTTAATTCTCAGGGCAAAGGAAATAGATATGAAACTTCAGCATTATTACTTCAATAGCAGATAAAAGCTCTCAGCGGTTACTGAGAATTCTTGCTCAATATTCTATACTATTGCTATATTTAAAGCAAATTTGAAATTCATCATTGCAAAATTTTAAATGGGGCTATAGCAATTTAATTTTCTTGACTTCCATCCAGCATGGGACCCATGGGTTTGTAGAAGTTGGTGACTGGAAATCTTTTCCAAATATTACCATGCTTTCAAATGTCTTTATTCAGTACTCCATGGCATACAAAAATAATATCGATAACTGGAACTAAATTAGATAGATTTTATATCAAGATGTAATTTGCAACACTTAAAACCAATTCAATTTCTTCCCTTTTGATTATAGAGGTCTAATGCAATACAATGCAGCTTGCATTATATAGGGCATAAGCGGTTCAGAGTGCCTCATGCAATCTAATAAAAATTGAGCGGTTACTAAGGTAAAGTAAATCTTACAAATGTGTCATTCAGTGAGCTTTATACCTCAGCATTTCATATTCTGAACTACATGCTCCTGAGAATCTGAAAAACAGAGAACTTAACAACAGGAAGATCAGCACAGTGGATATTGCTAAAGCTCCAAATTCACTGGGGCCTTGGGCAAGTCATTTACGGTACAGCCACATGAGACAGTGGGCAGCCAGCCCCGATTTAGGCACCGTTGCCATGTGCTACAGTGACTCATATGCCCAGAATCCACAGACGTTCACCCAGCCTCAAGGCACAGTGGGTAGACAGCTGCTATGTGCTGCATCCTCCAAAAAAGGCTGGGGATGCAGCACGTGACAATGTACCCAAAATGCGGTAAGACTGCCCACATCAGGTTACTGTGCTGATGCTCATGCACCTGGTCCCCATGCTGCCTCACTGCACGGCAAAAGCCCACCAGCACCAGTGAGTGGCAGGCACGATCACCATTTCTGCACCTCTACATCACGGTCCGTAATGGGATGTCAGATGGGGCAGGCCTGGGCCTGCGCATGCGGCCGGTGCCTCAGCCCATCCCGGGCATGGTAGGATGTCCAATAGTGGCCTGCCCACCCAGTTTCCCTGTGGGGGCATGCCATGTGGCCTGCTCTCCTTGCCAGTCCTGAACAGTGGTGGCTATAATTGCCTGCCTCGGGGTGCACGGGGATTGGTCCCACCTGAATTCGTGTGGTTGTACCCTCTCTCTCAGAGATGAAATGGGACTTTCCCTCAAAATCCACAGTCCCCAACCCATCTGTGATGGATTGGGTATCATGGGTTACCTTGCAATATGATCTGAGCAGGTACCTGTTTTAACTCTGTTCCTCCATCCCCCAGTTCCCTCCCCCATTTTCCGGCTTACCCAGGTCTTGGAGGTGCAAGAGTAGAAGGCACAGGGGAGGTGGCAGAGTGGTCTTGGGGGAGCTGAAGAAGTGGGAAGGGTGATCCAGTGCCTTGTGGTCTTTTCTGAGGCCTGGGCCAGTCAGTGGGACCCTACTCAGGTCCTAGAAGTGCCTCTGTGGTTGGATCATCCCTCCATCTACCACTGCACCCCTCCACCTCTCCCTCATACTGCTGCAACACATGCCCACACAGATCCCAGACCACTCAGCAACAGTTTGCTCTGCTAAGCTGTACAGTGAAACATTTTAAGTTTGTTTGTTCGTCTGTCAGCCTCTCAGATGAAAGTTGAGAGGCAGAAAAGGGAGATACCGAAATATTAGAAGAAATGGTTGCTGTGAGCCAAAGCCAGTCAGCAACGTGTGATCCTTTCATGGTAGATAATGCAGGTAAAGTAGTGAAAGCTAAGGATTTTGATTTCATACAAGACAGTATTAGATATAACAGACAGGCACCTTGGGCAAGGGAATGGTCCCTTTGTTGTTCCAGCGCATCATTTATCATCATTCCCCTCTATCCCTCAAATTGTTCTCTTCCTTAAGCAGGTCCACACCCTCTCACCTTTATTCTCTGTCCCCATATCTTCTCTTCTTTAACTTCTTTACCATAAGAAAGCATTCATGTTTTAGTCTTGTCTGTTCCTTCACTCATGTCTGTAGACACCCGATTCTTCCCCTCCATTTTATTGGGAGTCTTGCCCATTCATGATACTCAACACTTCTGGAAAGTCAACACTGTCACTTAGCTGCTTGATTTTAGGCACCTATGTTTGAAAATATTGGCCTGAGTGAACAAAGGATGTATATGATTTTTATATTTCCTCAGTGGTTTAAATGTACTGGAGCCAATTCTAATAACTATGGAGGTGTGGTTGACAAGAATAAATTAATAAAAATAAATTAAAGGGATTGACACCTGTCTACATTATCCCAGTAGAGAAGAGATCTTTATTGTTATTCATTAATAAAAGTATTTTTAAACTGGACAATAATATAATTCCTTTATCTAATAATATTTGCAGAAAAGATCATACAGTACCATGGACAGTAACAAAAATGCATTTGCTGTCTATTGAACTATGCACTGCAAAGATTATGATTTTAAGATTCCATTGCCACATTCCATTAGGAGGAAAATCTATTAGAAGAGTCAAGCCATACTGAAGCTTTTATTTTTAGTTGGATTATGTTTTTACTGTATGAAAACTTGATTTTAAACTGCAGAAGTATTTAAAATTTAGTGTTGATTCTTAGCCAACCTGATGCACAAAGAAATCATGACAACTTACTACTAGTAGTTATCATTTCTATAGTGCTACTAGTTGTACACAGCATGTACTAATTATTAATATGTTTTTATGTATATCTTAATTGCTGATTTCCCACTGTGCTAGATAGTATTTCCAGCAGGAAAGCCAGCTCTGCATCCCTGCAAAGCCGCGCGGGGGTGGTCTTTCAGACCAGTTGATCGCCGCTCATATCCTGGCTGCGCATTCCCTCCCGCAGCCATAATATGCGCGGGGGTGGGGGAAGGTCTGAAAGTGGTCTTAGTCTTACTAACATTGCTGCAAATTCCAAATCTGAAATGAAGTTTTATCATTTTTAAAATATTGTCTTCTAATGTAATTTTTAAAAAAGTTGTACCTGTCAGTTATGACTCACAGTTTTCAAAATAATATTGTTATCTGAGTTGAATGAGGCTACAAAGATTTGTTTGTATAGTCAGGTACATGAGAGATTTGAACAAATAGCACTGAATTATCTTTCTGAATTTCAATATGTGGTTTAAGCAAACAAATAAATTTCCATGTGTCCAGCCATCACATTAATGTGGATGTTTGCTGAGGATGTTCAATCAGATTCCAGTCAAAAGGGCAGCAGCTCAGAGACTTAGCACTGAGTGCTAGGAAATACAACAGGAGTGGGAGGACCTGCAGTCCTTGGGCCAAATCCAGCCAGTGGCTGTTTTACATTTGGTCCCTTTCCAGTTCCTAGATCTGGCCCATGAATACAAACCCTAGCTTCAAGCAGTGAAAGAGCGAGCACACAGTATGCACTCAAAAATAGGAGATGCATTCATGGCATAAATCCATGACCTGAACCCTCCCCTTCCTTCACCCATCCTGAGCAAACACCGTAAGCACCCTGCCTCGCACTCCTATTCAACCTGTCATTTTCAAAGAAATGCTTGGGAGGGAAAAGGTTCTCCATCCCGTAACCTGCCACTAGGACTACTGGTCAGGCTACTAATGCCTCTGCTGACACAACTGTATAGCATACAGGACAATGAGGAGCCAATTTATAAGGCTTGGGGCTTGAACCAGTGCCCTTGGAGACATGCAGGAGGTGGTTTACCACTGGTATACTCTCCAGACCTCGACATAATTCCACACTAACCCTCCAACCGTGATCCTGCACAAACGTCCTGGAACTAATCCTCCACCAGCTCTCATGGATCCCAGGTCGTGATCCTCAGTGTATCCAACACTCAAAAAACACTTTCCCTACCTGCACTCTTCAACAAAACTCCTGCTTGAGCTTTCACTTGACTAGCGCGTAAGAGGCAACTAGTGATGAATGTAAATATTATTGTCTACAAGTTAAGTTAAACTTTCAGTGACAGAGAACAAACTGTAAAGTTTCATGTTATGATTGATGTAAATTCACTATAGGAAACAGCCCATTCACACTTTTTAGCTACTGAAGTGGAGGATAACGTAAAGTTTCAAAACATTCCCCCTTTCCAAGTTTTAGTACAAACGAGTACAATTTTTTAGGGATAGGAATTCATACTGATTTACAGATTTTTGTATTAATTATGAATCTGTATCTCAAATGTTATGGTGGGGGGGAACAAGGAGGCCTTTTCCGGAAAAGCCAGACATGGGAAGAACCCAGCTTGAGGGGCAGCAGGGAAGGAGCAGGGGAGTAGTGGCAGCTCCTCGGAGGAGCAGTAAGTCAGGCAGTGAGTCAGCTTGGGGAATCAGGCTATCCCTGTCCACGACTGGCAATTGACCAGCAAAGTCCCTTTGTCCGTCTCCCCTCACCCATCCCCTATCTCCCTCCCCCTTAATTAATTAATTAATTAATTAATTAATATAAAAATTTAATACCCTGCCCCTCTCGCACAGTAGCTTGGGGCGGCTTACAATCATAATAATCACAATAATCAAAATAAAACCTTTAAAAACATACGACATAAAATCAACAAAATAGAAGGACTAAAATCCTCATTGGAATGGTGTCAAGCAAATGCCATCCCTGTGGCATCACTCCAATGAGCTTTATGGAGATCCATAATCAGCACAGGATTTATAGATTAATGTGTAACTGCCATTTTCAAACAGTTACAGATTAATCCAAATCCCACACACCCATTCCTACATTTACATAAAACCCAGAGACTCTTCCAAATTTTAACCCCTAAAATATTTTAACCAGTCAAATGCAAATATTTCACCTGATTTGTTTTTAATCCTTTGTCTTTGAAATAAAATAAAGCTCTACATATGCTGTTGCATACTTGCATGTGTATTATGGCCTAGTAGACTTGAAATGAAAAATCTCAGTGAGTGCCATTTCCATCGGAAGCAGGGTATTCGCTGAGATCCTCACGGTATGGAAGCTTACTGGCTTTCCCACTGTTTTTGCCAATTTCAATATTTTTCAAATGTTGAACGGGACTGACATGGGCTGGTTCCAAGCCCCGCATGTGCCCTACATGCACCCTCAGTAGCTGTAGTGATGAAAACCTGTCAGCTAAGCAGTGAGGAAGTACTGGAAGTTGCCAGAAGTGCTGTAAAACTGTCACAAAACTATTGTACATTTCCCAGAAAGTGATTAAAGTGACAAAAAAAACCTAGGAAGTGACAAAGGTGACAAAAAGTCCCAGAAAGTGATAAAAAGTCCCAGTAAGGCCCTTTTCAAATGGGTCAGGAGGAGCCACGGTGTGTGGGGTGATGGGTGTGTGCCATGGTGGGTGTGCAATGCGTAGGCAGCTTGTTACATGGACGCTCACCTATCTCTATGCATGGACACACCTCCATTTTGTCCAGTGCCTTCGTGCATGGGCGATGGTGGAGATGAGTGGAGCATGGGAGTGCGCCCCCCCACTAGGGCTGAAATTTCAATTCTGAATTCTGAATTATTGAATTCTGCCAAAATTGGCCATTTTGTTTCCAAAAATTGTTTTGCAAAATGGAAAATAGCTTTTCGTTTCAGCTATAGGGCTGAAATTTTGTTTCCAAAACGTTTCAATTTCTGCAAAAATTGGCCATTCCATTTCTGCAATTTTTTTTCACAAAAAGGAAAATAGCTTTTAATTTCAGCTCTTACCCTCCCCCCCCACTCACACTGGCTGTCAAATGGACGCCCCCCTCCTCGCCCAACCAGTCACACACGTGGGCAAGGGGTATGTCTGTGTGTGCGTCTTGTGTAAAATAGCCCAAAGTGATGAAAAAGTCCAGGAAAATTCACAAAAGTGATGGGGAAAATGGTAGGGATGGGCGAATAGAACGCAGTTCGGATGTTTGGTCCGAAACCCAAGTTTGGGTTCGATGGTTTGGTTCAGCTGAGTTCAGTTTGGTCGAACTTGGCCAACCATTCAAAAATAGCAAAATCAAAATCAAAACAGAAACAGAAACTAAATCAAAAGATGTTTTTCCTGCCTCCGAACTCATCCGAACTTGTCTGAACACGACTAAACTGTTTGTTCATTCGAGAGTTCGGTTCGGACATCCGAACAGACCGAGTTCGGTCCGAGCTCCGAACATCCGAACCGCGTTCGCTCATCCCTAGAAGGTGGTTGAAGCATGGATTCACTGGGAACTAATGAAGTACTGATGAACACTTGCAAGCACACCCCCAAAGGGTCAGTATTTCCCTTCGGAATGGAAACACTTGCTCTCATCTCAGCCTTACCTAGTATTAGGGGAAAAAAACATACAAAAAGTCAAGCTTTACCATAAAGAATTTGTCTTGTCCACTCTAGGCTCTAGCCACAGATTAGAGTGGAGGGAGCCCTAAAGCAGCAAGCCATGAATCTCCTTTAATTCACGTATCAGAGGCCTGAAGATGAGGATCATAAATTGTCCTCTCAGCTGCATTTTTACAGCTGATAATGGTCATGTCTGATAAGAGATACATCCACAGAACTCCAACATCTACTGAATCAATAATAGCTTGGTCATTGCTGTGAATTATTAGTGTCGTTTTTTTTCCAAATAAAACTTTTAAACATACTCTTTTGCACTTCTGTCTTAAAAGTTTAAGTGCTTTGGGACCTGAAATATGATCTCACACCAACATAAATCAGGAATGGTTTAATCAAAGTCAGTGAAGTTATACCATTCTAAAAAAAATACATGAAACACGGCCTCAGGCCCATTTTGACAGAAATATTCCAACCTTAAAAACCATACGACCTAAGGGTTTGGAAGATGTCATAATGATAATAAGTAGCTCCAGACAGCAAGCTCCTGAACTAATAAAATCAGGCCAGGAGCTGGGAGGGGAGACAATGCTCCAAGTAAAGCAATGGAATTTTAATGCTACAAAAGGGCCTTTCTCTCTGCCCCTATTGTTAAAATGTGTTGGGTCCCTACTTTTAGATCCTCTGCCCCACTCCCAAATTTGGTTGAAATGTTCCTACAATTGTTAAAGTTGTTAAAGAGAACAGTCACATGGAATAATTGACTAAGCCTTTTTTTCTATGGGAAACCAGGATAAAAAGTGAGTTTGAGTGTGAGTGTATGTGAACCCAAACAAATCCCTCTGAAATTTTAATTCTAACAGTAACGTTTCTCAAAAGTAGTCATTTAGCAAGAAGCTCATTCCCAATGCTTTCCCTTCTTCCTGGTATTCAGTATCAATGCCACATTGCCCTGCCAGACATCACTATTCCAAAATCTTTGAAATGATCTCGGTCACAAGTTCTACTACATTAACTCTTAAGCTAAAAACATTCATTCCTAACCCCCCCCCCCCCACACACACACACATAGCAAATTGCTTTGACTATGGCCGTTTTAACCCAGACTTCCCCTCCCCCCCCGCTGCTCGGTGTTCGGGCGGGTGTGTGGCCGGGGCAGTGGGCAGTCCATGTATACAGCTGCCGGTGGGTGGGGGGATGGGTGTGCGCCCATGTAAACACTACAGGCGGCAGGTGTATGTGCATGTGTGCTCCTGCTGCACACCCACCAACACCTGCCGCATACCTACCCACACCCACCTCCACCCATGGAGCCAGAACGGAGGATGCTCCATGGGTGGAGGTGGGTGTGTGTCTGTGTAAATGGGCACACACACACCTACACCCACCATGCTGACACACCCTAGTCCATGTTTAAAAGGCCTATCTTAAGCTGGAGAACGGATACTGGATAGTCTAACACAGGGTAATTTCAGATGTTACGAAAATGCCTTTCACCACAGTGGATCACAGTGGATCCCCTGTGGTGGCAGCATTCCCGTGAACGTCTGTTTGACTCCCGCCAGATGTTCACCACAGTAAATCTCTGGTGGGGGTCAAACCTAACCACAGTTCTGGACCTCCGGCCGGCCAGAGGTCAAGAACTGTGGTTAGATTGGCCACGATCCAGAAAGGGGCAAAAGTAACATCAGTTACCTTGCCCCGGTCCAGAATCATGCCCTGAACCATGGTACAGGATCAGGTGCAGTGGCCTCATTGGCCGCTATGCCCGCCCATCTCATGAGGGCAGGTGGCCAAGAGAGCGCAGGGGGCGGGGCCGTGTGGCCATATGTCACACTATGCAGCCCCTCCCCCTCCCCAATTCCCCACAGTGATGGAGCCAGTACGTCTGAAGGACAGCCGGCTTCATCACGGACCAGGATCTGAGAGAGATCCCAGTCCGGGGTTCAGCATGGCAGGCCTCCGGGCCCGTCACATCTGAAAATACCCACAGTCATTTTAATTGGTAATGTGGGCTACCAAGTCATTAATCCAAAGGGCAATAAAATAATTTCTGAATGCAAATCCCTACAAATCTTCTATCAAACCATGCAAAACTGTGGCATTAATATTGACTTTGTGTCTTTTGTGACAACAAAAATCATGAAACTATAACATGGTCGTTAATAGCAATTAAAGCTATTTATCATGTACACACACGTACATGTATACAAATAAATTGTTTCATCTACATGCAGCACTTCATATCTACCTACCCCATATCTCTCTGAAACACTGCTCTTCTTACTCCCAGTTCCCTGCTGCTTGCAATTTCAGAAAAGAACAGAAAGAGGAGAGGTTGTGTTTCTAAGCAGAGTGCGTGGGTGATGAATTGGTCACATTCAACAGCAGCAGCAGAGCTATTTTTAGTTTAAAATGAGCCAGCTAGACCCAGAAGTGCAAGACGGCAATAATATGAAAACAAAAAACAAAAAAGTGATTTCTATGGTTTATCAAAGGGCCAGTAATTGCCAAATGTGGCATGCGAATGAGTGAAGACTTCTAAGTGAAGTCTTGTCCTTAAAACAAGAGGAATGATTTAGTTCTTGATTTATCCTCATTTATTTGCAGAGGGATAATTGTGTCTGCTCCTTTTAAGAAAGAGAATTGTCATTCCAGAGATCTTCTCCCATCAATGATCAGAGCTTCTGGTATTATGAAGAAAAGGTTACAGATGTGGAAGTGGATGGGGAGGGGGAAATCTCTCTCTTTTGACAGGACCTTGAATTTTTTCTTATCCCCCAATAGGAACTTAGCCATGTATAGAACCAATGAACCAGTGCTCCCCAGACATTTTGCCTGCATGGACCTATTTTGAGACAAATGGGGTACAGAAGCACAAGATGTTACCCTACTTTGGGCAGCTTTACCCCCACTTTGGCCAACATTAACATGTAATTCAGTGAGTCGTATGGCCACCAGCTGGTGTGAACTACGCGATGTGTCCTCTGAAAAACATTGGGGACACAGAGCATAGTAACATTGCCCAAAGTGGGTTAGTGGGATGCCTCCCATGTGGCTGGGTGCATGCTACCCGCCCCGAGGCAAGGTCCGCCAGCCCCACAGACCCATGGGTGAAAGACCTGGAGCAGACAGACTAGAGACCGCGTCACACCCCCAGTCCTCCCAAACTGGCCCTGGCACCCTTAAAAGGACTGCACGGCCAATTAAAATCTGTGTTAGGTGACCCTGGACTGCTTTGCAGCAAGCACCCTGTGCCTGATCCCCATGGAGCAAGTGAGTGGGAGAAACGGCCACAGGGCTACAATGGAGTGTGAGGCCAGCCGCTCCACTATGGTAAGCCGACTCATATGCCCAATGGTAACTACAACTCAGGTGTGTTTGTCCATCATTTCCACAGCCGTCAACTAGCAGTGCCTTTGCCACACCAAGGAAATCAGCAGGGGTCCAGGCCCCTGCCATGCCACAAACAGCCCCTCAAGACACCTGCCAGAGGGGAGCATTGTGGACTGATGAGGAGACCCAGCTGTTCATTGGCCTGTTGGTGGGGGGGGGTGCGGGTACAGATGGAGCTCTGTAAAAGCTTCTGCATTGAGAGGGTGTTCCAAGTCATCTCTCAGTGTATGAGGGAGCTTGACTGAGACCAGGACATCGGGCACCACTGGCAGAGGGCCAAGGACCTAAAGAGGGGATACAAGGAGGTCGAGGAGCATGGCCAGAGGTCCAGCCATGGCTGGAAAACAGTGCCATTCATGGTTGTCCTGGACACCTTCCTTTGCATGGATGAAAATATGGTGGCCCTGCATATTGAGGCCATCAACCTAAGCACCAGTCAGGAGGCCATGGACATCCCACTTCCACTCTCCAGTCACCATGTCCCCACTCCAGTAGCACCCACTCCAGTTCCCCCAACAGAGTCTGGGTCTTCCAGGAAGAATCCCTCCAAACCCACTCCCTCCACACAGATGTAATCTGATTCTGAGGATTCCGATGCCACCCACATGACCCTGGACTTCTACCCCCCTCAACCCCCTCCCAAGAGCCAATGGGAGTGGTGGAGGAGGGGGACACAGGACCTGGAGTCTCCAGAGAGCATGCCAGCTGAGGGGTCCAGTAAGTGCCCTTACTGGAGCGAGCAACTAATATACCATTTGCTAATGGAGATGTCATTCCACACTTTGTCCACAGGGGGCCAGGACAGCAAGGGGGAGCTGAAGGAACAGCTCTGGGATGCTGAGCCAGCTTGTGGTGACAGTAGGTGTGACTAGATGGTGGGAAGGCAGCAAGGGTGGGCAGGAGGGGACGGTAAGGGTGACAGTAGGTGCAGAGGCAGCAGGTACAAAGGGCCAGGGGCAGAACACCAGGGTAGGTAGATGGGAGTGGGGTGGTCCAAAGACATTGTTGTCTTATCTGCTTAGCCCTATTACGGGTTTGCCAATGGAATAGGTTCCCACCCCGGCATCACCAGCCCTGGTTGTCAATTGGAATCAGGCACAGCAGGCATGGACTCGGTGGTGCAGGGAGGATCTGGCATGGCAGTTGCTGGATGAGACCACCCACAGAACGAATGTGATAGAGGATGCCATACTGTCCTTGGCTCAGGAGCATCACTGGTTCATGCAACAGAATGATGTGCAACAACAGGCCCTGGCCACCGAGGCCCGCTTGGGAGAATCTCCACTGGGAGATTCAAGTCAACAGTGGGACTGGCTAATCAGGAAGTTGAAGAGGTACTGTGAATTGTTGGTGAAGGAGGGCCAAACCCTGTATGACCGCCTGGACCAGGTGCTTGGCATACAGAGCGCCGTCCTCCACCATGTGGGGATCGTCAGCACAACCATAACACCTGCTCTGGCATGGGCCCTGCAGGCTGAGCTCTCAGAGCAGCTCCCCCTCCTGGTGGTACTCCAAATGGGGTCCATCCACCCAACCAGATCTCTCCAGCAGCCTGCCCCGCTCCTCCCAGTCCAAGCCACCACCAGTGATCTGAGCACCCTGCTGCCTGCAGTCCCACCACAGTTAGCACACACTGATCCCAAGGAGGAGAAGGAGGTGGCACAGGTGCACAAGAAACCATGGTGTTCTGGAGGAATGAGAGGAGGGGATGTGGAAAGTAGGGATGGGCGAATGTAGTTCGGATGTTCAGAGTTTGGACTGAACTCAGTCTGTTCGGACATCCAAACCGAATGTCCGAACCGAACTCTTGAATGACTGGACAGCTCAGTCATGTTCTGATGAGTTCTGATGAGTTCGGGGGCAGGAAAAATGTCTTTTCAGGACCAAAAATTAGGTTTCGTTTTCATTTTTGGTTCGGTTTCGATAGTGCTATTTTTGACTGTTCGACCAACTTCGGCCAATCCGAACTCGGCTGAACCGAACCATCGAACCCAAACTTGGGTTTCGAACCGAACGACTGAACATCCGAACATCCGATCCGCATTCTGTTTGCCCATCCCTAGTGGAAAGTGGTTACGGCATAACAGCTAAGTCTATTTTATTCCCCCCAGTGATGTGACCACCTATTTATTAGAGGTGTTCACCAGGGGCCCATGTCATTTTCGTTTTTGTTTTTCATTTTCATTATTTTACTCTGTCATTTTCATTTTCATAAATATCAAATTTTTGTTTTAATTTTTGCTTTGGTTTTTGTTACCCATTGATTTCAATGGAAAACACATTTTCAGCTGTACCTTTTATGTTTGTTATTATATTTGGTTAACACTTGGAATGATTATACCTCCAATGGAAGGCATTAAGTGTACCAAATTACAAAAGGATTAGATAAAGGAATCCAATTTTATAAGCAATTGAATTATATTATTTTGCAAAAAGTCTTCATATACATTCTTAGCTATAACTTCGTTGCCTCACATTTAATGTAGATGAAACTTGGCAAGTTTATACCCCTTTCTATATTTACTAACTCAGCTCCTTCTACTCCTTCTGAAAGTTAGCAAACTCTACTAACTTTCAGAAGGAGTAGATAAAGGGTCCTGGTGGTATAAGCAATTAACTTATAAATATATGTCTGATGATAACATCTTTATAGTCCAACCAGTGTACATGAAATTTGGCAGGGAAGTATACCACATTTTCAAGATCATCTCTACAAAACATCAGAAAGATGTGATAAAGGGTCCCAATTTGATATGCCTGCACAGCATATGCAGAGAAGGAGCATATGCCAGGGATTCTCTTACGTGTCACTGTGGTATAAGATCGGTTTGTGATGCCAATTGGCCAGCAGAAATGTCAACCAAATATCCTCATTCTGTGCTGTGACCATCCCAACATCTGGGAAGTCAGCAGCATCTGTTTAGGAAAGAGCCAATAGAGATGATCTTATGTCCTCTGTCACAGTGCTGCAGGATGTGATTGTGAGGATAACTGGCCACCCTGGATGCGTAAACTATGTCTCCTGATTTCTGGGATGCTATCCCCAAAGTCCCACTTATGTTCCTTCTATGCCTACCTGATGGCTTCCCCCTATGCCCACCCTGAAGCCACTACCAATTGTTCCCGTAAAGCTGGAAGCATGCAGTAACTGGCCAGTGAATGTGTCTGTCAGTCTTTTGGGTTGCTCCACATCCTCCCTCCTGCAACCTCCCACCCTCTGCCATGCCAGGTGCCTGCCTCTGACTGTAATGGTATTCAAGGGGACAACTGTAATTGCTTATAAAATTGAGTCCCTTTATCAAATTGACCTTTAGTTTGGCAAAGATGACAGGAAATGTATGTGATACATTCACAATTAAATTGCTTTTTAACTGGTTTCCTCTATCTAATCATTTTGAAAAGTGGAACACATAGTGCCCTTCATTGGGGGTACAATTTCCCCAAGTTTCATCAGAATTGAATAAGAATCAAAAAAGATATAGCCAGAAATACGTTTTACATTTCCCCCCTTTTATTTAAAAAACAAAGTCATTTTCATTTCTAATTTTGTTATTATTATTTTCATTGTCGTTATTGAAATAACAATAACAAAAACATCAATTTTCATTATCTTTATTGTAATAACAAAAACAACATCCACACTCCTACTCTGTTCGTATTTTCCCACCCCACACCTGATGATGTAACCACCCATTTATGTTCTTGTGTCCTCCCACCACATGCAGTGATGTAACTGCCCATTAATTTATGTTGTTTCATCAACCCATTAATTTATGTTGTTTCACCCGCTATTGTGTTGCATCCCATAATAAAAACAGTTTACTTTCTTAACATGGGTGCCTTTGTATTATCTGGGAATGGTGGGAGCTCATCTTTCAACCCCCGACCCCTGAAATAAGGGACAGGATGCCATCCTATCCTTGGCCCAGGAGAATCATTGGTTCATGCAGCAGAATGCTGTGCAACAATGGGCCCTGCCCCCTACCAACAATGGTGGCAGCTGGACTACCAAGTGAACATCCCTGCACTCCCTATTGTGGACATTAAGAGGGAAACAAGGGACCTCCATCTCTGAAAGGAGGTGGGAGGAGTGGAGAGGGGGTTGAATACCAAGGAATGGGCAGAGGTTATCCACATAATTATTCCAAGAGGTCCTCTGTACCAGCACTCCCTACTGTACCATAACATTCCTGCACCCTCTCCCCTCCCGACACACATCTCTGCCCCTTCTGTGGCATTTCACCCACTCCCCATGTTCCCTTTTGTTCAGACATGAAGTTCCATTGTATTCCTTAAATACCATATTGGGCTGTTGTTGATCATGGAGCTCCATTCATTCCAGTTGGAAGTCCAGGGACCCCCAATTACATTCAATCGGAAGTTTATCATTCTTTTCAGCATGTTGCCACTGTGGGATGTGGCTGCTCTGTTAACAAACATTGTGTAGTGTGCTTCCAGGACCCCGCTCTGGCCCCTCTGCCCATGCCCTGCGAATACTGTGCTTGTGCTCCTAACCCCTCTAACACCCGCTCATGCCCCCACTGCCAGTGCTGTGCCCCCACCCTGTGTCCTAATGGGTCCCCCTCTCAGTGCTACCAGTGCCCAACCTGGACCCCATCATCAGAACCTGGACTGGTGGAGGCACACCATGGTGGTAGCTGGGGAGGGGGGTGGATCCATGCCCCCTATGTACATGCACTTTAGGTGCCAGGGAGGCAGGAGAGACCAATCAGCATTGCTGTGGGAATGGGGGTGGGGGGAAGCCAACTGTCCCCTGCCCCCTCCCAGATATGGGTGGGAAGGGACCTGCATTGCCCCTCTGCCTCAGCACCTGGATAGGGGGCCATGGGAGCCATCATGGTGCCCAGTAGGGGTGGTGGTGGTTAGGGTTCATGGCAAAAATCTCTTCCTCATTAGCTTGTTTCCATTACATGTACGGTTTACCATTCTACTGTTTCAGAGAAAAGATTCACAAGCACTAGTTGAATTCTGCCCACCATCGTTCTTTAAAGCACGTACTTATTGCTTACTCATGTGTTCTTTTTCTTATGAAAAACAACTTGAGGGAGTTCATGAGAGGTGGTAGTGTTAGGTCTCAGGTTGCTGGTGTTGAATGGGCGGAGGGGACTGTAGAGGAAAGAGTTTGCCTGCTTAATGTGGGGGGAAGGGGAATATAGAGAAGGGCGTGGATTAGCTGCCGAGAGAGGGTGGTAGGTGGATCGTGCTGAATGGTAATCGTCCAGTAAAGCATAAGCTGATGCTGAAGGTGAAGGTGACTGCAAAGATGAATGCAATGCTCTGGAAATAGACATTTCTCCAGAGCTGCAGGTGTAAATTGGGCGGGGTTGCTGTTGCAGGAAGTGGAGAATAATGGAGGTTCTCAACCCTGCACCAGGGGTGTGGGCGGTTCTGAGGAAAGGCTCCTGCCATGGATGGGCAGGGGAGACGAGTGGGAAACATTTCCTAAAAGTGCACAGTGATTATTAGGAGAATGGAATGCTTCAGTGTTCATCCTAAAAGTAGTTCTGTAGAGTTTACCCTGTTCCAATATATTCCAATGGCCATTTGGACAGAGGTAAGGCAACCCAGAACTCCACCCACATATTCAGTTGCTAAACAGATCCCGTGTGCTCAGGGCCATGCTCAACATCGCATCGCTGGAGGAGAACACTCCAGCACATCTGCAGCCATGTCGGGTGATATTGGGAACCAGCAGTCATGTATATGGTAATTTACATGCGAGGTGCCATGGTAAGCCACAGCCCAAGCCTCCCACTAGGCAGTCACGCCGCTTAGTTAAATGGGTGCCCTCAGGGCTAGAATTGATTGCACAAGGCTCTCATCCAAAGTATCTGTGCACCTCCTGCTTTGGACCTTTGATTCCCCATGTCCCAAGTACCTCCAGCACTGGATGCCAGGGGATGTGAAACTGGTCCCCGCCTGGGGACTACTTTGAATGGTAGTATAAAGGTACCATTGTCTGCATAGTAGTTGGGGGGCAGGGTGCTTAAGGGGTGTAGTTAAGGAAAAGAGGGCCCACTCTATGGATGTGCTATGGACCTATCCTTTGTGCAGGCCCTCATCTCTTCTTCCATTCCCATCAGCCCTTCCACTCTTAGCCCCTTTTGTTTACTTTCCTCAATGTATGTGCTCAAGAAACCATTTCTTGATGCTGATGCTCCTGACAGTTATCGGCTGGTCTCTAGGGAAGGTTATTGAACGGGCTGTGGCATGGCAGATCCAGGAACATCTGGACTTCACCAGTTTCCTTGGCCCCTTTCAGTCTGGTTTTCAGCCTGGGTATGGAGACTGCATTGGTAGCCTTGGTTGACAATCTCTGTCTGGCATTGGACCAGGGTCATCATACTTTACTGGTCCTGCTAGACCTTTCGGCTGCTTTCAACACAGTCGATCATGAGGTGTTGGTGACTCGCCTGCGGGACCGTGTCAGGATTGGCGGGACGATCTTGGACTGGTTTAATTCATTCCTGGCTGGGAGAACTCACCGGGTGGTCTTGGGGGAATGTACATCTTCCCCCTGGGACCTCACGTGTGGAGTCCCGCAGGGTGCCATTCTGTCCCCCCTTTTGTTTAACATCTATATGCAGTTGTTAGGGGAGATCGTGAGAGGGTTTCAGGGCATTAGCATACTGATGACACTCAGCTCTACCTCTCTTTTTCCATCGACCCTGGCCATGCAGTCTCCTTATTTTCCCAGTTCCTTTCAGTTGTGGGGACTTGGATGAGGTTGAGCCATCTGAAGCTGAATCCTGACAAGACAGAGGTGATGTTGGTGAGCGAGGACTTGGGGGGCCTGGGAGTGGTTGAATCTCCTCTTGTAGGGGGGGTTCGCCCTCCAATGGTCTCTCAGGTGTGGCATCTGGGTGTTCTCCTCGATTCATGGCTCAGCCTGGAATCTCAGGTTGTGGCCGTGGCGGGGAGTGCATTTTGGCAGTTACATCTTGTCCGGAGGCTTTGGTCGTATCTCTCAGACTCTAACCTCACTACTGTCATCCATGTCTTCATCACCTCGAGGCTGGATTACTGCAATGCGCTCTGCATGGGGCTGCCCAAGAAGCTGGTCTGGAGGCTGCAGCTGGTGCAGAATGCTACGGCCCATCTCCTTATGGGGTCGAGCTTCAGGGAGCACATGACACCAGTGGTCCGGGCTCTGCAGTGGCTGCCTATAAAGCAGTGGGCTAGGTTCAAGGTGCTTGTTTTGACCTTTAAAGCCCTTCACGACCTGGGTCCTGCCTATCTGCAGGAGCACCTCACTCAGCATGTGCCTGTACAACCCCTGAGATCGTCCGTGGGAGCCTTTTTGGAGGTTCCCCAGGCGAGATGAGTGGCCACCGATGTTAGATCTTTTTCGGTGGCTGCCCCCGTGCTGTTGAACTTGCTCCCGGAGGAGGCTCAGTTGGCCCCCACTCTCCTGTCATTTCGACGTTTGTGTAAGACCTGGCTGTTCTGCCAGGATTTTGGTGAGGAGAGGGTGGGGGGTTGTTTTCCCCCCCTGCATATGGGATTTTTAACTTTTTAATTGTTTTTATTGTTTTATTGTTTTTAATTTGTTGTTTGCCACCCCGAGCTGCTCTGTGGGCAGAAAGGGCGGGATAATAATCTTTTATAAATAAATAAATAAATAAATGCTTACTCAGTTTACATACATGATGCTAGGTATTGATCTCACTGTAACCACTCAGGAGAAGGATCTTGGAGTTATTGTAGATAGTTCATTGAAGACATCAGCTCATGCGTGGAAGCAGTCAAAAAGGCAAACCAAATGCTAGGCATTATTACAAAGAATAGAAAATAAAAGGGAAAATATAATGTGGGTGTATAAATCTTTGGTACAACCCATTATTATTTTTTTCCATTTCCATTTAATTTATCTCCCACACTCTCTCGCCTAAAGCGACTCGAGGCGGCTTACAAGAGAATACATTCCTGGGTGTATACCCACACAGGGGACCCAGTTTCATACAATATACATAAGTTAACATAATATACTAGAATTACATTTATCACATATTTAACCCCACTGATATCTCACCTTAAATATTGTGTGCAGTAACAGTTCTGGTTGTCTCATCTCAGGAGAGATATAATAGAACTGGAAAAAGTTCAGAGAAGGACAACAAGGATGATAGCATTAGGGGCTGGAGGTTGGAGCCTGGAAAGGGGTGAAGGGAAGGGCCAAGACAGGGATAGGAAAGATAACAGAAGCCTCTCAGCCATTCTCTGATACCAAGGAGACTTGATGCTCTGCACAAGAGCAGGGGAATCCAGCCTAAGACTGCTTAAGGCTCATAATTGAGGTCAAGAAAAGGGAGCTTTGGAGGGAGGGGAGGAATCAGGGAGCTGGGAACCAGAGGGACACATGATAAAAGAGACCAGGTACAGGAGGACAGGACCACAGGGCTGAGCAAGGAAGAGGACGGCAAGGGTACAAGGCACACAACTGGGAGGTAAACACAGACTGTAGGAAGGACATACCATAATAAGACATCCACTGAGTGGGATGAAAGAGGAGGGAGAACAGAGGACAAGTGGACACCAAGCTGAAGGAGGCAAGGGCAAAGCAGACAAAACAAAGACTGGAATGCAATTAGAGCTGGAAGATTAGATAATGTGGGGAGGAGGAGAATACACAAAAAAACACCAACAAGTGGAGGAGAAGGGAATCAGGCTGTACTTACTAAGGGAGGAACCAACAACCCACCCACACAGGAAGTGGTAAGCACACATAAAACACTCACTGGGAAAGGCTAGCGAATCAGAGGCAGGAGAAGTACTACACAAACAAAGGAAGGAGGGGTAAACAGAACATTGAAGGTAGAGATGGGCGAACAGAACCGAGTTGAGAAATTTGGTTTGGTTTGGTTCGGTTCGGTTCGAAAATCGAGTTCGGTTCGGAAGCTCGGTTCAGTTGACTGAACTATTCAAGTTCAGTCTGAACTCCGAACGGAGTTCGGAAATTCAAATCCCATTGAACTAAATAGAATGTTATCTTATCGGGATGGGCAAACAGAACTGAGTTCGGAAATTCGGTTCGGTTCGGTTTGAAAATCGAGTTCGGTTCGGAAGTTCGGTTCAGTCGACTGAACTGGTCGAGTTTGGTCCAAACTCCGAACCGCTTTCGCCCATTACTGTTTGAAGGGAGACTCAATAACACAATTTAGTCAGGGCTACCAGGAACAGTGCAACTGACATAGGCGACACAGACCATCGAAGTGTGGACAGAGTGAGAGCTAGAGAGGAATAGAGCTAGAGAGGAATAGCAACAGACAGTCCACCAAATTCCTACAGCTCCCAGCATGCCTTATATAAGGCTGGGAGCCAATCAGGAAGTTGGCAGATGTGTGCACACCCTGTACCAGGTGTGGGAGGGAAATAGAGGGTAAGACACACAAACAGGAAAAAACTGCTCTAGGACAAGTTAAGCAGTGGCAAGGGGGAAACAGTGGCTGCCAGCGCAAAGCCATGGGTTCAGGGCTGACCCCTGACAGATAAAAGGGTTGGATCAACTTCCATATGAGAAGAGGCTTAACAGGTTAGGGCTGTTTAGCTTGGAGAAGAGGCAATTAAGGGGGATATGAAAGAAGTTTATAAAATCACAAGCGGTTTAGGAAAAGTAAATAGGTAACTAATCTTTGCCCTTTCTCACAATAAGAAAACTAGGGAACATTATCTGAAGTTAAACAGTAGCAGATTTAAACCAAATAAAAGGAAGTATTTTTTCACTCAGTGGACAATACAGTTGTGGAACTCATTGTCAGAGGAGGCAGTGAAAACCAGCTCCATAACTAGCTTCAAACAGAAAGTAGATATGTTATGAATTGGAACAGTTCTCTACTTTTCCTGACTAGGACCAGGACTTAAAGCCCTAGTAGGCAGTTCCCAATTCCAGGATCTTGGCAGAGGCACTATGAAACAGACCACAAGCCCCTTAAATAGACATGTGTTTATTATAGAAAGAACTGAGAATATAGCACCAATACACTTGCATCTAGCAATAGCCTCACCTACTCTAACAGCAAGTACGCACACATAAGTACATACATATGAGTTCTTACATGTCAGAGGTCTCAGGTCTGGTCTCGAGAAGAGAGGCAGGGTGGGGGCCCAATTGAGGTCTGTCTAGGAACCTAGCTGCTGGAGTCTTGGCTTTTCACAGCCGTTGAGAGTGTTGGAAAGGGCAAAGCATCAATCAACCGGCAGTCACCTAAGTAACTGGTCAGAGGGTACCATGCAAGGCATCTTTCCTGTCTAGGGCTGGCCTTTTTATACAGTGACTGTCTTATGATTATCCAGAGTATGGGGTTGTCAGTGCTAAGCCTAGAAAGCCCTCCCATTGACTGTTCAGATTTGGGGTATTTCTGCTTAGTCATTGTTATTATGGGATGTCCTGACCAGTTAGATCCTGCCTACCCCTCCCTCCAGATGAGATGCCTGATCTTTGGCCATGAGTTGCCCATCCCCCTTTCTTTAAGGCATCTCACTGTCTGACCAGGCCATCTTTTCTCCTTACTTGCTCACTCCTTATCTGTTCCTGTAACCTTCTCTTGTTTATGTACAGCCATGTTCTGGGCATGGACAGTTCTTTCTAGTTCTGTTCTTACTAGATGACTTCTTTATTGATGCCCAGAATGTATCCCTGTCAGCATATTTCTCTCATCTCCTCTTTGTCAGTCTGTTTTCCTCATAATATGCATTTTCAATATTCTTAAACTAAAATTACTATAAAGCAAGCAAATAAAGCATATAGGAAACTCATAGCATCCTTTCAATAGTTACAGATGTGTACAATATTCTCTTGGTTAGTGCTTCAATCAGTCTATTAATTCACTACAGATAAATTCTTAGAGGACAGCTGTGTAACTCCACTTTCCCCAATCTGTGAGCTTCCTTGTTAGGAGAGGGAAATATGAGGCCTGGGTTCTCTCAAAGTGGGTTCTTGTAAGTGGTGCCTCCAGCTGATGAAAATCCTCAGTTGTAACAGGGAAGAAACGTTTCACAAACAAAACATGACAAACCTGAGGGGAAACTCAAAACAGATCAGAACCATCCCCTCTTTCAATAAAGGAAATACACACAGGGAAGTTGAAAAAGAAAAGGGTAAGGGTTTATTACAATGATATGACAATAATAGGGATATTAAAAGGGCAAAATAGGATCATTAAATTAATGAGGAAAAAGGGAACAAGGCAAGGGGTATTCAAGATGGTACCAGTAGGAAGGGGGACACTACTCCTCAAATTGATCATTATCAGTTTGACAGGTCATGTGGAGTCCTACGTCAGCGGAAGTCCCGCCTTGGGAGGGAAGTGATGTGGGTAAGTGGAAGTGACGCAGAAGGGTGTAATGCTTCCGGGTCAGGGAGGGTGGGAACCAAAGGTTCCCGCCCCCCTCCTGAACCCAGAAGGTCCTTATGCTTGACTTTGGGGGATTCTGCTTGTGGGTCCCTGAACCCACAAGGTCCTTTGAAGAGGGCCGTGTAATGCGTCTATGAACTCAGGAGAGTGAGACGGACCAGTAGGTATGGGTTTTGTGGGGATCGGAGCAACTTTATGACACGGGGCTCGGGGTAGGGTGAACTGCAGCGATTGGGTCATGTAACCCTTCTACGCGCTCAGCAGAGTGAGGTGAACCAATCAGCATAGGTTTTTCATCCTAGGCCACTCTGTCTTGGAGAAAACTGGGTCCAATGGGGTGGGGTTTCCGGGGTAGGATGAGTTGCAGAAGGAGGGTCATATGAGGGTTCAAATGACTCAGGAGTGTGAACTGAACCAATTGGTGAAGGTTTCATTATTCTAACCTGCCTCATTGCAGAGATCTGACCAATTGGAAAGGTTTGTGGCGCTGTAGTCCCGCCCCCTAGGGGTATGAGAGAGGGGACCGCCATTTCCTGATACAGAGAGCAGGGAGCCAATCGCTACCACTTACACAGAAAAACTGCAATGGCTTTCCATGCTGATACTATGCCTGTGAGGCCTATGGAGTTGACTAAGCCTCCAGAGTTAGTGAGATGGTTATACAGAAAACGCTATATTTGCGGATGATGGTGAGAGTGGGCCTCTGGCTAAGGTTCTTTTTAGCACCCCGCTTCATAATGAAGAAACCCTTATGGGAATGTCGACTTCCACTGAGACCCCGGAGGCCCTAGAGTTGGTAGAAGAAGGCATAACCCCAGCTCAAAATTCTGAGGTAAGAAAGTTTTTTAGACGGTTTTTAAAAAAAGGTTTCTCTCCATCTAGGGATGTGTGTCACAAAACATTGCTTTGTGAAAAGACTGATGGCTCATTAGTGCTTTTAAATCTTGTTCCAGGAACTGTTTGAAGGCCCTACAGCACTCCCCCCTGAAGAGGCTATACCCCAAACTGAAGGTTTGGAGTGTTTCTGTCCTGAGAGGAAAGATGAAAACCAGGAGCCTCATATTATTCTGCAAAAGCAGCTTGGGTTGGAAATCTGCGAATCTGATTATGTCGCCCCTTCAAAATGAAAATCAACCATGAGATCTATAGTGAGAGCGTCAGTCTATGGAATTCTAAAACATTGTATGAGGGAGAAGCTGCATGCAGACTGCAAAGGCTGTGTTTTTAATGCTCCTGCCCAAATGGCCCACAATTGTCTGACATGGACTTCTGAGGACAGGAATAGAAAACTTAAAGTCATTTGTGATAACCTGTGCTTGCAAACCATCTTTCACGTTCAGTTGATGTTGGGGTACGCATTACGTTGTTTATGTATCAGTCAGGACAATTTTAATCGTACAGTTATGCTGTTCTGTAAAGTGGATTCATCTCCTGATCCTGAAAGCATGTTGGAAGGAATGATCAAGCCTGTTGATTACCATGTGTTAGATTTTGTAGAAATCATGGCTAGAAAAAGACACTTTAAATCCTTTTTTAAAAAGAGGAGCATACAAGAAAATTGAGCAATGATGCATACCTAGAGATGTTGTAGTGTATTACACAGATCTGTAAATAAAGTTATTTAAAACTGGCTTTTATGTTTTTTCTGAAATACAAAATGTAACAAAAATGCTCAACCGTGCTTTAGATGCAAACCACAAAACATAGTTTGGTTAGCCCTTTTAGATTTTTACAGTTAAGTGAAAAGAGAGAACTTTTTTAGGTCATTTGAAAAGAAAATACAAATGCCTTGAAATGGAGCTGGTTGTAGGCGTGGGTCTTTCAGACTAGCTTTGATTAAGTAGACAATAGGTCTGTCCCACCCGTTCTATTGAAGTCCTTGGGGAAATCTCTCAACTGTCTATACCTTCCCCACCCTAAAGCAGTTTTTAAAAAGCTGGGCATTTACATCATTCCATGCAAGGTTGGGTGTGAACTTCTAAACAAAGCGATGATTGAATCTTCCTTGGAACCTGAAATCTGCATACTAGATGTAATTGAAATTTGCTTTGAGAAAGGGACTCGCTCCCCATTGGTTAACCGGAGAGGGGCTGGGAGCCGAAATCTGCATACTAGATGTAATTGAAATTTGCATTGAGAATGAGGACTCGCTCCCCATTGGTTAACCGGAGATGGGCTAGGTAGAATTAACCCGCCTAGGCATCCCCCATTGGTTAGTTGGAGAAGGTAAGAGATCAATTTCCATCTGCATCAGAGATGGAGGGTGTAGTCCAGAGATGGTTAACATTCCTCACACCTATTGTTAGTCGGAGAAGGGGTAAACACCCCACACCCCGCAAGAAGAGTATATAAGGAGGCCAGAAGCCAACTTCTCTTCAGATTAGAACTGAATTTCACTAGCATTTTGCTGTGAGGTTCATGGGCTAACCTTCTTCTACACCAGCGATCTCAAGGAAAACTCTTCAGCTTCTACCCAGCGAACTCAAGGAAACCTCTGCATCAGGGCCCAGCCTTCTGCCCCAACCCCCCTGGACAGGTAAGATACTCTGCAGGTCTCTTTAAGGGAAGGGGGGGGCTAGCACTAAGCTCTGTGGGTTTGGGGATGGTAGCCTGGGTCTGAGATGGTTCACCCCATGGGGGTAGTTCCATTTGGGGGTTGCAGCTTTATGAGTTGTCACTCAGGGCAGTTTCCATTTAGTTTGCTGTCCCCTTATGAGTTCAACCCCCATAGAGGCTTTATGCTGTTGGGGGTAGTTCCATTTGGGGGCTGTGGCTTTATGAGTTGTTGCTCAGGACGGTTTCCATTATATTTTGCTGTCCCCTTATGAGTTCAACCCCCATAGAGGCTTTATGCTGTTGGGGGTAGTTGTATTTGGGGGCTGCGGCTTTATGAGTTGTCACTCAGGGCGGCTTCCGTTTAGTTTTGCTGCCCCCTTATGAGTTCAACCCCCATAGAGGCTTTATGCTGTTGGGGTTAGTTCCATCTCTGCTGACAGGAAGAGTATATTGGGGGTCTTTAAGGGTACAGCTTATTTTAAAAAAAATACTCATTCAAAGGACTAGTCCTATTTCAAGGATTCTCCTTCTGCAATGTGTGTGTGTGTGTGTGTTTTAGCAAACAAAAAAACAACTATAAAGGGTTACAATTGACAGTATTGTGTACTCTATCCTATTAACAAATAAGCTATAATCTTGGGGTGTTGTTAAGCCGCCCCACCATAAGGGGTTTGAGAACCCTGGGGATAAAGGAAGCAGCTATGCAATGCTGTCTTTCCTGGACATCAACCCTGGGAACAGTAATATGTATGAATGTGTATGCCACTACCCTGCCCACCCTAAAGTCTAGGAATATTAGTTACAAAACGCTGTCTGCGCAAACACTACACAACCACATCGTCACATAAGCACCACAATAGCAAAAGAGATTTAAAGAAAATAAATGAGCCTTCTGAGTGGGTATTTAACATGCTGCTGCATGGGAGGGTATTCTTTTTGCAGGGGGGTGTACAACTAGTTACAGGTTGTGGGTTTTTTCCATTAAAAAGGGGGTTGATTCTATGACTATCGCAAAATAAATGGGGAAATATTTTTGCTTTTAAAAACTTTCATCTTGCAAGCTTTGTCCTAAACAGCTCTACTTAAGAAATGTTTATCTTGAGTTTTTAAAATGTTAGAGGGTGCCTATTTTAGGTACACCTTGTTTTAAATGCTCATTCAAAGCCCTATTTCAAGGGCTCCCCCTTCTGCCATGTGTGTGTGTGTGTTTTAGCAAAAAAAACCAACTATAAAGGTATACAATTGAAAGTATTGTGTACTCTATCCTATTAACAAAGTAAGCTATAATCTTGGGGTGGTGTTAAGCCACTCCACCATAAGGGGTCTGAGAACCCTGGAGATAAAGCAACAGCTATGCAGTGCTGTCTTTCCTGGGCATCAACCCTGGGAACAGTAATGTGTGTGTGTGTGTGAGAGAGAGTGAGAGAGAGAGAGAGAGAGAGCAAAAAAACCCACTATAAAGGGTCACAATTGAAAGTATTGTGTACTCTATCCTATTAACAAAGTATGTTATGATCTTAGGGTGTTGTTAAGCCGCCCCACCATACGGGGTAAAGAAAGCAGCTACACAGTACTGTCTTTTCTGGGCATCAACCCTGGGAACAGTAATATGTATGAATGTGTATGCCACCACCCTGCCCACCCTAAGGTCTAGGAAGATTAGTTCCAAAATGCTGTCTGCACAAACACTACACAATCACATTGTCACATAAACACCACAATAGCAAAAGAGATTTAAAGAAAATAATGAGCCTTCTGAGTGAGCATTTAATACGCTTGATAAGAAACTTTGCAGGAGTGGTAAAATTTGCTGTAACGGGGTCTAGGAGTGCGAGTTAGCTGGTTCTTATTTTCAAGACCTGTCCTGGAGTAAATTGGCCAGACCTGTTTCTCATTCTCATTTTTCCCCTCGTCTGCATGGTTAGCAAATAGCAAGCCTGCTAACTAGAACAAGGGAGAGAGAGAGATGGCTGAATAGACATCTCCATGAGTGCAAGAGGATATGTGTTTTATTCTAATTTTGGGGGGAGAGGGATGTCTGGGGAGTGAATGGAAAATTAGTGAGACCCCCTTTTTTCCAGATCAATAGCTATGTTCTGGAGGAACTATCAACCTAGCCTTCAGAGAGCTGTTCGGAGATAGCGACAGTGATGGTAGGCCTCTTTTTTTCTCCTGTTAAGCAGAATTTTTTTTCTATGCAATGTGGGATGGGGGTATTGACCACCTTTGTGTTTTTGCAGATGCTGCAAATCCTGCAAAACCATCGCCGCCTAAAAGATTGTCGGATATTCTTAAAAACAAAGGCAAAGATACGCATGCGGGTGAGTAAAAATAAAAATGAAAATGGGTGTGTGTGTGTGTGTGTGTGTTTAAAAGATCAATTAATCATCTCTCTGTTTTAATCGCAGATATGGTATGGGGCAGAGTAGCCTTGCTATTACTAGGACCCCCAGCGGTAGCACATCAGCCTGAGCCTCCCTGCATACCCGCTGCAGAAGCGGTAGTTCCAGATCAACCAAGGCCAACCCAAGCATCCAGTGAAAAACGTAGTGCTGACGCCCCTCTAGTTCCAAACAAAGTTGATAAAAAAACAAACAAACAAAAAACCACACACCACTTAATTGACACTCAAGCAACAATAACTGAAGAAGGATCCCCGACTGTATCAACTAATGTTAATTTTGACAATGTTGAGCATGCTTTTGATTTCTGTGCAAGGGTGTGGAGGTTAACGAGGGATGTAAGCAATAAGGAGCAGGAGGTTATTTTACTGGAGCAGAAGGCTAAAAAGGAATGCGCTTTGCTTAAACTGCAGAAAGAAAAATGTAAAAAACTCATGCAGTATGTTTTTAAGAGTGTTATAGAAGTTAACGACTCTTTAAATTGTGTTAAAGCTGTAGATGCTTTAACTGAGGAATTAAAGATAACTAAGCAGTATTTAATGGTACTGGAAGTGTACGGGGTCAAGCTACAACCAAGCAGATGGGTGGGTGGCTCAAAAACAGACATGACGCTCGATCAAGGGGTGGTGAGGGGTACTGGTGTTTGAAGAAAATATTTAAAAAGGCACGCAATACTTAAAAAAAAAAAAAAAAAGGCTGGAAAACGCAGAGCTGAGGTTAGTGCTGGATCAGATGAGGGTGCTTTTTCAGAGACCGCCTCAGCAGCAGACCCCCATTTCGAGTCTATCGCTCATAGTTGTGGGGGTTCTATTGTGGATGAAGCCATTGATCCTATCCCCCCTGTTGGCCCCCCTGAACCTACAACCCCCAATGCCTCTAATGAGGAAGGGGTTGAAATTGCACTGCAGCAATCAGTGCAGCAGCAACCAGTGCAGCAGCCAGCGCCAGTATTTCTTCAAAGGGTTGATCAATGGGACTACCCCGTTGGGCGTTTTAATGCTACGTTATATGGGGAAAGGTTCCGGTTTGTTAACCTTGAGCATGCCGCTAACCCTTTAGAAGCTGAATTAGCTATGTGTGAGTGCATACAGAGGGTTCTAGAGGAGGTCCAAAGTAGAAATTCCCCTAATGATATCCAACTTCGACTGTCGGGGTTGGGTCTAAATCATCCAATTTTCTCAAACAGCCGTGCTAACGAAGTCTTTAGTGCTGACCAATTTTTTGAAAATGTGGCAAATTTTATACAGAGCAACGCTGAAGTTCTTTTTTCAGGGGAGCTGACCTTAATAGTTACGGTGATAAAGAATCCCGGAGGAGTACGTAGAGTTCTTAGATCTATTTCACATGAAGATATACCTAAAAAAAAATGGATGCACCTAGTTGATTTTAACTACAGCGGCACGAAGCTTCTTTTAAAATGCGTGCGTACAGGTTTGTGAAGGGTATATGCATCCTGATCCGAAAGCCATGAAATCACCTCTTTCTTAGACAAGGTTTTGCTCTGCTTTTTAACAGCCTGAAAAAGAGGATTCACCCCTCCAAAACTTCCACTCTCTCCTGGAGTGTAATAGATCTCCCTTAGCAGCTCCTCATGCACAGACTCCAATGACTACCAGAGGCAATTCAAATAAAGTTTTTATTCATCTAGTGTCACTAGTTTCAAGCTGTACCCTTACAGACCCCCAATATACTTTTCCTGTCAGCAGAGATGGAACTAACCCCAACACCATAAAGCCTCTATGGGGGTTGAACTCATAAGGGGGCAGAAAAACTAAATGGAAGCCGCCCTGAGCCAAAACTCATAAAGCTGCAACCCCCAAATGGAACTACCCCCAACAGCATAAAGCCTCTATGGGGGTTGAACTCATATGCCTTCTTCTACCAACTCTAGGGCCTCCGGGGTCTCAGTGGAAGTCGACATTCCCATAACGGTTTCTTCATTATGAAGTGGAGTGCTAAAAAGAACCTTAGCCAGAGGCCCGTTCTCACCATCATCCTCCGAACTGGAAATATACCGTTTTCTGTATAACCGTCTCACTAACTCTGCAGGCTTAGTCAACTCCATAGGCCTCACAGGCATAGTATCAGCATGGAAAGCCATTGCAGTTTTTCCGTGTAAGTGGTAGCGATCGGCTCCCTGCTCTCTGTATCAGGCAATGGCAGTCCCCTTTCTCATACCTACTACAGCGCCACAAGTCTTTCCGATTGGTCAGATATCTGCAACGAGGCAGGTTAGAACAATGAAACCTTCACCAATTGGTTCAGTTCACACTCCTGAGTCGTTTGAACCCTCACATGACCCTCTTTCTGTGACTCATCCTACCCTAGAAACCCCACCCCATTGGACCCAGTTTTCTCCAAGTCGGAGTGGCCTAGGATGACAAAACCTATGCTGATTGGTTCACCTCACTCTGCTGAGCACGTAGAAGGGTTACATGACCCAATCTCTGCAGTTCACCCTACCCCAAACTCCGCATCATAAAGTTGCTCCGATCCCCACAAAACTCATACCTACTGGTCCGTCTTACTCTCCTGAGTTCATAGATGCATTACACGGCCCTCTTCAAAGGACCTTCTGGGTTCAGGGAGGCTGGAATCTTTGGTTCCAGCCACCCTGGCCCACAAGCAGAATCCCACAAAGTCAAGCGTAAGGACCTTCCGGGTTCAGGGGAAGCATTACACCCTTCTGCGTCACTTCTGCTTACCCATGTCACTTCCCTCCCAAGGCAGGACTTCCGGCTCCACGAAGGCGGGACTTCCACTGACATAGGACCCCACGTGACCTGTCAAACTGCTAATGATCAGTTTGAGGACTATTGTCCTCCTTCCTACTGGTACCATTTACCTCAGCACATCTACACCAATTTAATTCAGTCTCTTGTCTTTTTCTGTCTTGGCTCTGATTAGGGGTGTGCACCAGACCCCCATGTAGTTTTTGTTTTCATTATTTTAAAATGTCATTTTTGTTATCGTTATTAATGACAATGTTGTTTTTGTTATCATTGTCATTATTGATATCAGTACCGGAATTGTTATCGGTAGCATTTCAAATGAAGACTTTATTTTTGGTATCGGTATTATTATTGGTATTGATTCCTGTGCTCAACATATATCTATTAAATTTAAGGGAGACTGTGGAAGGAAAAAGGAAAAGTATCTATTATCTAATCAATTAGCTATATAAGTATTCTAATCTAATCTATGTCTATAATATAGATCTATATCTATTTTATATAACTATTCTAATATAATCTATATGTCTATATATGTCTCTCTCTCTCTGTGCTTATTCAGATAGATAGATAGATAGATAGATCTATAAATGTCTATCATATATATCTATATCTAATTTATACTACCTATCTATATATAATGTACAGGGGGGAGAAGGGTAGAGAAAGGGAGAAGGTAAAATGTAGGGTATGAGGAAGGAAAGGTATTGGTGGTAATACCTAATAAATAAATAAATACATAAATAAATAATACAGTGAGGGTTAAGGAGGTTTTTTTATGTGCAAGCACCACACTTCTGTAAACGCAACCTGACAAGCAGAGCTCTCCTAAAACCGAAAAAGAAAAAACCTGGCCCTTCCATTATAAAGGGTTGTAGTGCCCTCCCCCAGAACCCCCCTGATTGGTTGTGGGAGGCAGGAGGCATTGAGCAATCACAGAGTGCCATGAGACTGCTGGGGCCTGCTTGCGCTGCTCATTGGCCAGCAATATAGATACTGCTGAGCTGCTCTCCCCTCCCAATACAGGCACAGTTCTCTAAAACTGTGTTTAACCCTGTTAAGACTCCAAGATATCTGCTCCCTCCTCCCCTCTCCACAATTTCCTTACAAAACCCAACTGCCACAGCACTAATAACAAAAATGATAACAACATTGTCGTTTTCATTTCTTGTTATCATTTTTGTTATTGTTTTTGGAATTTATATCGATAGCGTTATCGTTAATGATATCAATATTGATATCGGTATTCTAGGTTGTCATTTCTGGTATTCTCGGCTGTCATTTTCATTATTGCAATAACGAAAACGAAAATTACAATTTTCATTATCATTATTCTAATAACAAAAACGACATGCACACCCCTAATCTTAAGGTGTGGTTCTGGGTGGACGTGGGGTCGAAAGGGATGGCAGGACGGAAGCAGCCAAATGTTTTGACCAAAACAAGTATTATTCACACACACCCAGTTGAAAACAGTGCCTTCCTTTTCTATCTACCTCCCCAATGGAGGAGAGATGACTGAGGATGCTCCTGATGGCCGCAGGGGAGCTCTCAATGTGCATGCTCCTGCTGGGGTCCACGTGCCAGGACCTTTGAATCATCTATAAGCCTGTCATCTATTCATGAAGACACAAAACAACCTACGTAGTTTTAAAACTTAAATAACATGATCAATAGCACCAAAAAGTACAAGGAGGAAACTGAGACCCATATTCCTTTCCATCCAACATGTCCTGTGCCTCAGAAAAATGATCCAATTGCATTCTCCCAATCTATTTCCCTTCCATTCACCCAGACCCCATAGGTTGGGATCCAGAGGAATCTGGATAACATTTCCTGCACTGACTAGACTGCATGCATCCTGCTTATTGGAAGAGTTCCAGCCACCCCCAGGGGTGGGTGACACCCTGGTCAACTGCCCCCATACCATCTACCTATAAAGGGCATGGAGTTTGCATCATATTAGCAAGCTTCAAATTTACCTCGGGGAACCCAGGCATAACCCATGGTTCATCTTAACCTTTTACAATTCAGGAGCTATGAGAACAGCAACGGAAGGGCACTGCAACCATGGTCTGGTGCTCGTCAACATTGACAATAATGTGCAGCATATATGCCAACAACTCCATGAGCTGTCAAGGAATTGGAGTGTTAGATGGAGCAGGGGCTGTAGCTCCAAAAGGGGAGCACCCTGATCTGTGTTTTTGTACGTCCCTTCTGTTTGTTCTTGCTTTTTTGCACTATATAACAGATACTGGTCTTGTGTTTTATTAATGTTGTTTGATAGAAGAATGTTGTTATTGTTGTTGATTACATAAAGGGCGTTTACTATTGTTGTTGCTGTTGCTAGGTTGAAGGTGTGGTTCTGTACTCTACTTACTGTTTAGGTGCAAAGTGCATGTAAGAGCACCCACTTTTCCCACACACATTTGTAAGTCCATGTGTGTGCTGTTCTGCACTGTTACCCTATGTTCCAGGTTTCCCACCATCCCTAGAGTGTGAGGGTGCACTGTTCCATTGGGGTTGAAAGGTGTGATGACACAGAGAAAGGCACATGGATACATTGGTAACTGTTCAACATGCGTTACACACACTCTCTCTCTGGTTTTACACACACACCTTATATACCTATATACACTCAGGTTATGCATAACAGATTAGGTTATACTATTTACATTGGGGGAGCTCCAATGTGGCTTCTCTGTCTGCACAGTGTGACCCTTCTCGCCCAAGACAGGCACACTTAACCGTTTGCACCCTGAACAGGAGCACTGGCTGTGCATGTGGAATGGACAGCGGGTTGTCCAAAGTGGCCCCATGAGTCTGGTAGATGTTGTGCAAGACACAGGCTGCAGAGATAATCAGGGGGGCCGACCACACCTTGAAATCACTGCAAAGCAATGGTAGCCCAAACACT
The DNA here is from genome assembly GCA_003113815.1 of Sphenodon punctatus. Classification (NCBI taxonomy): domain Eukaryota; kingdom Metazoa; phylum Chordata; class Lepidosauria; order Sphenodontia; family Sphenodontidae; genus Sphenodon; species Sphenodon punctatus. The sequence continues at coordinate 2,599,245 of QEPC01015155.1, read as the reverse complement.
CTTTCTACCACACCTCGGGTGGTGCTCAGCCGGTGGCTGAACAGGCATTCCTTGTCAGTGTGGGCTGCACCATATGACCTCATAAGACAAGACTTATGGGGATAGGCCACCTCCTCCTTGCTAATGGGCCCCATGACTACCCCTTCAGTGTTTACTAAGAAGCTGGGCACAAAGTCCACAGAGAACATAGGGGATGAACTGTGGAGGATGTGGGTATCATGGGCATGACTGGACCAGCTGGCCATGATGCCTATGAATCTTCCTCAGAGGTCCAAGACCCCCAAAAATACCTCCAAGCAGGTATTTCTGGTTCATAAATTCGCTGTAGCTGTGAGGTGGCTGGATGAGGGGTGTGTGGCTGCCGTTGATTGCCCAAATGCAAGGGGAGGAACCCCAACCCCTGGCAGATGGGAGCAGTTCTAGGCCTTTCAGTTTTGGGCTAGCAATGGGCTCTGTGTTAACTGGGGCATAAGGTAAATAATGAATCCAGCTATATTCAAGAATGACCAGTTCACAGGAGTAGTGTTGGAGTGAATTGAATTCTTTTAGTTGCCACAAGGGCATTTGGGCAGCTGGTAAAGCACACCCTATTACCCAAATCAGTGCTGTGATGGTGACAGGACATTAGGAAGATTATTAGGAAAGGAAAATACAGTGGCGGGAAAGGATATGGCTGAAAAATGACAGAAGGCTACTCCCAAAAAGTCTAAAGTCCCCAGCACCTAATAAAGAGAGGGAAAATTATTATTATTTTTAAATAAAAGCTTAGCCAGAGTCTGCCAGCAACCACCCTTTTGGATTAAGTAATACTGGTGGTACGGCTGGAAAAAGCACAATCTCCATTAGGTTAGAGGTCTTTATGGGGCTATTGGAGGCCTAACCTAATAAAGCTGATGTCTCCTATGTTTTCAAAGGTTTTTCTGAAGGATTTTCAATTTAGTTTTACAGGGAAAGGGATTAGTATGTATCCTAAGAATCTGAAATCAGTTGAATGTCTACAGGATATTGTGAGGGCTACGATAATGAAGGAAATGCAGGCTCAGTGTATTGCTCATCCACTTTTCCTGCCATCATCTTTCTTGCCCCAGAGGTGAATGGGCTAATGATGCAGTTGGTCCTGAATAGAGTTAGTTGGGACATTATCGCTACATGAAGTGGTTGGCATACTAAGGTGATATGTCCCCAGGAACACTTTTTGGCAAACAACAACATAAACCGTGCATTTAGACTCCTGCCAGTCCATCCAGCCTATTGTGATTTACACTGGGTTTTCATTCTGAAGGGCTCAACTATGGGTACTTTCAGACGTTACGGGCGGCCGGTTCACCACAGCGAACCACCAGGGGGGGCGAACAGCGCAACCACGCCCGGGGGTTGGAAAACGACCCAAACAGACGTGCCGGGAACGGGACCACGGGCCGGAACCGGGCCGCACCATCGCGGCCCGTGGCAGCACAACAGACGTGCAGCCGAACCCCCGGCGGGCGCTAAACCCCCACAAGGCACCGGGCAGGGGCGGGACACAGACATGGCCGCCTGAGGGCAAACGAAGCCACAAGGCACACAAGGGAACGCCCACACAAGGGAAACGGGAAGGGAGGGGGGAAGAGCGAGAACAGGCTGACAGCCGGCTCACACAGCGGTCCCGCAGCGGGGCACAATGCACGGCCACACGCCCGGGCACACACACACACACACACACACACACACACACACACACACACACACACCAGGGAAAGGCCGGGAAGGGGGGAAGGGGCGCCCGGAACGCCCCACCCGGAACACCGGCAGGGAGGGGGGGGGCACCACCACAGGGCAAGGCACGGACAGCAGCAACCCCCACACCCACACCACCCCAGTCCAGTCCAGTCCAAGGAGGTGCCCCCACAGGAACAGAGGCAGTCTCGGAGGGGGGGGGGGACCCCCGGAGCAAGGCACGTTGGGGGCCCCCAAAGCACAGCGAGGCCGGCGGAGGGGCGCCAGGAGGAGGAGGAAGGGGGCCCCACAGTCAAAGGCTGGCACAGGCAGGGCAGCCGGGTCCAGCGGTGCTCCTCCGCAGCACCAGCGACGCTCAGGCAGCACCCACGGAGTCACGGGGATGGAGGGGGCCCAGGACCACGGCCAGGGGCAGCAGCAAGCAGCGAGGCGGGCGGGAGCTCACCGAGGTGGGGTCCGCAGGTCGGGAGCGGCCAGCGGGGACCAGGCCCCCCCCCCGGGCCGGGGCGGGAGCCCACACGGGGGCACCACGCCGGGGGGGGCAGGCCAGCGACGCGGGGCTCACGGGCCGCTGCCGGGGGCCCCGCTGGCCCCAGGGCCCGGGTGGCCCGCCCGGTGGACCAGGTGGGGCCAGTGCAGCATGCCCCGGCGGTACCCCTGCAAGGACATGTAGTGGGCGATCAGGTAGTAGGCCTCGAAGGGATCGGGCATGGTGAGGGCCAGCTGCACATCCACACGCGCCCACACCGCCAACAGGGATGACATCTCCACCGCGGAGGGCTCCGGCACACAGCAGGCAGCAGAAGGGGGCCACGGAAGATGCCCCAGCTCCAGAAGCCGCTGGAACGCCGCCCCACGGGTGCGCTGGTACCCACGGGCCCCGTGAACACAGGAGAAGTAGGTCACGGCCAAGGCAGGGCCACCCTCGGCCAGGCACTCCGAGTAGGCGCCCAGACCACACACCACCAGCGCTGACACGGTCTCCGAGGCGCTCCAGGGCACATGGGCGCACAGCACCTCCGGGATGCGCCCCTCGGGGAAACGAGCCAGCCCCAGGGCCTCCGCATGCAGCCGGCAATCACGGGCGCTCACCACATGGCCAAAGTAACGGAGCCCGGAGCTCAGGCTCTCGTAGGCACCTGCACGGCTCCCCGGCCCGGCCAGGAGCAGCTGCACGGCAGGGGTGTGCCACAGGTCGCACAGAGACATGGTCTCGCGGAAGGCCCAGATATGGGGGGCCCCTTGGGGGCCGGACAGCGGGAGCCCCATGGATGGGCAGCCAGCCATGGTCCAGCACAACAGGGAATGGGACACGGAGCCCGGAGGGCACACAGACTGCCCAGGGCCGGGAGAGGCTCGGCCCGGCCCCCGGGACAGGGAACACGGGCCCGCACCGCAACATTGTAGCACAACAGAGCGAGGCGTGGGGTGCGGGCCCGGCACAGCTGCAGAGAACAACAGCGAGCTCTCTGTCTGCCTAATCGCACCTTCAAGGCCATCCCGCTACAAACAGCGAGGGGAGGGGGCCCGGGGTGCTGGGGGCGGGAGCAGCCGGAACGCACCGGCACAGGGCGCGCGCAGGCCCGCGAGGCCGACCCCCGGGCGGAGCCACCAGCACCGGGCCGCCATAAGCGCTCCCAGCCCCCACCGGGGCCCCAGCACCATGGAGCGCGATAGGGCAGGTGGGAACTGGATGTTCCTCGCGCTCGCGGCTGAGTGGCACCGTGACCACACTGAGCAGCTGTGCCTCCTGACCGAGAGGGTGCACCTGGCCGTCCGCCTGCGCTATGTCCTGGCCCTGCGGGCTGGCGTGCGCCTCCGGGGCCAGCAGGCCCGCAGGAGAGTCCGTGGCCGGCTCAGGGCTCGGCGCCGGGCCTGGGGGGCGTGGCTGGCCGCCTGCCGGAGCCTCACCCGGCCCGCTGCGCTCCGAGGGGCCGCGAGGCGGTTCCGCTGGGCAACGCAGACCCTCCGCCGGGCAGCGCTGCTGGCTATGCCCATAGCGCGGAGCCTATGGGTCACGGAGCGGCCCCAGGCCTGGTGGGAGCGGGCCCAGGCCCACTGGGGGGAGGCCGAGTGGGGGTCCCACTTCCGGATGGGCAAGGCCACCCTGCTGCGCCTAGCGGAGCTCCTCACGCCCTGGCTGGAGCGGCAGCACACCTCCATGCGGGAGCCCATCCCCATGGTCCAGCGGGTGGCCATAGGGGTCTGGGCCCTCGCAACGCCCGACTCCTGCCGCTCCGTGTCCCAGCACTTCGGGGTGGGGCTCAGCACGGTCGCCTGCATCGTGCGGGATGTGTGCGAGGCTGTGGAGGGCGTGCTCCTCGACAGGACCATCCAGCTCCTGGACCAGGGCGCTGTGATGGCTGGCTTCGCGGCCGGGGGCTTCCCGAACTGCATCGGAGCCGTGGACGGCACACACATCGAGATCCTGCGCCCGGCCGCGGGGGAGGCCCTGGAGTATGTGAACCGGCACGGATACTACTCCCTGCACCTGCAGGGGGTGGTGGACCACCGGGCCCGCTTCATAGACATCTACACGGGCAACTCCGGCCGGAGTCACGACGCCAGGATCATGACCATCTCCCCCTTCTATGCCCGCATGTACCGGGGGGACTTCGCGGACATGGGCATGAGGTGGATCGAGGGTGTTCCCATGCCCCCCTGCATCCTGGGGGACCCCGCCTACCCCCTGACCCGCTGGCTGATGAAGGTCTACCCTGTCCCGAGCACCCCTGCGGAGCAGGTATACAATACCCGCCTGTGTGCGAGCCGGACCGTGGTGGAGCGTGCCTTCGGGGCCCTGAAGCAGCGCTGGAGGAGTCTAGCTGGCCGCCTGGACTTCACCGTCCCCACCTCCGCCCTGGTGATCGGTGCCTGCTGCGTTCTGCACAATGTGTGCGAGACCGAGGGGGCGGCCCTGGAGTACCCCGAGCCCCACCGGCCCCCCGGTCCTGTTCCCCTGTACGTGAACGCAGGGAACCCCCGGGAGTACCGGTATGCCAAAAGGATCCGGAACGCCCTTGCAACCCACATCGCCCGGGGGGGCCCGCTGTGAGGGCCTTCCCGCCCCTGGGGGCCCCACCCCCCGTTCCGTGCCCATGCCCCTGTACACGCGGTCCCACAGCCCTGTCCCCCCCACAAACGGGCCGGGGACAACTGTCTCTTTACAACACTTTATTGCCCACACAGTGCACACAATCACCCTGTGCCCCCTCCCCACCCCCGTCCCCGTGACCCCGTCCACCACCCGCCCTCATGTGGCCCTCCCCCTCCCCCCCCTTCCCACCATCCCCCCGCGTTTCCTGGGCCGACCCCTCGTGCGGCCGCTTGGGCCCACCGAGCTCTGGGAGCTCCCCTCCCCCCCACTGTCCGTGTCCCCTGCCGTGTCCTGGGCCGGTCCCGGCCCCGGCAGGGGGCCGGGCGGCGGATGGGCAGCTGTGCCCGGTGCCCCGGTCGCGCCCCGGGGGGGCTGGACCCTCCGGAGGCCCGGGGGCACTGGGAGGCGCATGCGAGGGCCCTGGGGCCGGGGGGGCGCCAGGGGCGGCAGGGCTGGGCCCGGGGGCGCCGAGGGGCCCGGCATGGGGACCTGGGCGGGCAGGGCGCCCGGAGGTGCGCCGGCCATCACGTAGGCACACATGGTGCCCGCATGCAGGAGCAGGGAGGTCCCAATGTCGTGGGACCTGTCCATCTTTGCGCTGTGCTCCCGCACCATGCCCTGTATGTCCTGCCGGAGGCCCCTGAGCAGCCCCTGCTGCCGCTGGTGCTCCCGGCGCTCCCGCCTCCGCTCCAGGCGCACCTCCGCCTCCAGCCGGCGGTCTGTCTCCAGGGCCTTCTCCATGGACCGCTCTATGGCCGCCTCCATGCGGTCCACGGAGGCGATCATGCGCTCCCCCTGTTCCTCCGCCCTGCGGACGATGTCCTCCGCTTGCTCCTCCCTGCGCCTGCGGACCCGCGCCCGGTACTCCCGCATCCGCTGGGCTGGGGCCGCGGCCGGCGGAGGCGCCGCGCGCGGGGGCTGCCCTGTGGAAATGGGCGGGTGGGTCAGTGCAGGGCCCTGTCCCCTAGCGGGGTCGGGTCCCGGGGCCCCCTGCCCCCCCTCCCCCACTGAGGCCAGAGGCCCCCCTGGGCTGGCGCCCGGGGGGCCCTCCCGCAATCCCAGCCCTCCCGCCTTACCTGGGTCCGGCACCTGCTCTCCTGTGCCCTCCGCGGGGGCCTGCACCGTCTCGCTGGCCCGGTCCTGGGGCTCCCCATGTCCTGCGGGCGGGAGAGGGGGGAGCGGGTGAAGGGGGCTGGTTGTGGCCCCTGCAGCAGGGCCCCCACCCCCGCCCCTGCCACCGGCCCCCTGGTCGTGCCCCCCCTTGCCCTGGGGGCCCGCTTACCCTCTATGTCCGTCTCCGAGCCTTCGGAGGCCGGCGCCTCACCCTGGGAGTGCTCCCCCTGGGACCACTGGCTGAGGGTGGTGAAGGTGCCGACCTCCGACTCCGCCTGGCCGGCCCGGCGTTGGGATGTCTCCGGGCTGCTGCTGGGGGGGGGCCTTGGGGCTTCTGCGGGTCCCGGGTGGTCCTCCTGGGGGTGGGGGTCCCCTGAGCTCGTGTCTACCGGGCGGGCGGCGAGGGGAGGGGGTACCTCGGCCCGCTCCCTGCCCTGGACCACAGCGCTGCCCACCAGGCGTGGGGCAACTATGGAGCCCTTCATGTGAAGGATGCGGTCCAGGGCATCGTAGTAGGGGGCGGTGCGGGCCCCGTGGCCGGAGCGGCTGTTATTGTCCTTGAGGGCCTTGTACCCCCTCTTGAGCTCCTTGGCCTTCGAGCGACACTGGTTGACAGTGCGCTCGTGCCCCGCCGCCTCCATGTCGCGCACGATGTCCCGGTAGACATGCTCGTTGCGCTGGTTTATTGCGAGCTCCACCTGGTACTCGAGGGTCCCCCAGATCCGTATGAAGTCCCGGGTCTCCTGGAGGCCCCACTGTCCCCCTCTGTGATAGGCCTTCCTCCGGCTGGGCCCCTGCTGTTCCTCCTCCCGGTGCAGCTCCTGCTGCACCTGCCTGTGCTCCTCCTCCACCTCCTCCTGGGGGTGCGCCTCCAGGGGCCGGGGGCCGGGCTCCTCCTGGGGCTCGTCCGCCCGGGCCGACTTTCGTGTCTGGGGGGGGGAAGGGGGGTGGTTGGTTGCTGGGTGAGGGTGTGGGCCCTCTCGGGGGCCCCCTGCCCCCCTGCCCTCCGCCCGGGGTCCCCCTGCCCCCCTGCCTTCCGCCCGGGGTCCCCCCGGCCCCCTCCACAGGGGGTTCCCCTGTGCCCCCTGTTCCCCTCCCAGTGGGTGCCCTTACCCGTTTCCTGGGTGCCTCCTGTGGGCCTGTTCCGGCCGCTGTCCCCGGGGCGGCGCGACCCGGCTGCAGCTGTGGTTGGTGTTCCCGGGGCGCCTCCCTGGTCGGGTGCTCCCGTGTGCCCCCTTCCTGCACCTGTGCCCCCTCCGCCTGCATCGCTGGGCCTGGCTGCACGTCCTCCGCCTCCTGTGCCGCCGCTGTCGCTGCTCGTGCCTCCGGTCTCTTCCGCTTCCCTCCTCGCTCCATCCCGCCACGCTTGCTTGCTGCTGCTCTCGCTTTAAATCTCCCTCCGGTGTTTGTGTTGGTGCTGGTTGCCTGGCAGCGACGCTGCGTGCCTCGTCCCCGGCCGGGGCTCCATTTTTTTGGTTCCGCTGGGGGATTGGCGTCCAGACGTTACTTTTGCTTGGTTCCCTGTGGGGGTTGGTTTGACCACGCTTCCCGAGACCTTCCCCCGGCTAGCCCGGGAAGCGTGGTTGAACCTGACCCCATGTGGGTATTGAGCGTGATGAACATCTGGCGCACGCCGTTCAGACGTTCAGGGCCCTTTGGCCCCGCGGGGGGGTTGATCGTGGTTCAGTGTGGTTCAGCGTGATCTCGTAACGTCTGAAATCACCCTATGTTGATTAGGCTTGATTTCCTTGAAAAATGTAGTGCCTTTTTTAGTCCTTTTTGATTTCCTTTTTTTGTTTTCCTTTTTGTAGGCAGCCCAGGGAAGGAGGAAAATACGGAACTTCTGCAGGATTGAGTGACCCTCCCACACCACAGCACTTACACAGCATAGAAAAACCTCTTGAACTAATTCTAGGGTCTCTCTTTTTGAGATAGAAACTGATGCCTGACATCTCCAAGCCATTGATGACAGTGTCTCTAACGTGGTATGAGAGGTCAGAATAGCCTTCCCAGAGAAGCTACAGGACTGAAATTTTAGTTAAATTTGAGATGCTGCCTCTAAATAAATAAATAAATAAATAAATAATGGACTTGTAAGGCCTATGTTATCACGAGTGATGTTAAGCTTGAGACAAAGGGATGTTAAGGCCCAGGAAAGTACATCAAAAAAGTGAGCAACATGTCAACTAAAGAACAAGTTACAGGGGATTTTTGGAGCACAAGACTTTCCAGAACTGACTCAGAAGTTATTCTTGGGCTAGCAAAAGCCACCTAGTCCTATGATATAACACAAACTTCCTTTGATCCATAAAATCATTATTTTAATTTTCTGATTAGACCATAATTATCTGTCTCTCTGCAGTTTGGTGTGCTTTTTCTGTAATGAACTACTGAGGCACCCATCGGCAGATGCTACAAGCAGGACAGCTACTCACACGTAGTTTACTAACTGTAAGTAAAAAACTCACTTATCCCTTGACCAGCTGTTACTATACTGCTAGCAGTTAAGATTGTCTCTAAGTTTCCTTTTATAGTGATTACCTATATGTATTCTTTTTATTTGTGTTCCTTTTCTGTTTGTTTTATTATTTGTACTACATTTATACATCATTCATACTGCATTTTTATTTACACATTAATTGTATCCCATTTTCAAACTTAAGTAAAACATTTATACCCACTTGTGAAAGGGACTGGTTTATTTTGGGGAGAAAGGCCTGTTATAAGACGTTGGGCTCGATCCCCAAACCCTGTGAGCATGCCGTAAGCACACGTAGCTTGTGGCTGGGGCATAGTTCTGCCTGCACAGGCATGTGTGCAGGCCGTGCACAGCTTGCATGTGAGATGTGCGCTCTTTGAATGGCACGCAGGTTTGGGGATCGAGCCCATTGTTTCTAGATTTGGTCTTGGGTTCATCCCAGGGGTCTATTAATATTACAACCAGGGCCCCGAGGGAAACGCGGGTCTGCGATTCGCAGATTTCCCGCGGAATTCCCCTCCCCCCGCGGAATCTCCTGCCCCGCTTACCCCAGCGCAGAATTTCCAGCCTGCGCTGCGGGGACGCGGGGCAGGAGATTCCATGAGGGGAGGGGAATGAAAAAACCCTCGGGGCTTCCCCTCCCCAGCCTCCCCAGTTGCCAGGGGGGGAGGCACCCCCTTTAGATAATTAATTAACTTACCAGGGACGGCAGCAGCAGCTGCTCCGTCCAGCGCGCTCGTACTTCCTGCTCGTACTTCCTGGCCCCTCCCGACGGGGCCTCTCAGGGCGACGCAGCCAGATGACGTCATCCGGCTGCGTCGCCCTGAGAGGCCCCGTCGGGAGGGGCCAGGAAGTACGAGCAGGAAGTACGAGCGCGCTGGACGGAGCAGCTGCTGCTGCCATCTCTGGTAAGGCAATTCCTTTTGTTTTTCGGGGGGGGGAGAGTCAAGCAAGCCCCAGCAGCTGGGGAGGGCAAGCCCCGGCAGCTGGGGAGGGGAAGCCCTGAGGGTTTGACCAGTGCGGGGGAAGGGGGGAGGAGGCAAGCCAAGTCCCCCCTCCCCCCGCATGGTAAATCGTGCCGAGGCGCAGAATTGGGCCCTGACTCCCGCGGAATTTTTTTAAAAATTCTGCGAAAGAATCGGGGCCCTGATTACAACCCATGCCTGTGTTTGAGTCCTCCTTCTGCTCTCTATAATAGCAACTGAAAAGGGAGAAACACTTATCTTTGACATCTTTCTGGATTGGTTTCCATTAAGAACAGCGAAAGCACATTTTCATTTACTTTCCTTTTCTTCCCCTTCCTAATCTAATTACAAATCCCACAGAGGTATCAGCACACTACAGTCTAACTCCAGCCATTTCAAGTGACAAATAACCAGCATAGACAAATATAAGTTAATTCTTGTGTAACAGTGTGGCCCTGGCGGGGTCTAAGTACATGCAGGAATCAATCCTCCTCCAAGAAGCCATTCCAGACAAGGAATCTACTTATAGGTTTCTTTATTGGCCACTATGTAATCCTTCACTCATCTCCATAGACAAACACACAGTCTCTTAGTCCAGACAGGGGACCCAGTAGCTTTGTTCATCTGGCTAGGAACGCTCTTTCTGAGCCAGGGTTCCCAGTCTGGATCTCCTCTCTAAATCCCAGTCAGAATTCTTTTCTCATGCTCCTGCTACCTCCTCAATCCCCTGATACAGAGCTACTCAACCCTTATGAGGCTCTGGACTGTCTCAGTCACAATGACTTCACAAGCCTTCAGCCAGCCCAGGTGGGCCTCTAAGAAAAGCTTTTAACCTTCAGCTTGTCCCTCTTAAAGAGCTAGAGCTAGATGCTTCTAAGCACTGGGTTATTTTCCCACCCTGTAGGGACTAATCAACTCTGCTACATCTCATTATTTGAGTATCTTGGAAGAAACAAAAACAAATCTTCTTGGAAAGATTTGTACAATGCTGTATGTGCTGCCCACTATTTTAAATTGCTTACTTTCAACTGCATACTTTGGAATATTATATTTCCCTGCAGAAACACAGGCGCTGGTTCAAAGTCCACTGAAATCAGTGGTTAGACTTACATTGATTTGGGTAAAAATAGACATGATGGTGGCCCGTTTAGGTCTGCGGGCCACCAGCACATCTGTTTTTGGGCCACAAGTTGATGGCCTGGGATTTCCCTGGGCCATATCGGCAGCTAGCCTGGGCTCTTACCCCTGAACTATGTCCAGGTCACAACCTGAGCTAATGTCCATCCAATTAGGTCAAAGCAGACCAGAGTGGGCTATCATGTCTGCTGTCACCGGGCAGACCATGGCCCGAATCAAGTCCACCATGGCTGGTCATCACTGGCTGTCATGGCTGGCTGTCATGGTGGAGGGTGGGACACTGGGTGCAGTATGGGGGCGGAGTTGGCTGCACATTCAAGTGTCTCCCCAGCATCCCAGACACAGGCATGTTTATTGTGCAGCCCGATCTGGTGTGGACCATGTCAGTTGTGGCTTCCCGGCCCGAGCTGGACCACCCCCGAGCAGCTGTCATGTCTGTTTGCGAGTAGCCATCATGTCCACTGAGCAGCCATCATGTCTGACCAATGGTATAGTAACAGCTGGTCAGGTGATTAGGTGTAGAAACTAAGTGTGAGTATGTGTCCTGCTTGTAACATCTGCCAAAGACAAGGTTCCCACCCTTAGTAGGTTTTGGATCACTGCCATAATGGCAAATAACTAGACTCTATTTTAACTGTCTACCTTAAATAGAGCTAAACTTCCCCAAGAGAAGACCAAGGTAGGAATTCTTCTTTTATTTATTCAATTGGCTTTATTATCCCTTTGTTTTAACACCTGAGGATCTACTGAAGATTATTTACAGTTTTTTTCCATGGTAGCTCTAAGGAACATAGAGGTCCCAGTTCTATCAATCACCCATGCAACGGGAGAACAAAAAATTGAGTAAAATCATGGCAATAGTTATGGTTTGTTTTGCTTCAGAGCATTTGTACCTTTCCTAGGAGCAAACCTGGAAGCAAAATACATGCTTCTATGACTTTGAAAGGTAATGAGATCCAGCATGCTTGATAATAAAATCACTGAAGTAAAGTTTTCATTGCATGCATTTTACAATCTATCTTTAAACTATATCTAATGTTAACAGCATGACGATTCAAAGGGACAGCACACACTAGCAGTTACCACAGGTGAGAATACCACTGAAATTACCTGAACTTGTGCTAATTGCAAAGAACAACTGCCCTTTTGCAAAATGGCACTGACACTGCCAGTGCCATTTTGGAAAATTGACATGCATGCACAGAATGACTCTGGTGGCCATTTTGCGTATGAACAGCTTTTGAATTTTTCTCAAGATTCTCGCAAGATCTCAGAACATTAATGAGATCTTGGTAATTTTTCTTGATTTCCGCAAGAATCTCGTACGAACCGGGGAAGGTTCTTAATTCAGCATGAATTTTAGGAAATTTTTAGTCTATTATATATAAAAGATACCCGTGTGGAAGATTAGTATATAAAGGCAGGAGTGTGAGATCCTTAGGACACAAGACCCTATTTCTATTCTGCCTAAAGGAATAAGGGAGTCTAAAGGGGATGTTATCGAGGCATATGAAGGGAGAGTTAGTTCCTTCCAATCAGCTTTATCCATGTTAAGACCAGCCAGGACATTAATTCATTTTAAGCCTGTTTGGTTTCATAAAGAAAGCTGGAATGTACGGAGGCAAGTGAGGATGCTGTCTAGGAGATTTCTTAGTTGCCCCTCCCAAGCTAACAAAGTTGCATTTTGGGGAGCCAGGGCCGAATATAGAAAGCTCCTGAGATATAAGAAGAACGATTTCCACAAGTCCCAGTGGAAAGCCCTGGAGGCTGTGTTACAAGAAGGTGACCATAAAAGATTTTGGGCAATGATCCGCAATATTGGAACGGGTGAATATCTGGGCTCTGTAGCTCAGATTTCCCATTAGTTTTGGGAACTTTATTTTTCAACTTTGTTTCATAATCCTTATGTGATGAAGACCCCGCTAGTCCAAGGAATTGATTTCCTTCCAAATTGGGCCCTGGTATCTCCTGTTACAGTAAGGAAATTGATTATGACAACAAAATCGGGTAACGCTCCAGGAGGGACTTTATCCCGGTGGAACTTTTGAAATCCCAGATTGATTGGTGGTCTGAGATCCTGGCAATAGTATTCACCTATATTAATAACACAGGAAATATACCAAAGAAATGGCTAGCCAGTATTGTTATACCCATTTATAAGAAAGGGGACCCACAGTCACCTGGAAATTACAGACCAATAAGCTTATTGAGCATGATTAGCAAAGTATATGCCAGATTCCTGCTGGGGAAACTCCAGGAATGGATTGATCAGGTGTCTTTCCTTGAGCCGGAACAGGCAGGATTTAGGAAGGGGATGTCAACAGTCAGCCAGGTTTACATACCCCCGTCTATAATAACGAAATATACTGGCCGGAGGTATCTGGGGCAAAGCAGAAGATCACAACTTTACCTCTGCTTTGTTGACCTCCGAGCAGCATTTGATTCAATCAATAGGGATAGACTGTGGTGTAAGTTAGGAAGGACCTCAGTTGATCCGCATCTCCTTTACTTAATCATCAAACTTTATTCTGAGAATAGCATGCAAGTAAGGGCTGCTTCCTCTTTACCTTTAACATCAACAATCCTGGTAGAAAAAGGTGTTAGACAGGGATGCATATTGGCCCCCGCCTTATTTAACCTGTTCTTCAATGATGTTGTGGTATTCATGAGGGATGACTCTCTTTACCCCCCAAAGTTGGGAGTTAGGAGGATTCCAATTCTTCTCTATGCAGACGACGCAGTCTTAATTTTGCAGACGCGGATAGGTCTGCGCAGGGTCCTCCTACAATTTGAGGCTTATTGTAAACAAGAGTCCTTATCAGTGAATTACGACAAAACCAAAGTATTGGTTACAGGTAGAAGGAGAGGTGGTAAAATATATACTTGGAGGATGGGCAATGTAACGATCGAGCAGGTTAAGGAGTTTAAATACCTAGGGGTTTATATTACAGCAATTGGTTCATGGACTCATCATTTCATTCATGTCGAACATCAAGCTAATAGGTCAATAGTAGCTATAGTCTCCTTCTTCTACAAACGGGGAGATCAATTGGTTCCACCAGCACTTAGATTATTCGTTGCTAAAACACTTGCACAGCTCCTATATGCAATCCCTATATGGGGAGGAGGCTTTTTGGACAAATTGGAGAAATTCCAAAATATTTTTCTCCGGTCAGTCCTGGGTGTTCCTAGTGGAACCCCGTCAGTTTTACTCCGAGCAGAGGTCAAGGTGCCCTCAATTAGAGCTCGGGCTTTGACTGCTATGATTATTTTTTTTGCTTAAAATTACCATGGTCAGATAACTGTCTTTTAGGGCCTGCTCAGGGGATAAATACTGAGTGGTCGAAAGGGTTTGAGGAGTAAGTACAAAGGTTAGGCTTCTCCAGAGAGTTTTTCAATTTATACGAGTATCCAAGGGCACTGTCCATGGTCAAGAATAGGATAGCAGATCAGGACTTCCAAAGGTTGCAATCTGAGATAAACTCACAAAAAATTGCCCCAGGCTATCATTTTATTCAAATGGAAGATTGGCTTAATAGCTACATATATATATGGAATTATTCCCAGTGTAGACGAGCATTTACTCTTCTCCGTTTTCAACTTTTTCCTTCAGCTTGGATGGAAGGACGATATAATGGTATCGATAAAAGCCAGCGACTTTGTCCTTTATGTGACCAAAGGGCCAGGGAAAGCCTCCCACATGTTTTGTTATTTTGTCCAGCATATGCCACGCATCACGAGAGTATACTGAATCCATTATTAAAATATATTAATACACTTTCATGGCCAGCTATCTTGACGAAATGGTTGTGTCCAAGGAATTTGGAAGTCACCAAAAGGGTGGCAAAATTTTGTTTCAGTGCTCTTGCCATACGGAAAAAGTTGACAGGCAGATGCTGAAGAATAGCTTACAGATGGACAATTAAGCTGGTAGATAAAATAAATCTACTTGGGGAGAATAAGGTATTTATGCCCTTTATGCAAATTCCTTTAGTCTTAGATAATTCCTGTTGACAGTTGTATTTAGTAACCTTAATTCCATTATATAGTTTAATCAGGATTAAATTGACTGTGAATTGTGAATGGTTTAGTATAGTAGGAGAGCTAATAATATAAAGATCTTGTGCAGATAACCGTCTTCTGTAAAATGGTTTTGAAGAAATTGGGAAACTCCTCTATTTGTGCATTGTATATAGTTTGTCTTTGTGGCTTTATGATGTGTGGATTATTTATCTCTTGTAATTGTTTATGACCTATGGTCAACAATAAAGTTTTAACCAACTAAAAGTATATAAAGGAGCCTCTAAGACCACAGCATATATGCATGATTCATTATAACATGACTCATTATTAGGGAGAGATGGAGGGGAGAAGTGTGAGGAATGGAGAGGGGTTATGAGCAATGCCACATCAACAAACTAAAATCTCATGAGTCAGGTTTCTAGGTTCAGCCACGTTGCTGGATGAGGGAAAAGCAAAAGCATGGATCAAAGCATTTCTAAATTATGGTTGTTTAAATGGTTCCCTCTAAGGCTTACTTAATTGGTCAGAGACTGCCAATTTATACTCCGGCCTCCGCCTGAAGGTGGTGGTGGCGGTGCTGAAGGGCAGCTGGAGAGTCACTTATGTGACTGTCCAGCTCAGGTCCCATAGTGATTATTTTTATGTCAGAGAGAGCCCCCACTGGTCACTGCTACGGCAGCTTAGAATAGCATACCCACTAAACATGGTGGAGAGGAGTGCCAAGATTCAAATGATAGGTGAAGGTACCAATAGAGTGGCTAACACTTTCAGTTACAACTCTCTGTTTTCCACTTACAGCTCTTCCCCCCTCTGTTTCATTTCACTTTCTATCAAGCTCTCTTATTTACTCTTTTTTTCCTCTTTCGCCCAGTCTACATTACTTGCCACTCTCTCTCTGCTGCTACTTCTCATTTTCTCTGCTCAACTGTCACCTTCTTAAACTTACTTCAAAGTGGAACAGTGGTGGCATAAGGCTCAAATTGAAGTTTTTGAAGTTCCCTGGAGAATTCCTGTGATTTATATGTTTTGCAAGGGAAAGAGCACAAGTAGTTCATGTTGAATTTCATAATATGGATGATGTCTATATGCATAGCTGACTAAACAAATGAAATATTCGCTACCAGAAGAGGAAAATACAGTAGAGAGAAGCCTTCATGAAAGCAATTGTCCATAAGTTGTTGGGGATTTTGTTGTTGTTTTTAAAAAGACCGCAAGGTATATTTTTAAAATGTAGAATGTGGGAAACCAACAAAGTTGATAAAAACCGTAATTCAATATTTCTACAAAGCTAATTTATTCTGTCGCCCCGATTCATCAAATTGAAAATAGGTGCCACTATCTGAAGCAGTCACTTAACTTCTATTAAACATGTGCTAACCTTAAGCATTTGATTAAATGTCTTCTGACTTGGCAACTTAAGGCATCTACTGCTAGTAGGCATGCTGAGATTATGGAACAAACTGGATATAACAATGGTGCAATGGTAGCATAAGAATGCTCAGTAGTAACAATTGCTGGGTAGTCAGGAGCACAGTTAGGGTAACTTTAAAATAAATTCATTCTGAGCTCCCTCTGGGAGAATATCCCCACAGTGATAAGAAGCTCATGTCCAGATGAGGGATCTATTACTTGGCTTCATGCTAGTGCTTTGTGGAGATACTGGTTCCTTCCTGCATATTTCTACAGAAAAAAAAATGGAATGCTCTGTAAATAATTTCTGCAAGTGTAAGTGTTAAGTAAGCTGGTGATGTGCTTCCTTCCTTTGTCTAATTTGCAGAACTTAATACCATACTACATCATTCTAGCAAATTCAAGTATGGCATTCCCCAAATGCCTCTGCATGATAGCGTTTCAAAGGTAGACTTAGTTATTTATTACCTGTAATTAATTAGGATAGCAGGACTTATTACTCACAAAGACCCTGCTTGAAGTAGGCACCAATGATTAGGTTTGGATTTTTTTTGTTTTTTCAAATTGCACCATTTTCCACAGTAAAGCTTCTCTGATCTCCTTTTAATGAGTTTTAAATTCCCTACTGACAAAATGCAAAGATGAAGGTATTTATGAAACCACTCCACTTATTCCTTCCACCCACACTTCACGCAGTTTTAAAACATTTCCTATGTGCTCGTTTGATACCTTTCACTTTAAGTGCTGTTATCAACGGAGTGAGAAAACACAAGAGAGTTCATGAGCACAGCACAGCCCCTTCTTCCCATTCCCTTATTCTTGGGGACTTTAACTGTCATGTCGGTGACTCCTCTGACTCCCACCTCTTGCTCTATCCTCCTCATTCTGCCTTAAACTATGATCTACCTCCCCTACTCATCAGCAGTATTCCAATTTCTAGTTTTCTCTTGGCGATGGAAAAACAGAGATTTTGCTTTTTTTTTCCCTAGAGAAAAGCAGAGGTTTTCCTTTTTTCAATAGAATTTTGCAGAAAATGGCAATTCAAGAGTTCAACACTGTTTCTGGCTCCGAGATGTCTGCTCCCTCCTCTCCTGTCCACATTTCCCTACAAAAACCACCTGCCAAGCAATAAAAAAATCAATAACGACTGTCATTTTCATTATTGATTTCATTATTATTTATCTTCATTATTATTGCAATAACGATAATGAAAACGAGAATGTTGTTACTATCAATATAATGAAAATGATGTGCACACCCCTAATGTCTACCTGGGTCAAAGTCCTATAGGATAAATTTACTATCAATGTATTTGTTTTAGTTTCCTTGAAAAAGCTGGTTGTTGATAGTCTTGAAATGTTCGTTTGTTTTTGCCTTTCCCAAAAGGTTGGGCTAAAAAAGAATCAGTCGGTCGATCGATCGAACGATTGATCGATAGATAAAGTTCATTTTGCATGACCAAACAGTCATTGCAATGAATTTAAAACAAATAGACGTAATAATTATACAAAGAGATCGGGGGGGAAAAAAACCTGTGCAAAAAATATGAAATAAACAACAAAGAATGAAATTCAAGATTAAACAAATCTGTAAATAAACTTATAATTAGAACCAGGGTACAAAATAAGTCCTCACAAAAACTGGACAAAATTATAACTTAGATGGAACACAAGCTAATTATCAGCTATATCCACGTAAGGAAAGTTTAAAGGCCAATATGGCCATCTTGTGCATTAGCAATGTGGCAGTTTGTTATGTTATATATTTTCAATAACTTTGCTTTTTTGAATTTTGTTATTCATGATCTGGGGTACGTAAGTAGGTCATGGGATATTTGAATAGGCTTAATTTCAGAGAACTGTATTTAACTAGAATGGTCATTTATATTGTTCCAATATTTATGGTGGTTGTGTAGTTTAATTTTTTAATATTTATGGCCAACTTATTCAGACCTAGAGAATAGTAGGTCATGGGGCATATATAGAGGCCCTACCCAGAGATTCAATTCTACTAGACTTGTTACCTGCATTGCCCATATTCTCATGGTGGGTTTATAGTTTATTGTTTCTACATTTATGGTTAGTCTATTTAGACTTCAGAAATAGCAAACATCACAATTAGGGTGAAGGGGATCATAGTACAATGTGTTTCCATTAGGATATGAGTTATCCAGGTTTTGGGGCATTTAGTAGGTCATGGGATATTCAAATAGGTATAGTTTTGAGGTCCAACCAAACCAGAACTGATATGTATATTGTTGTTTTTTATATTTTCTTATATTATTTATATTGTTGGTGATATTGCAGTATATTGTCTTTGTACAGGTACATGCCCTATGGGATAGTTGTATGTATTTTTACTTGTTTAGATCACAGAGATGATTGTAAGTAATAATGAATATCATACAAGACATTGGGTGATTTCAGACGTTACGAGATCACAGTGAACCACGGTGAATACCCACCTGTGGTCACTGTGCCTCGAACGTCTGTTTGGCGACCGCCAGATGTTCGCCACGGTCAATCTGCCAATGGGGTCAATTTCAACCACGCTTCCCGGGCTCCCCGGGGGACTTTCCCGGGAAGCATGGTGAAAGTGATTCCCAGCGGGGACCAAAAAACCCACGTCTGGTCGGGCGCCACGGCCCGGGATCACCGGCGAGATCCCGGGCCATGGCGAATTCGGCCAGACGCTGCGGCCGCATTGGCCCCACCACCCGCCCATCTCCCCAGAGGGCTGGCGGTGGGGAGCGTGGAGGGGGTGGGGCCATGCGGCCGCACGTTGCGCCACGCAGCCCCGCCCCCTCCCAGATTCCCCACCGGGATCCCCCGGCATGTCTGATATGGGGTGACGGGGTCATCCCGGCGGGGGATGAATGGGTTGTTTTCGGTACGGGGCCAATTGGCCCCGTAACGTCTGAAAACACCCATTGGTGTTTTTTTTGTCAGCATCTGGTTTATTTGGGTTACATATTGTGTATTCTTTTCTATTATGTATGTGACATTTACTTAGGTAAGGAAACATTGAAGTTAGCTGTGCGATATGGGATATTGATTTATTGTGTATATTTTATACCATCAGTGTATAGAAGACCAACTTAGCGATGGCATCTATTTTGTGACGTCCATATCTGTTCAAGATTCTTGATAAAGACCAACAGTTGAAACAAGAATATAACCTGGGATCTCGTAGGACATGTGTATGGACATTTGTTATGTTGGTGTCATCATTTTGATATGGTTACCCATGTTTGTGGCGGGGTCCAGACATATGTACAATAAATAATTCTATTTTATTATGTTGTTCCTTCTGGAATTGTATATATAGTGTGTATCATATTGGTTCAGCCATCCAGCTTGTTGGCCTTGTGCTCAGCACCCTTTTTTTTGTTCTATATATTGGCCAACACCTCTCTTTGGGTACTTTCAGACATGACGCTAACCACCCTTGGTGGTTATTTATGCATGTTGCAGGGCTGTATTGGTACCCTATGCAGCCTGCAACATGCATAATAACCACCAAGGGTGGTTAGCGTCATGTCTGAAAGTACCCTTTTTTGGTAGTTTTGAACCCCGCCCGGAATTCACTGTGGTGAACATCTGGTGGGGCTCAAACAGACATTTGTGCGATCACAGCCACCACCCTGAATCCACTGTGATCTCGTAATGTCTGAAATTACCCTGAATAACTGAACATAAACTCATTATTGGCCATCGTGTCACAAAAAGACACATAGTTCTACATTTGTTAAAAATAAAAGAGTATACAATAAAAACATAAACTTTACTTTGGAAGATTATAGGTTTTTGCTTTTCTTAAAGCAAAATGTCTTTATAAAGAGTTAAATGATTCCTTAGGTTCAAAGTAAGGTACTAAAATTAAAACACACTTTAAAGTTAAAACACACTTTGCTTATAATTTCACAGACTATCAGAGCAGATGCTATTTTTCTGCCCTTCCCACAGAAAAATGTAGCAATTGGATGTTACAGCTGGGTTGATCTTATTAGTTTCCTGGTGTTAAGTCCGAATCAACATATGTTAGAACTGGCTAGTATTCCAACGTACGTTGGGTAAGTATTCCATCCTTGAATCAGGATACCACAAAAGAAAGGAATTGGAGAGAATGATACTTCAAAGATTAAATTTACTTTATTAATTTGCTTAAAAAGTTTAAAAATTCAGATTAATAGGAGTAAAATAATTTAATATAATTGACCATATAAACAAATGTCATACCTAGAGGTGTGCACCAGGGACCCATGTTCTTATTCTTTTTTGTTTTTTGTTTTTGTTATTGAAATCTTTCATTTTCATTTTTGTAAATATAAAAATTTCATTTTTGCTTTCATTTTCTATTTCCATTGGTTTAAATGGAAAATACATTTCCAGCTGCTAATTTTTTGTTTTTCATTATATTTGGATAAAACATGGAGGGATTATACCTCCAATGGAAGGAATTATGTGTACAAAATTTCAGAAATATTGGATAAAGGAATCCAATTCTATAAGCGGTTGAATTATGTTGTTTTGCAAAAATTTGCATATACATTCCTGGTTGTAACATCAAAGGGCATTTTTAGACAAACATTAAAGTTCCGTATTTTTCAATCTTCTGGGTTTACAAGTCCACAAGTAAGTTCTGGATTCATTTTTCACACACACACTGCCCAGAGGCAGCCTAAAGTAGCCACAGCTGTAGATGTGACAGGCTGCCATGGAAACCAAGTTACCATAGCTGCCTGGAGCAAAGCAGTTTACCAGGAGAACTTTTTACATACAAAAGTTCTGGGAGACGTTTTACGCAGAAGTTCAAAGATCTGGGTGAGTGGTTTAGACACACAGAAAGTTCAGGATGTAACAGCAAACATCCAGGAGAAATGTGTGTGTAAAAACACCCTTTGTCTCCAATGTAATGTGGATGAAATTTGGCAAGCCTACAAACCCCCTCCCCAATTTTACTAACTATGCCAACTTTCAGAATGAATGGATAAAGGGTCCTGGTGGTATAAGCAATTAACTTATAAATGTATGTCTGATGTCCCTGCACAAGAAATAAGGCACATACTCAAATAAAACACAGACACACGTAAGTATGGATGAACTGGCAGCAACTGTTTATTAAACAACCAGCCAAACAATAACCTGTTGGAGAACAGAAACCAATTAAAACCAATCAACCTATTAACGAGAATGGTGGATCCCAATTGCCACTTGAATTCCTTATGAATAACCAATTAGAATTAGTTAGAATTACCATGACATGCCAATTATTGATCTCATTATTGATCTCATTATAATTAGGCCAAGTTAATATTTCTGGGTGAGTCCTAAGGGGAGTGATTGTACATTATGACATACTATCGCCTCGGTCACAATGACCCTCACTTCCCGTGTTCAGAACCATAGGAGATAATCAGTCCGGATTGGAGTTACCAGTCCAATCCCTTCCGTCTATGGACCAAACTTGATCCATACTCGAAGAAGAGCTAACAAGTGGCCACATCGGGACTGCTTAGATCCTACCATGTGACAACTGACGCCAATCCTTCTTCTCTGGGATAGCAGCAGGGTGCCCATCCCTTAACTGCTTCCCAGGTCCAACCACCTGGAGGCATACCATCCTCCACCTTCCAGATGTCTCCCAAAGCCACCAAGCCAATTCCATAACTGACTCAATTTCTCCATGGTACTGAACACCGCCACCAAGTTCAGCAACAAAGATTGCTTGAACACCCCCCAACTCACCCAGAGACCAGCCCCTTATACCAAACACTTTTGCAGCAGAGGAGAACTCTTCAGAACTGCTGTGTACATCCTGGAGACACCTTGCGTTGATTGCAATTAGACTCATTGTCAATTGACACCTGTAAGTGCTTCACCAGGTGAGGACTTCATCAGGGCTTCAGATCACTATAAAAGACTCATTTTGTAACTAATGGACTATACATAGAGTGGTTACTTGATGTGTATATGTATATATAAATCAGCGCTGCTGCTTATTTGAGATGCTTATGTACCAATTATGGATTTAAATATGGTTTTGTGAGAGGACAAAGGGAAGGAAATATCCTTTTCTTTGTATTTTGAAGATTAATCTTTAACATTTGGATACTTGTTTTTATCCTAGTATGATACATTGGAAGAATGATTCAGAATCCTTTGAGATTCAACTAAGGATTACACAACTTTGGTGTTGGTTTGCGGCAAGATTATGATTTAGCAATTGTCATTTATATTTAGATATTTTTTCAATTGTTAATATATATGAAGATAAACAACTACAGGATAACTAACAACTTATTATAGTTGTTTACAATAATTTATCTTGCAGATGTTCCTTTATCTCTGTGTATGGAGACTTTTCTAGACTCTCAACTCCCTATACTGCAATACAAGAGTTGACTTTTGCTATTGGAAGTGAGTAAATAACCAAGCCAAGCACGTGCACTTGAGACCTCGCATCTTCATGAATGTTAGACCCCTTGTCTCTCCCTCTGTTCCCCTTCCTAAGTCTCTCCCCCAGCTCCTGTCTCTCAGATTGTAAGCCCTAGGGGCAGGGACCGTGTCTATTTTATTACTTTGTAAAGTGCCAGGTACACTGCTGGCGCTATATAAATGTTTGTTAATAATAATAATAAATAATTTACATAGTGCAAACATTGGTAGTTGGCAATTGGCATATTATTTCTTAAGAACGTTTTAACTTATGCTTATATGGTTTCTTTTTTCTTCCCTTCTTTCTTCTTGGTCCTCTTAATTCGCAGCCTAATACATTCTTCAAATCATTTAAAAATATCCCACTGAAAAAGGGGCTGGGTCCCCGAAATGCATTTGGGTCTTTTCGATCGTTATGGATTTTTAATCTCTAGGCAACCACTTCTGTGTTCATTGTGTTGATCTCTAGTCTTTTCAGGCAGATAATTAGTACATTTGTATTCTGGTTCTGTTTTGTAAAACCAGTGGATATGTATGTTTTCTAATCTGTATATAGTTATGTGGCTTGTTTATTTTTTCCTTTTTTATACATATACATATGATTAAACACTTATAATATTATTTTCCCACCTTTTGTTGTGTACTCAGCTTGCCAGGACTTGGACCTTGAGATGGGGAGTCTTCTTACTGTGACTGGGGTGCTTTGTCTTCTTGTAATTCTAAGGCCATTTTTACATGGCGCCACTGGACAGGGGTGTGTGTGTGTGTGTGTGTGTGTGTGTGTGTGTGTGTGCAGGAGGCGTGCTGGTGCATGCACGGTGGGTGGGCAGGGCATGCACATTGTCATACACATATCCCCACTCACCCCCCACTCATTTCCACACACGGAGTAACCTCAATTTTCCCTGGTTGCTCTGTGCGTGAGGATGAGTGGGAGGTGAGTGGGGATGCATGTTAGGTGGGAGCGCACATGCACCCCCACTCACTGTATGTGCCCATGCCACATCCTTCACACAGATCACACCCACTCATGAACACAGTTTTCTGCCAGTTCATGAGTGGGTGTGTCTTGTGTAAAAAAGACCTAAGATAGACAAATGGTTTGGCAAATCATAAAAAAAAACAAGTTAAACATTTTTAAATCAAGAACTACATTAGGAATGGGCGAACAGATCGCGGTTTGTGTTCGGCCATTCAGTTCGGCCGCGTTTGCGTCGCGTGTTCGTGTCCTGCCATTCGGGTGGATTGCGCGTTCGCGTTCGGCCGTTCCGTTCGGCCGCATTCGGCTCATGTGTTCATGTTCGGCCGTTCACCATTCGGGTGGATTGCCGAGTTCACGTTCGGCTGTTCGGCGTTTGGCTGAAAATATCACGAGCGCGCGGGAAGCCGGAAATTGCTGCAGAAACCGGAAATTTGTGTGCATGTGGAGCTGTGAGGCAAGTGGGTGTGTGTTTGATTCGGTGGCTGCTTGTTCGTGTGTTTTGGCTGTGATTGTGTTGGGTTTGGCTGTGCTGTGTGTTTGGGTGGGTTGGTGTGTGTTGTGGGTGACTGTTGGTGTGTGGGTTTTGTTTAAAAAAAAAATGAAGAAGAGTGTTGGTGCAGGCCGCATCCTCCTGCTGGGTGCAAATTTGTCAGTGGAGGAGGAGGAGGAACCAGTGGCGGCCGCTGCCCCTGCACCTCCCGTGGCACCGGCGGTGGGCTCTACTGCCATTCCTGCCAGGTTTGTGTAAACCTTTTTTTTTACTTTTAATTTTCTAGTTGTAATATCTAGCATCCCCTAGCACCCATGGGGAGGGCAGGATTTGCACGTGCCAGCCAGGGGCGGCTTTCTAGTTGCAATATCTAGCATCCCCTAGCACCCATGGGGAGGACAGGATTTGCACGTGCCTTATGGGTTTTTTTAGTTGCCGTCCCTAGCACCCACAAGGAGGGAGGATAAGAGGCATCATCATAAATGCATGATATTTACTTGGTGTTTTATGTGTTCCCATTTCAGAGAGGAATCGGATTCTTCTGGCCCCGGGCCCAGCCCTGCTTCCAGGCCCAGGACGACACCTCATCGCCACCGGACCCCGAGGCAGAGCTCGCCATCGTCACCCCCAGACACTCCCAGGTGCCAGTCGTCTGACGTCTAGAGGTTTTACATCCAGGGCGACAGAACCACCACATGCAAGGTATGTCACGGGGACTGGAACAACAGGGAATGAATTACCCTCTGACCTGTTAAGAATTGAAGTCCCCTGCAGAGAGAGATTGGATGGCCACCCAGTCCACCCACT
>QEPC01015155.1:2520926-2572566 GCA_003113815.1 Sphenodon punctatus | reverse complement strand
AGGGCAGGATTTGCACGTGCCTTATGGTTTTTTTTAGTTGCCATCCCTAGCACCCACAAGGAGGGAGGATTAGAGGCATCATCATAAATGCATGATATTTACTTGGTGTTTTATGTGTTCCCATTTCAGAGAGGAATCGGATTCTTCTGGCCCCGGGCCCAGCCCTGCTTCCAGGCCCAGGACGACACCTCATCGCCACCGGACCCCGAGGCAGAGCTCGCCATCGTCACCCCCAGACACTCCCAGGTGCCAGTCGTCTGACGTCTAGAGGTTTTACATCCAGGGCGACAGAACCACCACATGCAAGGTATGTCACGGGGACTGGAACAACAGGGAATGAATTACCCTCTGACCTGTTAAGAATTGAAGTCCCCTGCAGAGAGAGATTGGATGGCCACCCAGTCCACCCACTCATGGAGACAGAATGCAGGCAGGGCTTGACAGACCATCGGTCTGACACAGTATAGCACTTCTAATGTTCCTTTCTTTTTCTGATCTTTCTAGATCTGCCAAAGAGTGATCCACTGGCAGAGGGGGGGCACAACATCGGGTCTGCTCAGCCACATTGAGTGGACCCACAAAACGCGGGTGAGGCGGGCAGGCGAGGAGGACACCACTGCAGCTGCGCCCATCAAGCCGCAGTGCCTGCAAAGGGGGGGGAAGGCCTCCAGGAAAAGGAGACATATAAGCCCTTCCCCTCCCTCCACCTCAAGCCTCACTGTGGAGACCCCTGAGATCCCAGAGGACGCCGCGATCAAGGCCCTTTGGGACAGGCTGTGTCACTCCACCCAGGGCCACATGGAGGAGGTCCAGCGCTCCACCGCCGACCTGGAGAAGTGCCTGGTGGTGGAGATGTGGGCAGTGCAGGCAGAGCGGCAGCAGGTGCTGGCATACGGCCAGTATCTGTCCGTCGAGCAGCGCTGCTTGCAGGTCTACCACCAGGCACCCTCCGGGTGGCATAAACACCTAGCAGAGATGGTAGAGAAAGCTGTGGACAATGGCCTTGTGGACCCCTCCACGGTGGCTACTTGCCCTCCGGACTGCGAGCTGTCCCAAGTCCTGTTGCCTTTCCCCCAAATACAGGGGGACAGGCCCAGTGGCAGAGACACTGACTCTTAGGTGGTGGTTGTTTATAAGTTTCCTTTCCATGTTTGCTTTTGTTTTATTAAATGTTGTTGTTGTTGTTGTTTTGTTTTCCTGTATTGAATTTGTAAATAGTTTTGAGTAAAGTTTCAATTTTATTGTTATGAGCTTCACTTTAGTCCTCTCTTTTATCCCACCCTATGTGCTTAAGTTCTGGCTGGCAGGTGGCAGAATCTCATAGAGCTACTAGATCCCTTCCAGCAGCACATGCCACCTCAAGTAGCGTAGTAACCCAAAGATGTGCGGTGCCAGCAGCAGAGTCTCAACTAGCAGAAAGCCCCCAGGAGGTGCAGGGCTGCTGGTGTTTGTGTGCGTGGGTGTGACAGAGATAAAGAGAGACAGGCTCCTCGGCAGCGGGCAGGAGGCGGTGGGCGCTGGTGGTCGAAGGGGCTTTTAGTTTCAGCAGCCAGCTTCAGCGGGCATCCGTGGGTGGGTGCAGAGGAGTAGGCTTTTGGGGAGGGGGGCAGCTTGTACTTCACCACAGCCCTCCCTGCCAGTGAAAACTCAAGGAACACAAACTTCAGGAGTTCTGCAGATGGTAGGTCCAGTTTATGAAGATAAACTTGATGGTGACACAGATGTCCAGAAATCTGTTAACATATTGGAACAAAATTCTGCAGTAGATGAATATTATAGTGATTCAGCTACACCAGAATTTAGATCAATGCCTCCAATCTGAAGGGGCTTTGCTAGCTGCACAGAAGGTTGCCCCGGGTATGGTGACTTATGCTGAGCCACGCCCAGACTCTTTCTATCTTTTTAAGTGGTCAGACCCTGCAATAAGAACCGCATTCACCAGAATGCGTATGCATACCTTTCCTTCTGCCTCTGTAGAGGGAAGGTATAAGGGTATACCTCATGAGTTCCGGAAGTGCCAGATGTGTAAAAGCGGCAAGGAAGATACGGTAGCTCATATCTTGCTCGATTGCTCCGCATTGTCGGGGCTAAGAGCTGGTGGGGTGTGTGGAGGCCTTGCTGGTGCTTGGGAGGGGGAGGGGCAGGCAGAGCTCCCCCTCAGGCTGGGTAGAAGCCTACAAGGCCCTCACAGATAATGAATTGAGACCCAGACAGTTTTGTTTCTTGCTGCGCCCACCTCACCGCAAGCCCCATTGGCTCCGTGCAGCCTAGCCCGTGGCCAATCGCAGACTGCCAAGCCAGTGGTCTGAGGCGAAAAGAGATGGTGATTCAGCAGGCTGGCTGATACTCCAAGCCACTATCCACCCTCCACCCCTGGTGCCTGGAAGTCTGCTCCTAGCTGAGTCAGATGACTTCCCCCTCCCTGCTATATTTGGCCTTCCAGTGACCTGTCAGTAGACCACTTTTTAGCCACCCGAACACAACCGAACACGATCCGAACTGACCGACTTGTTCAGCCATTTCGCCGTTTGGTGTTCGGTTCTGTTCGGTATGTTCGCCAATTCGCCGTTTGGTTCTGTTTGGTATGTTCGCGTTCAGATTCGTGGTCACGTTCGGTAGTCCGAACAGGCCGAGTTCGGGCCGAACACCGAACTGCCAAACCACGTTCGCCCATCCCTAAACTACATGGCTTGTTAATAATGTAGAAGTCAAACACTTTGAAGCATGTAAGAAAAGGCCAATACTAGTAGTAATTTTGTGAACACAATCATACACCTTGGTGAAAACTACTGTGTCACTTATCAAATGAACTATCCATACAATATGGATCCATCGATGACCTCATCGTGCTATGGAATACCTTGCTGATGGAGACCTTTGATCGACAGTTCCTAGGCGTCTGCTGCCCAGGTGACAGCTCCACAGGCCTCCTTGGTTCTCCGAGGAACTGCAGGGGCTGAAGCGAGAAGGGCGGTGGTTGGAGCAATGGTGGCATCGTCTGTGTGCTGAAACCGACTGATTGCATCATAGAGCCACTTTATAGGCCTATGCCGTAGCTATTCAGTCAGCAAAAAAGGATTTTTCTGCTACCCTCATAGCATCCGCTAAATCCCATCCAGCAGAGCTTTTCTGTGTGGGGGGGGGGCTGGTCAGTCCGGTCTCCCTCCGCCTTGAAGTGGAGTCATCTGCTGCTCACTGTGACATGTTTGTGGACTATTTTGTGGATAAAATTGCTCAGATTCACCACAACTTCAATGTCGCAATTAATACATATGGAGAACTGGAGGTTATGGAAACCTCGTCTTGTCCAGTTTTGTGGGATCAATTTCAGTCGGTGACACCTGCCGATGCGGTTGGTGTTCTTGGGCTGTTAGGGCCACATCTTGTGAACTAGATCCTTGTCCATCCTGGCTGATTAAATCTTGCCAGGAGACAATGGGGCCGTTGTTGGCTGGGGTGGTCAACGCCTCCCTTCGGGAGGGCAGAGTGCCGGGCTGTCTCAAAGGGGCAGTGGTTTGGCCTCTGCTCAAGAAACCAGCACTTGACATTGACTCCCTTGCCAGCTATTGGCCTGTCTCTAACCTTCCCTTTTTAGGGAAGGTTATTGAATGGGTAGTGGCTCAGCAGCTCCAGGGACATCCTGACCGCGTCGGTTATCTGGACCTCTCTCAGTTGGGATTTCATCTGGGGTATGGCACTGAGATTGCGCTTGTGGCTTTGGTGGATGATCTGGCTGGGAAATGGACTGGGGTTGTTCAACCCTGTTAGTTCTATTAGCAGGGACCCGAGTTGACTGCACCAAAAAATCTTAAATTCTGCAACCAGTAAAGCCAAATTCTGCAAATTCACTGCGAGCATTAATATTTGCATAATTAACTTGATTTGCATAACTATGCATGTTGGGAAGCAAAATTGCAGTAGGTTTGACATGGAATCACAACTTTGCTAATCAAACACAACTCAAATCCTCTGGAATTTCAGCACCTCCCTCATGCAAACATAGGACCTTCAGACCCCACCCACCCACAATTCATCTCCCATGGGCCTATTTACTCTCGGGTCATGGTAAGGATTGGCTGATTCTGCAAGGATTGGCTGATTCTGCAAAAATCACTGCAAATTGCAGCAACGCAATCAACTCGGGTCCCTGAATCTTAGATCTTTTGGCTGCATTTGATACAGTTGATTATGAGATATTGGTGACATGCCTGTGGGACTGTGCAGGGGTGGATGGGACTGTTATTGAATGGTTCTGCTTCAGTAGAACGCAGTGAGTGGTTTGTGCAAAGTTTTTTTCATCATACTGAGACCTCTCATGTGGAGTCCCGCAGAGTTCGGTTTTGTCCCCTCTTCTGTTCAATGTATACATGCAGTCACTCGGTGATGTGATCAGGAGGTTCGGCATGTGGTGTCATCAATATGCTGATGACACCCAGTTGTATCTCTCCTTTTCAACAGATCCAGGCCCTGCAGTCTCGGTGCTTACTCGGTGTTTGATGGTTGTGGGGGACTGGATGAGGACTAACCAACTGAAGCTGATTCCCGACAAGATGGAGGTGATGTTGGTGGGTAAGGTGTTGGAGATGGTGGCCCCCATTATTGGGAGCGTCTGCCCTCCATTGGTATCCCAAGTATGGAGTCTGGGGGTGCTCCTCGACACACAGCTCTGCCTGGACGTCAAGGTGGAGACTGTGGCAAGTAATGCCTTTTGCCAATTACATCTGGTGCGACGACTTTGCCCATTTGTGTCAGGCTCTGACCTGGGCACCATCATCTATCCTTTCATCACCTCTCGATTGCACTATTGGAACGCGCTCTACATGGGGCTACCCATGGTGACAGCTTGGAAACTTCAGCTGGCGCAGAATGCGGTGGCTCGTCTTCTGGTAGGACTGGGCCGCCAGGAGCACATTACACCAATTCTCCGCTCTCTGCACTGGCTGCTGGTGGTTTTCTGGACCCAATTCAAGGTGTTGCTTTTGGCCTATAAAGCCCTAAATGGCCTAGGCCATACCTATCTGCAGGACCACCTCACTCCCTGGGTGTTGGACCGACCCCTGCGGTCATCAGGGGGCACCCTGATTGAGGTCCCCTGAGTCTTCCGGGGGGCCACGCAGGGGAGGGCATTCTTGGTGGCTGCACCATGGCTGTGGAACTCCCTTTTGGTGGAGGCCCGGTTGGCCTTGGATCTCCCCTCTTTTTGGAGAAGTTGTAAGACCTGGCTGTTTCACCAGGCATTTGGCAGAGGAGATGGGTGAGGGGGTGGGTTGTTGGGTAGTGGCTATTTTTCTTTGTCCTCCTTTTAGTTGTTTTAAATCATTGTTTTAAGGTTTTGTGAATTGTAAGCTGCCCTGGGCTGCCTGTGGCAGGAGGGGTGGGTTAGCAAAATTTTTAAAATAAATAAAAATAAATTAAAAAGATGAATTACATATGAAGCGAAAAATAAAATGCTTTCAATAATGCATGTGTAGCAGGGCACAGCCTTGTGGGGCTGCTGTCCCTTTAAGAGCACGGTGCCAGGCTGATGACACTGGCATGGAGTGTGGTGACACCAGTCTTGTTAGAGAAAGAGAGTTTGTGTAAGAAACTGGCTGAGCAGTAAAAGGGAGTGGGGCAGGACATTGGCCCTTTAAGGACAGAGCCAGGAGAGCTGGCCATGCCCACTCCTGCTACATAAGAGGCTGCAAGAGGGATAGAAACTCAGTCTCTGCCTGGGAGCTGAGAAGGCAACATCTCCAGGGAATCTTCAGCAGGGAAGCTGACCAGCGCTGAAGTCCTGTTGGGAGAAGCTGAGGGAAGGATCCCTAAAGAGTCTGCTGGCCAATGTCCTGAAGAGGATTTCCAAGACCTGAAACTGTGAGCATCAGCCAAAGGAGCTGCCTGACTGAAGAGACTTTGGGGGGTTGTTATTGTTAATAGAACTGTATAGAGACTACTGGAGCCAGATGATTGTTGCCTGGCTCTGCTTAGAGATAGGTAATCTTGGGGCCAGAGGGGTTGCATGCCCGGCATTAGTATAGCGATTGGGCCTTGATATTGCAAGTAGGAAGACTATAACAAAGACAGTGTTTGGCCAGTAACTGGCCACCTGGCCATGAAGAACATACAAATACTTAATAAAGACTGTTGGATGCTAATTCTCTGAGCAAGTTGCTGACTTGGGTCCTGATCCTAACAAGACTTACCACCTGACACTGCCACCTGTTACAGCATGTATTTCAGTAACTGCTCATGGGGATATTGTCATATAACAGATGTAGGAAGAGCACCCTCTATATTCATTATCAAATTTGACATTTGTAAATATTGTTAATACTGTAAACACTGTAAATATTCTCTATAGAGCAGTACTGTTAGGGAAGTTGTAACTGAGAAATTAAAAATAATAACACATTGCTATAATTTGAAAGGGAAAAACCATTTGGTAAATTTCCCCCTAGAAATAAGCATTACTTTAAATTTCTTTCCCAAGAGAATCCTGGCTCCTATGCAAGTGGAGATTCAGTCACTATGCTAATATTACAAAGGTTAAACATTTTGCAAATCTTTCATTAGGAAAACATATTTATAATTTTAAATTAACACGAGTAATGCAATATTTGTAAAAATAAAATACAAAGCACTTTTTTGGCAATAAAATGGAAAATCTGGTAATTACATTTTCCTTTAAGGTAATTACTTTTATTACAGTAGTACGACATGACCTAAATTGCACATCAGCAAGTTAGACACCATTCAATTGGTTGCCATTACGATTTTTAAACCAATAATGCCGATTTTGTCTTTTATGAACAAATTCCTGAGTTCTGAAACCTGACAACTGAAAGAGGTGAAAATAGAGCATTCTACTGTCATTTGAAAGGTACAAATTCTGCTATGCTAAAGGAAAACATATTTTCCAAGAAATTTTTCCCCCATGCATAGCTTAGAACTGTGTATGTACCCTCAAACAAAATACTTTGAAATCCATACCAACCGTGAAAAAGCTAATTTGCAGAACACATGAACAGCATTGAAACTTTTTCAAAAATAAGTCCCATTGTTTTCTGTAATGGAGCATATTTTAGCAAGTTACACATTTTACTCGTGTTCATTTTCCTTCTTCTTTATTACTTCATCCACTCCTCTTCCCTTACCTCTTCTCTTGAATTTTGTGTCAGCATACGTGGTGGTGTCTAGGACTGAACATATGTTGAGGGTGGATGGTGCGTTGGCAATGGCTGCCAGCCATGTGCACCTGTGGTATGGAAGGAGGTGCTGGGTCCTTGCATGTCGGGCTGGAAGGTGGCTAGTGTAGAGGAGCAACTGTTGTGCGTTAGGTTAAACCTTGCAGTAATTGTGTCATAAGTCTCCCCATAACGCACATTTGATCCCCAATTCTCTCCAGCAATACTGTTCGTCTTCTACTTTCCTCAAGAAATGGTTCTCCAATATCCATTTATCTTTCCTGGTACTCCCTTCTGCTCTCATCAAGGTTTTTCCTAGGTTCTTGACTTGCCATAAGCAGCTTGCATTCTGTAATTCATGAGAAGCTGCATTTTCTGCATGCCCTTTGATATGGAATTAGCAGCATGCATGCAGTTTGCAGACAGTACTTTAGTAACAGTTGCACATGATTCTCTCTTCCTCCACCATAGTTCCCTCATGTTTTCCATTCTAGTAGATGGTCTGCTTCCGGAGACTGACTGCTCAGAATATGAGGGGAGAAGACAGACAGTATAACTTTAAAATATTCCAAGGACCACAGCAATTCTTTGCAGACAGCACTTATCTTGGATCCGTTATTGCCATGTGCATCTCTCACACCTGGATGCACATCCCCTAATAAAGATTAAATGCAACACACAGCACCACATGTTCTATATAACCGCACATGGCTTCCAACATTTTCACACTTGTGAAGTCCACATTTCAAAAATAACATTCTGCAGTAGCTTAAAGCATCTGTCTTACACCATAGAAACATCATAATACATTATATAATGTAGTTAGTACTGCACTTACTTGTTTCTGAAACTGTGGTGCCTTCAGTGTTTCCACAATCCATTTGTGTCCTGGGTACCACAGGGACAGGCAACGTGTCATTCAATGGGCCAGTAGGGGTGTGCATGTTGTTTTTTATTACATTAACAATAACAAAAAATATTGTTTTCATTATTGTTATTGCAATAACAAAAACAGAAACGAAAATGACTGTTTTTGAAATAAAGGGGGGGAAATGAAAAACATATTTCTGGCTATAACTTTTTTGATTCTTATTAAATTCTGATGAAACTTGGGGAGATTGTACCCCCAACAGAGGACACTGTTGTACCAATGTTCAAAAATATTAGATAAAAGGAACCGATTTTAGAAGCAATTGAATGTTGTGATTTTAAGAAAAGCTACATTCATGGCTACAACTTCTTTATCGTCTATCCAATTTGCATGAAACCTGTTAATATTAACACTCCTGCCAATTTTGAGAAAGATTGGATAAAGGGTCCTGATGGTATAAGACATTAACTTGAAAACACATTTCCAGCTTCAACATTTTTATATTCCATCCTGTTTACAAGACATTTGGCAGGAATGTATCACATACCTTCCCTGTCATCTCTCCCAAACTACAGGACAATTTGATAAAGGGACCCAATTTTATAAGCAATTGAAGTTGTCCCCTTTAAGACAGTTATTCAGATAAATAGCAGCACATGCAGTGCCAGTCAGAGGCAGGCACCTGGCATGGCAGGGGGAGGGAGACATCCTGCAGCACTGAGACAGAGGACATAAGAGAATCTCTATTGGCTCTTTCCTAAACAGATGCTTCTGACTTCCCAGAAAGAAGTGGGGGAGAGAAAGTGGGATGGTCACAGCACAGAATGAGGATATTTGGTTGACATTTCTGCTGCCCAATTGGCATCACAAACCAATCTTATACCACAGTGACATGTAAGAGAATCCCTGGCATAGACTCCTTTTCTGCATATGCTGTGCAGGCATATAAAATTGGGACCCGTTATCACATCTTTCTTATATATGGCAGAGATGATAGTGAAAGTGTGATATACAGCCCTGCAAAATTTCATGTACACTGGTTGGACTACAGTAATGGTACAGTCAGACATACATTTATAAGCTGATTGCTTATACCACCAGAACCCTTTATCCAATCCTTCTGACAATTGGCAGAGATAGAAAATATGGGAAGGGGTATAAACTTGCCAGTTTCATCTACATTAAATGTGAGGCAAAGAAGTTACACCTAAGAATGTATATGAAGATTTTTGCAAAATAATATAATTCAACTGCTTATAAAATTGGATTCCTTTATTCAGTCTTTTTGGAGTTTGGTACACTTAATGCCTTCCATTGGAGGTACAATCCCTCCAAGCTTCAGCCAAATATAATGAAAAATAAAAAGAGTTACAGCCAAAAATGTGTTTTTGAAACCAATGGAAAACAAGTAAAAACGAAAATGAAAATTTGATATTTATGAAAACGAAAACGACATATTTAAATAACAAAAACGAAGAATGAAAATGAAAAACGACATGGGTCCATGGCGCACACCTCTATGGGCCAGCCAGATCATCTGTCAAAACTGTGTCTCATACTGTTCCTATAAGGGAGTACCAGTTCTGTTGCTGTTCAACATTCTGGCTGTCAGGGTTGATAGCCTGCATGTGGAGTGTTATCTGCTCATCATCTGAGTTGGTGAGCTTCCCCCTCACAGTTGGTGTTCCTCAAGGCTCTGTTCTTGGCCCTCTCCTCTTCTCGATCTATACCTCATCCTTAGGCAAACTCATTGCCTCCCATGGCTTCCAATACCACCTCTATGCTGATGACACTCAACTCTATCTCTCTACTCCCTCTCTCTCTCCCTCTGTTCAAGCTCGTCTCATCAACTGTCTCTCTGACATCTCTACCTGGATGTCTCAACGTCAACTCAAACTCAACATGGCTAAAACTGAACTCCTTATCTTCCCCCCTCATCCTTCCTCTCCTTCCTCACTGTCAATAACTATTGATGGAGTCACCATCCTGCCTGTCCCCCAAGCCCGTAGCCTAGGCTTCATCTTTGACTCAGCCCTTTCTTTTAAACCCTACATTGACTCTGTTGCTAAATCCTGTCGCTTCTCCCTCCATAACATTGCTAAGATTCGCCCTTTTCTCTCTGTCTCGTCTGCCAAAACTCTTGTTCATGCTCTGGTCATCTCTCGCCTCGATTACTGTAACCTCCTTCTCACTGGCCTTCCCCGGTCTCACCTTTCTCCCCTCATCTCTGTCCAAAACTCTGCTGCCAGGGTCATCTACCTCGCCAGTCGCTTCGACCATGTGCAGCCCCTCCTCTCTTCGCTTCACTGGCTTCCCCTTCCTGAACGAATCCTGCACAAGCTCCTAGTCTTCACCTATAAAGCTCTTCACAACCTTGCTCCCCCCTACCTCTCTGCACTTATCGCCCTCCATACTCCAGCCCGTGCACTTCGCTCCTCCTCTGTCCCTTCTCTCACCCTTCCACGCCTTCCCTGCTCCCCTAAGCGCCTTCGTCCCTTCTCACTTGCTGCCCCCCATGCCTGGAACTCCCTCCCTGTCCACATCCGCCTTGCCCCCTCCCTTCATACCTTCAAATCTCTCCTTAAAACTCACCTCTTTCGCTCTGCTCTGTCTGACTCTTTATCCTGCTGAGCCACTATTCCTATACCTACGATCGGTTTACCCTTATCCTTGCAACATGGACCTGCCTGCTGTCATTCTCATCGTAACCAAGCCAAGTACGTGCACTTGAGACCTCGCATCTTCATGAATGTTAGACCCCTTGTCTCTCCCTCTGTTCCCCTTCCTAAGTCTCTCCCCCAGCTCCTGTCTCTCAGATTGTAAGCCCTAGGGGCAGGGACCGTGTCTATTTTATTACTTTGTAAAGTGCCAGGTACACTGCTGGCGCTATATAAATGTTTGTTAATAATAAAATAAATAATAATCTGAGTACCAATGCTTTTTCTACAGCCTCACCAACTTCAAGGGTATCATCTTCTTCATAATCTACGTCCTCCTCCAGAGGAAGACCCCCATGTCAAATTACCCCAGGTCCATATAATATTGGGCATATGACCCCGCCTCTTAGATGTAGGAACTCATCAAGGAGTGCATCGTACTACCAGAAATTCCTACTATTTCCTAACTTGGAGTTATGTTTCTTAATTCTGTTATATTCCCGATGCAGACATTCTGCTTTGAAACGTGATTGCTCAGCATTTCTGTGTTACCCATGCTGGATCATTTCCGCTGCAAGATCTTGGAAGACACTCATTACAATAATCATGAGCCAATTTCCTTTGAATAGCCTCCTCACTCCAGAGCTAAATGAAAGCTCGGTTCTCCACATTACACCAGTGGGGTGTTTGGGGTTTTGGAATTCCTCCCTCCATGTTTTACTACTCCTGCAGAAATAGTGTTTATTGGGTGAAAAAATCTGACTTTTCTTCTGTTTACATCAAAGGTCAGGGGTGGGGGAGGCAAATGTATACTTAACTCACCAAGTGCAGCTTGAACAGCAGAACCTGAAGAAATCCTGGATGTTAAATGCATCTGTGAATCAATGGCAGTAGCGCAAGGGTGTTTTCCAAACACCTGGGAGGCAAAGAAATAAAAGGTTTCAGGCAATAATCTGATATAAGGTTGTCAGGAGTAAACAACACCAAACACTGCTCACAGCATAATGAGAAGATGGCCTTGGAAGAACAATATGTGAAATGTTGTGCATCTAAGGAGGTGCGGGAGAAAGGGCTGATTGAACACAGCAAAACCTCACGACCCCCATGAGTACTTTGAAAAGTAACACTTTTAGGTGGCCGATATCAGGAATGGTCTTTATTGTATATGCATGTTAAACTACAACATATGTCTTTACAAAATTATTCATCAACTCATACTCTAAAGGCCATATACATTTGCAATTTAATTTTGTATGATATATATACCATGCACCAATAATCTACTGAAGAATTTGGTTCAGAACAGCTGAATATTATTTGAAGGAGCAGCCATTATGGAAATTGGCAAAATTGGGAGAAACATCTAATTTATTCAAACAAGACTCATGCGGCTATTGGAGAAGGCTGGAGCCAATCATGGACACCTGGATTTTGAAAGCCATTCAAAGTAATACATAAAGGGGGTTGTTAAATGCTGTCTGAAATATAAACTTACCATTCAATACTATCTCATGAAATTAGAGCTCAACAGATCCTTTAAAAAAATTCTTTATCTATCCTCAACCTCTGAAATATATTTCTTCTCCTGAAAGACAACAAATAGTTTTGAAATATGAGTTGTGCACTTTTCGATGCAATGCATTAGAAACAATGCAGCTGAAAGTAGATGTGCTGATCCTTCAGCTATACAATCTTCTCTGCCAAAACCCTTGTTCATGCCCTGTCATCTCTCGTCTCACTATAACATCCTTCTCACTGGCCTCCCCTGCTCTCGCCTTTCTCCCCTTATCTCCGTCCAAAACTCTGCTGCCAGGTTCATCCACCTCGCCTGTCACTTCGACCACGTACAGCCCCTCCTCTCCTCTCTTCAATGGCCCGGGCGCCATTATAGAATTCCTTCTGCTTGGAAGTTCATTTAAGCCCAAGTCTGTTCATCTTCCAGAGACATTTTAAAACTTTTATTTGGTGTTTGGCTGGCAAGGATAAGTTTGGGTTGGTTTTCAGTGGGGGGGAAGGGTTGGGGACAAAGGGACTTAAAGATGTTTTTATTGTAAGCCACCCTGAGCCTTGTTGGGAAGAGCGGCTGTGACAGTGTGGCCTCTCCAAGCCTAAGGAGACATAGCACTGTTGCAATTGGGAATTTGCTTGCACACTGCTACACTCAGTAAGTTCTAAGTATTACCAGCCTTAGGGGCTTTCTTTATAGACTGGCTGCCACATCAACCCCATGTAGCCAGACACACATCCTCCAAGCAGAGGCTTCTCCTGTTAAAGACAGGTCCCCAAGTAAACAAGCCAAATATACAGGCCTCTCTGACCAAAATAAAGAACAGTCAAACCTGAGTCTTGGAGTTCCATGCTGTCTCCTGTGCAGTGGTGTGGTGGAGCAGGAACATGGGGGAACAGAGCTCCAGCACTTTTCCTGCAGCCCCCCTCAGCAGCCTTGGGGGTGGGGGGGGCTCTCATGAAGAGCTCCTGCACTTTTAAAAATACACCACTGCTCCTGTGTTGGGAGTCTTCTGACTCCAAGAGCTACACCTCTCCCTTCTGTAGACAGACAGCCTATTTCTCTCTGCTGTTCTCTGGAAGCCACTTCCTGGTTTCCTACTACTAGCTTCCTCCTGGTCAAGCCCAGGCAGGCCCCACAGGAACCTTCCTGCAGGCTTTTTATAGTCAAATCAGCTCCAGCTTGGTCAGGCCAGGCAACTCAGCTGTCTGGCATGCTGAAGCTGCAGCTCAGTCTCCCTCTTTACTAGTGGGGCTTTTGGTGCTCTTGTGCTCTTCCTCCTAACCTCACAGTTATGGATAATTCTTGCATAATCTGGGCCAAATTTTCATTGTTTTCCACTGCTGTTAAGATGCACAGTTCCCACTGCTGATGATGTGTTTAAGTTCCCACTCACATTTAAAAAACTGAATGATAAATCTTCATATAAAAGGAAAAAACCTAAGTGCTATAAAATATTTTATTCGGGTACTAACAGACTAAATCCAAATAGAAGACAACTTCAGATCTTCTAGATCTTTCTGGCTCAGTTTCAGCCAACCAATTAAAACATAGCCCATGGCTAGAAATCAGCATGGGTATAAGACACTCGGAAAATGACTGACATCAAAGAATGAAGTTAGATTAAACAAAATGATACTGCATATGTAGTATGCTAAAGGACCAAAAAGGAAAATTGAATATCATAAGCCTTTAAATAGCACCAGGTACATTGCAAAGAATATGCCTTACTTCAAGGGATGATTGCTAAAAAAATAAAATAATATATATTTATTTATTTATTTAGATTTTTTTTTTTATCCCACCCTATTCCTTAGGCTCAGGGTGACTTACAATACTTTAATTTATTAACTGTAATGTTAACAACTAATTAACTCAACCCTTAACCCTCACAACAACCCTGTGAAGTAGCTTAGACTGAGAGATCTGTGACTGACCCAAGAAACACAGAATCATGGGGTATTTTCAGACGTGACGGGGCCTATTGGCCCCATCATGAAAACAATAAATTAATCCCCCGCCGGGATGACCCCGTCACGCCCTAACAGACGTGTTGGGGGATCCCGGAGGGGAATCGGGGAGGGGCTGGGGCCACGCGGTGCAACATGCGGCCGCACGGACCCGCCCTTTCCATGGTCCCCGCCGCCCGCCCTCTGGGGAGACGGGCGGCCGCCGCGGCCAATGCAGCCGCAGCGCTCGCCTGATTTGACCACGGGCCGGAATCCCTGCAGGGATTCTGAGCCGTGGCCGCCATCCAGAAGTGACGGCGGGGTTCATCACGGCGGGGAATCGCCTTCGCCACATGACCGCCACCGGTCCCACCGCTTCGGCCACTCGCGTGACGAAAGTGATTCCCTGTCGTGGTAACATCGGGGGGGGGGGAACATCCGTTCCCCCCAACAGACGTTCCGTGATCGCAGCCACCACAGGGAACTGACTGTGGTTGACTGTGATCTCGTAACATCTGAAAATACCCATTGGAAGCATACAGTAATTAAGACAGAGCAAGTATTATAGATAGAAATACTGAATCCATGTAATTCTAGTAAGACTGCCAAAGATAGCATGGAGCTCTCTGGAATGCAAACTTAGAACTGGACCTCACAGTAACTTGGTAGTGACAATAAATAATCCATGTTATCTACATGCAGAGCTGACCCCAGGGTATGTGAGGCCATGTGTGAAGTCTTGGTGCGGGGTCTAATTTGCATAATTAGGCCCCACCTAATTATGCAAATGTATACATTTACATAAAATTTACTCCCTCTGGACAGGAAGAATTCCCATTCTCCACCCCTCCGAGTGGCCATAGACAAGCATGACTTCTCCATGCTCCCCTCCCCAGCCAGGATTGGTTCCAGTTCAGAGACAGCTGGGCAGACAGTGAGGCAGGCACAGAGAGACTGACTGCATCCACTGCCTTACTGAGGAGAGGGGGTGAACTTAGCCAGCCTGGCCTCCAGGGCTTGTTGCTTCTTGCTGCTGGTGCCACCTGTGCCTTGTGCATGCATGCGGTGTGACCAGTCCAGATCAAGCACACAAGACACCCAAAATGCAGCCAGCCTATTAAGTGCATTATGCCATGAAAGAGACATATATATAACCAGTTCAGTTGTGCCCCCATAATCAATTCACGCTGCCCTCATCCCATAACCAGTTAATTTGCACCCCCACCCCCCATATAATCAATTCACGCTGCCCCCTCACCCATAACCATTTCAGGGCAGCGTGAATTGAGGCGCAAATGAACTAGTTATGGGGTGGGGGTTTAAAGACAGTATTCCTGTTAGCAATAACTTCATTGCTATTGAAGAGTTAATGAAATAGCAGGCATAATAATCTCAGAACCATATTTGCAGATTTTCCAAGATAGAATAGATATTGCTTTACATCCTAGATTCCTATCTAAGATAGTATAAGTAAGACAGTTGTGAGAATGTGGCTCTTTTTACACAGGCCTCTCCCACCCATGAACACGCACATTTCTGCATTTCCATGGGTTGGTGAGCTCCGTATGAACGATGTGGAGCACGCGCCCATGGTGAGTGGGCTTGTGTGCGTGCATGCACCTAACATGCATCCCCACTCACCCCCCACTCATCCCCACACACAGAGCAACCAGGGAAAACAGTGGTTACTCCGTGGGTGTGGATGAGTGGGGGTGAGTGGGGATGTGTGTGCAGCCATGTGCATGCCCCACCCATGCACTGGCACACCCACAGACCCCCCCACCTGGCCTGTGAGGAGCCACTCAAGAAGAACAGAAGGTTGCTGCCTTTTAAACAAGGTTCTCTGAGATGGTTCCTAACATTCTCACAACACCCACCCTTCCAGTCCCACATGAAATTTTCTTATATTCCTAGAAAGGGTTGGAAAAAACTGTCATTCTGAGGGGGAAGAGTGCTTCTTATACTAGAGGCGCTTGAGACCATTACGTGGTCTATTATTTGAATAGGGTGAGTATGCACAACCCAGTTGTGAGAATGTTGGGCGCCATCTCGAAGAACCTTCTTTACAAGATAACAACCTTCTGATCACTCACATGGGAAGGAGTTGTTTGTAAACAAACAGCTTTATCTCCCAGTCCTGTCACTGCTACTGCTGCAGCACTACTAGGACGGAGGCAGAGGCAGGTGAGGGATGGGGATCAGAGCCAGGGAGGGCAGGCAGAAGAACTTATTGGGAGAGAAGCTGGTTGCAGTCCGCCGGCCAAACAGGCAAGCGCGCTGTGGGACCATGTGCAGCCACACATGTGGCATATGCCTGGGGCCGGCCCTGTCTACATGATGCCACGAGGAACGAACAAGTACAGAATGAAATGTAGAGGTCAGAAGGTACAGAGAGAAAAAACCAAAATGTACTCAGACTGAGAACAGGGGGGCCTTGTGTGGTTTCCATAGTAATTAACCATAACAGCTAGGAAGATGGATGGATAGGTGAGCAAAATATATATAAAAACTGGGCTCTGGGACTTCTCCAGTGCGCCAGCCCACCCGATGTAAGTTGTGTGTGTGCTCCATGCCCCTCTGCGGAGGTAAAATAAACAAGTCCATATTGCTTACTGAACAGTCTGGTCTCAGTCTCTGAGTGCCTGCCTACATGCTGCTTTTGCTCTTTCCTATTGAACTCGTACCCTAGACACCAGGTGATACCAACACCACATCATTGTCCAAGACAACAGGGGGTAGGTGGGTAGTGGGTGGAGAGTGTCTTGTGAGAAAAGAGGAAAGGGTGCTGAATTTAAGTAACTTAAATGACTGAAATAACGGAACCAAAATATCTGAATGAATGAATGAATACCGTTTTGGTGATGATATTAGGAGACCTATCTGAAAACACGAATAATATTCATGAATACAAGAATGCCTATTATTTTCAGTACCAGGTGAATGTAGATTTGAGGAAACAAACATACTTGCAACTGAATGATGTGAACATATGGAATAATGAAATGAGA
This sequence comes from Sphenodon punctatus, assembly GCA_003113815.1. Lineage (NCBI taxonomy): Eukaryota > Metazoa > Chordata > Lepidosauria > Sphenodontia > Sphenodontidae > Sphenodon > Sphenodon punctatus. The sequence goes on along the minus strand of QEPC01015155.1, from coordinate 2,555,408 downwards.
AGCTGTAGGTGAAAGTTTACTCTGAAAAGTGACCTTCTAAAATGAGATTGTTAAATTAAGACTGACCTCATTGCTTTCTCTAGTAACCTTGCAAGACACTTTCTGCTACTAATGGTCTCTTTAATCTTGGAAAGAGATAACAAGATCCAATACTTGAATAGGGGAGCTGGATATATTCAGACTCAGAATAAGATGCAGTGTTTAAAACACAGCATAGTTAGATAAACTTCCATAAAATTAAAATTTATCCAAAATAAAATCGGACAAAGCCTACTATGGGTAAAATCAATTCTCTGTTACTTGGAAGTCTTTTAAATCAGGATTAGAGGCTTTTTAAAAAAAAAATGATGTAACTCAGCCATGAGCTATGGGACTGATACAGAAATTAATGGGTGAAATTTTGTGGCAGGAGATCTGATTATTTTCCCTTTTGTGGAACTAATAAATATCCTGGATTGCTAACTCTGCCTGAAGAGATACGTAAGTAAACCTAGGTTGTTTTAAGTCAAACACCTCCCCACCCATTAGGGATGTGCGAATGAGGTTCAGGAGTTCAGACCAAACTTGGTCCGTTCGGACGACCGAACCAAATAGCTAAACCAAACCTGAAGCGTCCGAACTGAACTCGATCTGAACTTGGAAATGAACGAACAGTTCAGTATCGTTCTGGTGAGTTCGGATAAGTTCGGGCGGCAAAAACGTGACTGAGGGGCAGCTGAGGAGCAGACTTCTTGGCACCAGGAGGGGAGAGGCTTGGAGTAGCAGCCAGCTTGCCCAATCACCATCCCTTTTTTCCTCAGACCACTGACTTTGCAGTCTGCGATTGGACATGGGGGAACATGGGGCTAGGCTGCACAGAGCCAATGGGGCTTGTGGTAAGGTGGGTGCAGCAAGTAACAAAAATCATTGCTCTCCCTCCTTCCAACACCTTCTGAGCTAGCCACTGTTCCTGACAGCAGACATTTTGAGAAGTCTCCCTCTCCCAGAAGTTTCTGTTCTTTCCTATTCCTAATCCATTGCCATCCTCCACATTTACCTCCCTAGTTTCATTTATTTAGATTTGATTAGATAGATTTAGGTGTTATTTTTTAACCCTCCCTGTGTTCTTTCTCCCGACCCTCCATTGAATCCTCCCCTCCTCCCTCTATATATTCCTTCCCTGATTCCCTTTCTCTGTTTTTGGATTTATTTAGAGTAGGATTAGATTGATTTAGGTTTCATTTCAGTTTTGTACCCCTCCCTGTGTTGTTTGTTGTGAGCTGTCTGTGTCATCCCCCCCCTCCATTCCTGTGTAATATTGTATATATAGACAGATAGATATTAGATAGTTACTATAGATAGATACATAGCTGTAGGAGTTAGCTTAGTTATAGAGATAGATAGAGATAGTGTTAGTGTGTAGTAGTTATTCAGTTTTAATATTTTAGACTATGTTTGTAGGACTAGGGCAATAGTCCATATAGTTCCATAGATTTTAGAATAGTTAATAGCAGTTAGAGTTAGTGTGTATAATATTAGATACAAAATTTGAATAAATAAATAAAAATTTTTTTATATAAAATGTACAAGTGCATTCCTTGGGTTGGAAGACATGGAGAAGGGAAGCAGGAGAAGCTGGTCTGCTGCCCGTAAGGCAGGCAATGGCGAATGTGGCAGAGGTGGTAGGGGTCATGCCAGCGAAGTGGCAGCAGACAGCAGCCAGAGTCCATCACCACGCCTCAAACTCCACAGGCCTGATTTTGGGCGACAGGATTTTTAGTCTCCCAGCCCAGCAGTGGCACTTGCTGGGGTGGTGGTGGTGGTGGTTCGGCGGTGCCTTCTGCCAGCGTCCTCCACTGCCATGCAGGGCACTGGAAGGCCTGCAGTCCAGGAGGCTGCGGCTACAGGAGTAGGTGCAGGTGCTTCAGGGGCAGGGTCCAATGTTGTTCACCATGGGTCACCACCGTCCCTCATTGTTGAGGTGATCCCCAGCAGTTCAGGGCTGGTGGACCCCCACCCTGGCTGCTAGAGGCAGGGCCTGATCCCTGGGCAATGGCAGCAGGGAGAGGAGCAGCAGCAGCAGCAGCAGCTATAGGGGGCACAGGGAGAGTGGCAGCAGCATGGTGGGCAGTCCAACAGCCTAAGCATTCCCTTCGCAGGACATCACTGTGACTTGGAACAGCAAGGCAGACACTAGTCCTGTGGAGGAGATGTCTGGAGCTGAGGCAATGGCTCCCCCTCCCAGCAGCGCTGTCCACGGTGCATCACCCTGTGCAGGCCAGAAGGCAGGAGGGGGCAAAAATTGTCCATATGGGTGCATTTTAAGTTGGTGTGGGTGGATGATTCCAGGGAGGTGCAGTGCACTTTGTGCCAGAAGGTGGTGAAGCATGGGCAGGTGCTCACCAACTGTGGCACAACTGCCATGGCAAGGCACCTCAGGGGATGCCACAGAAATGTGCTGCTAAGCGGGCAGGCAGGGACAGTGGATGCCAGCGGGTTTCCGACTGCAGTGGCCAGTCGTTAGCCTCCATCTGTGGGCAAGCGTTCTGCTCCAACAGCTGCCTCTAGCAGCAGGAGCGGTATCACTGCTAGGGGGGAGCAGCAGGAGCAGCGTCAGTCCACCATGGAGGAGCTGGTGTGGGGGTAGCTGCCAAGTCCCTCGTCAGCTGCAGAATGTGGAGGGCAGCATGGCTTTCAAGCGAAAGCCATGCGCATGTTGGGGGGAAATGATCACTCTGGATGGGCAGCCCTTCTCAGTGGTCGGGGACATGGGGTTCAGGCACCTGATTGGCTTCCTGGGCCCCCAGTTTAACCAGACTTCGTGCACCACCCTGGTCAGCCAGACTTTAAAGGAGCTGGTGAGGGAGCAGTTGGCAGGAGCTGTGGGTGCCACCATCCACTTCACCACCGAGGTGAGCGGGACCGAGCAGAGACAGCTGTGCTGAGTTGGCCCGTTGTGGTGGACTGCGCCTGGGCACAGTTGGGGACAAGTGCAGGTACCTTTAAATCCCAGGAGCCACTTCCATGGTGCCAGGGGTGCGAGCGGCCAGGGGCGCACCCTTGTGCACGCAGCCTTAGGCGCTGGCCACAGGTGTCGACACTCTCACTGTGCTGTTTTTTGTTTGCTGGTCAGGTCTTGTCCTTAATTTGGCCCTGAGGAGTCCCTTGAGGGCAACAAATTTCTGGTCTGCTGGAAGGAACAGTGGGGTATTCAGACATGGGAGAGAAAAAGGGCAGAGGTGTAGATTCGCCACAGAGTTTGGTGGAATCTCCAAGGCCAAAATATCCTAAAGTAGATTCTGTACTGAAGCCCATGTCTCCGCCATTGATCCTATCCAATAAATACCAATGTTTACAACAACTGGAAGAGTATGAGGATTAATGTATAGGCGGGAGGACAGAAACGCTTAGACGTGATGAAGATCAGCAAACAGCAGACTCTTCGGACAATATTCGGGACATTACACCAGGAGAGGCGCTGAGGATGCAGTGCCATCTGATCAGCAAAACTGTGAGTTTATTATTTTCCAATATGTCAGAGGTGAATGTTTCTTTGCTATGGGCTAAAGAACAATTAACTGAAGTTTTAGCCAAATTGGATGTGATACAAACTGATTTACGAACAAATCAACCCCCCTTGGAAAAGGTTTGTCTTCAGAAATCAAAGGAACTGTCTGCAGGACAAAAATGGACATTGATGTTGGCAACGGGCCGGGGGCCTAATGCTTCCTTTGGTTATAAGACATTTTCCCCCAATGCTATGTGGGTTAAGACTTGCCTGCTCTGTGATGGGGTAATACCCAGATGGGAGAATGCCTACGGGGTTGCACGAAACCTCTCTTATTTGTTACGCAGTAAGGTTAATCCGGACGAGGTGGAGGAGGTGGTTCAGTTACATTGTTCAAATAGGTTTGTGTGCCAGAGGTTATTATTCAGATCACCATGCTTGTCTAGTAAAATGTTTCAAGCCAAGAAATATTTGCTGAGCAAAGGCGTTTCAACAGATAGAGCCTACTCAGCAGATAGAAGGTCGAGCTTAGATTCCAATCAAACCCCACTTATCCACCTTTCCTCTCCAAATAGGGTGATTTTGGGACCTCGACTGCAAGGAGCTGATGGGGGGGGGGGTATGCAAGAACCTAGGCCTTAGTCAGGGTATTTCTGGGGACTACGATAAGTTGGATACTTCCTTGCCCCCCCCCCCCCGTTACCTGGGGATAGCCAGGATGGGAAGATGAGGCCTATGTCAGAGACCCCAGGAGAGGAGGATCTTTTGGTATTTAAGAAAATTCCCTTAGAGGCCTCCTTGGGGCGGCAGAGGTTAATGCAACTGGAGAGCGATAAGGAGGTTGTTTTTTTCCAGTGGGTAATGGAAGGGTCTGTGGATAGTTTAAGACAGCTACCTCAGCCACCCCAGGACAATTTAATCCAAGTTCTTAATGAGGCTGCACCAAATAATACTCTTGGTTGCTTAGGAATCCAGTTGTCTCAGCAATTACTCCTTAAAGAATTGGGGACCTTTTTAGCTGACAGAACAGGAAGCATCAAGGTGCGGGCAGCTCAGGTTGCCTTTCAGAAGCTTTCAGTTAATGAACAAGATAGCGTAATTAAAAAATTAGACGCTTTCCCTAGAGATGTTACTTTGGAAACATTGGAATATAAGGCCTTGCCCTTAGTAGGGCCAGCAGGGTTGTATAAACCAGACTACAGCTGTGAGATACGGACAACTGCTAGACTTTTGGGCTTAGAGGAGATAGGGGATTTATCTACTGCTACATCATTGGCTGTTGTGGGATTACCCGACCAAAAGCTGTTAGAGCAAACTCCCCCTGTAGAAGTAGAGCATCATATTCGGCTCCTTGAAAGCAATGCTGCTTGTGTATCTAGCAGAGAAGCCTGGACTGATATGGCTCAAACTCAAGGATGACATAACACCGGTGGGCTCCCTCCTGGTGGGGGGATAGTGACCCACCTGAGCTGAGGTCCCAAAGAGGGTACAGGGGCTATAGGGCCACTAAAGGGTGAGTCCCTTGATTTAGTTTCGTGGAATATCGCAGGGCTAGCTGCCAAGATAGGAAACAAAGACTGGGTAGAATTTATAAGCCAATTTGACCTCCTTTGTTTGCAGGAGACCTAGTTGATAGCAAAGGGAGAGATACCAACCAAATTGGCCAGAATAGGGAAATTCCAAGTAATTCTGCATGGGGGACAAAAGGTTGGGAGGAAAGGTCGAGTGTCAGGTGGACTGGCATTTTTGACCGCACATACTCAGTCCTGGTCCTTACAAAGTCTCATGACATCTAGACCTGATTTTCAGATAGGGCTCCTGAGGTTACGCAATGGAGATCAGTATATTCTCACAAACGTATACATCCCGCCTTCCTCCTCTCCCTATTACAAGGAGGATATTTGGTTATGTTTGGAAGAGCAGATTATTATGTTAGAGGAGAAGTTCCCACGAGCTTGGGCTGTAATGGTGGGAGATTGGAATGCAAGGATAGGTGATTTGTTAATGGGGAATATGGAAGGTATGGAATCAGAATGTGAGCTGGACTCTCGAGTTTTCCAATTGCCTAGCCGAAGGGTATGTGATATGCATATGAATGATTCGGGGAGGAGGCTTCGGGCACTAATTCAAGCATTACATCTTGCCCCTTTGAATGGCAGTTTTCCCAGGGATAGAGGAGGGGATTATACCTTTGAGAGCTCACAGGGGCAGAGTACTATTGACTTCATTTTTGCTAATCCAGTGATTTGGGAGAGTATACTTAGCTTTACATTGACCATAAGAGTGGAAAGTGAGTATAGGGTTTTGGAAACCCAAATGAGAGTGGGTGATTCCCTGATAAGCCCAATTTTGGTAGCAATGCCTGTTGGAGAGGATTTGTTGGTAAAGAAATGGAACTATCCCGATTTAATTGAGAAAATGCAGGCCCTTTGCTATAGTAGTAGACTGTGAATTAGGAGAACATTTGTTTCAGGAGTCAGATTCGGGAGTGCTCTTACTGGAATTTGAGGACATAATGAACTTTCTTAAGGAGAATATCCTCATGACCCCATGAAGGAACCGCCCATATTCTACTATCGGGTGGTTTGATAAAGATTGCAGAAAACGTAAATCATTAGTACTGAAAGCAAAAAAAAGGTTGGGTAAGGACAAAATTGGATTCTGCGCGTATCCATTTTAGGAAAGTAAAGCAGGAATATAAGCAGTTCCTGAGGCTTAGGAGGTCCCAATTCTATGCCGAAAAATGGACTGAACTGTCAGCTACTGCACGTATAGGGGATACTAGATCTTTTTGGAAGTTTCTTAATCGGTTAATACAACCCCCTGGGGATACAGGCCCGGCCTTGGTTTCAAACCATATGTGGGAACAGTTCTTTGGGGGACTTTATGAAAAAGGGACTACAAGCCCTTACAATAACTATATAATGGGATCGGAAGACCAAGCAATGGGCTCAGAAGTAAGCCCCATGGAAGATGAACTTCAGTGTTCTGAGATAAAGAGACGGATGAATGCACTCAAATGCACCCTGATGGCTTAACAGCGGAAGTATTGAAGGCGGCTCCACAATGATGGGCGCCGATTCTTTGCAAAGTCTTTAATGGCATTTTGCAGGGCGGGTCGATTCCGCAGTCTTGGGGACAAAGTTGGACTGTCCCCATTTTTAAAAAGGGGAATCATAATGATTCAAGCTGTTACCATCCGATAAGCTTGCTTCCGGTGGTGGGGAAACTTTTTTCATCAATCATAGCCGAGCGCCTGTGCGAGTGGGTCGAAAGTAAAGATCTAATTCCCAAAGAGCAGTTTGGTTTTAGAGCCAAAAAATCAACAACAGATTGTGCCTTTATTGTGGCACATCTGGTTTCAAAGTATGTTAAGATCAAGGCAGGGAGGCTTTATATGACCTTTGTTGATTATACAAAGGCCTTTGACTCAATTCCCCGCGATAGGCTCTCGGCAAAGTTGAGAGCATTCAGGATCGACCCAAAATTACTGGCAATCTTGAAAGCTATTCATGACAACAACTCTGTCAGAGTAAAGGGTCATCTTTTGATCTCCAGTAGTGCTCCGATTGATATTAGGAGAGGTGTACGACAGGGTTGCCCCTTGGCCCCCCTCCTTTTTAATTTATTCATTGCAGATTTGGTATTGGCAGTCAGGAGTATCAACTCACATCCCCCAAAAATCCAGGATTATCTGATTCATGCAATTCAGTATGCGGATGACCTGGTTTTATTTTCCCAAATGGAGAAGGGACTAAAGGCTGCAATTAAAAGTTTAGCAGAATATTCCTCTCTTAATGAATTGCAGATTAATGCTGATAAGTCTAAAATTCTTATAGCTGGTGGTACATTTTGCCCGCAAAAATGGAGTGTTGCAGATCGTAAGATTGAAGTTGTGAAGGCTTTTTCCTATCTGGGGATACTTTTCACCGTAAGGGGTACATGGTCACAACATGTCAGTAATAGAGCCCGAGTAGCTAGGGCTACTGCCAAAGCCCTTTTGAAGGTGCATAACATTTCCTTCGGTATTGCTATTTCTTCCACTCTAGGGGTCTTTCAAGCTAAAGTTCTGCCTATGTTGACCTTTGGTGCTGAAATAATGATGGCTCCAGATTATGTCGTATTGGAACAAGTGCAAAACTTTTTTTTACAGAGGATCCTTAGGGTGGGAACTGGCACTCCAGGTACAGTGGTTCGGGTCAAAACTGGCATGCTTTCAATTGAACACCATGTTAGGTTGGTGTTCTTTCGTTATTGGATTAGGCTATTAGTATGCCCTTCAGAGTCTTTGCAATCTCAATGTTTGATGGAACAGCTGAAGCATGAGGGAACCAGGGTATATCCCTGACTAAGATATCTGGCTATATTATTAAGTAGGTTAGGCCTTTCCCTGCAATGTTTCCAGGGACATACTATTGCAGAGATAAGGCGAGAAATACTACAGAGATCCAAAGACATAGTCATGCAGGGGGATATTTCTCCTCTTGGGGATTGGAGGGTGGCACCTACCTTGGTAATTGGCAACACCTTTTTTGGTAGGGAACCCTATTTAGATATATTGGGGAATAAATGACTGACACATTGCTATACCCTGCTTCAATTTGAACTGCTTGATACAGCTGTTGTGGAGGGTAGATTTGCGAAGATCTCATATGGTGAACGTAAATGCCTATGCTCCTTGGATGAAGTAGAAACAGGAGAGCATATGGTGTTGAGGTGTCCATATTATGTACATTTAAGGGAGGTTTGGTTAGCACCTTTATTGGAGGAGGAAGGGACTTATCCCGCTGAACCTTTCATTTTTTTGTCTAACGTAACACAAGCCCAACATCTACAGGCAGTTGCAACATTTCTTCTTTTGGCCCATAAAAGACGGGCAGTTATACATGCTCCTTTAAGTACCCTAAATGTAAAAGGAAAGAGCTAGTTGGGGTCTAAATGGATTGGAAGCCAAACTAAATTATGTTTATGCCTGGGGAGAATTGGAATTGTGTTTGTATTTAGGAGCATGTAATCTGGTCTAAGGTGGGTGTATATTAATTGTTCAGACTAGATTAGGGGTAGCAAGACCTGACATTGGACATGTTTAGCATCATGTTATTTATTTGTGTATTTATGTTTATTTGTTTTGTGTGTCTGTTGTGGGCCATGGCGAGAGCTGGTGCCAAGCAGGAATGCTCAGCATGCCTACCTGGCGGTGACGGCGCAGTGGTGTCAGGACCCGGAGACAGCATTTGGCAGTGGCAGGAGGGGTCCCGAAGCAGGTTATAGGTGGGCCCTGCTTCAGGCGGAAGTAATGGACGGCCCCCACACGTCCTGGAACATCGAGGCAGCCCTGACTGCCATGGTGAGGGAGTGGGTCACGCCAGGCACACCCTTCACCAAGGGTTGCGTGGTGAACGACAATGCGGCCAACATCTTGAGGGCAGTCCATGAGGGGGGCTTCACTAGCATCCCTTGCGCTGCACACACCCTTCACCTGGTGGTCAGGGATGCTCTGGGCTTGGGGGAGAAGGGGATTGGGGTCGGCACGCGTAGCTCCCTGATCGAGCAGGGGAGGAGGCTGGCTGGTTTCTTTAACTGCAGCGTGAAGGGCAGCGACCTACTCTGGGCAAAGCAGGTCAAGCAAGGCTCCCCAGTGCACCAGCTGGTGCAGGATGTGTCCACCTGGTGAAATTCGACCTTCCTGATACTCGAGCGGCTTCTTGAGCAGAAAGCCACCTTGCATCAGGTGCAACCGATGAATGACAGCAGCACACCTCCAGGGTACAATGGGGCAGAATGGGAGATGCTGGTGCACACGGTCTTTGTTTTGAGACTATTCCTGGCCGTGATGGAGACCGTGAGCTCGTCCATGGCCACCATCAGCCAGGTGACCCCTCTGGTGCAGAGTCTCCTCAGGAGGCTGGAGGAGATTGTCCAGGGACAGGATTGTGGCTCTCAGGGCAGGAAGCTGGCTGATGAGATGGTTGACCTGGTGAGGCAGCTGAAGGCAGGGCTGAAGGCATGTTTTGACAAGGTCCTGGGGTGGGCGAAATATGTTCTGGCAATCATGCTGGACCTCAGGGTCAAGGGCAGCATGGCACGCCAGACACCCCTCTATGGGCACTGGAAGAGTGAGCTGATGGAGAGGGTCTGGCAGGCAGAGTGGGCTCTGGAGAGTGTGCGGTGGTGGCAGCAGCAGCAGCAGCAGCAGCAGCAGCAGCAGCAGCAGCAGCAGCAGCAGCAGCAGCAGCAGCAGCAGCAGCAGCAGCAGCAGCAGCAGCAGCAGGATGCCCCTGGGGATGGTGAGAGTGGGAGCAGCCACCCCTTTTAGCCAGCAGGGTCTATCCCTGCCCCCAGCCCTAGCGGTAGCAGCAGCAGCAGCAGGCTGAGCAGCAGCACCCCTATTGCCAGCAGCAGCAGCTCCCATGTGCAGGGCAATCTGGCGAACAAGAGGGCGTGCACAATAGGGCAAGCAGCATGGCTGAGGGCAGTGGTGGAGGTGGTGCCCAGGCAGAGTTACGCGAGGGAGTACGATTGCACCTCAGCAGCAGTGGAGACCTACCTGGAGGAGGAGCCATGCATAGAACCCAGCAGCGATCCCATGGCCTACTGGGCCGGCAAGACCAACGTGGGGCCAGCCCTGTCCAAAGTGGCCAAACGTCTTTTGTCCTGCCCACCAACCAGTGTCACCAGCGAGAGGGTGTTCTCCATGGAGGGAGACATTTGCTTGCCGGCCTGCCTGAGACTAGGGGTCAAGTTGGTGGAGCAGTTGCTTTTAATACAGGTCAACCTTACGCTGCTGGGATTCACCAAGCTGCCCCTGGACACAGATTGATGGTGCAGTGGCACATGCCATCCCATGCCAGGGGCAGTCTCGGGACCGGGGCTCCTCCTCAATCTGGGTTGCTGCTGCTGTGCTGAGGTGCTGTCCCTCCCAACCAATACCCGGCACCCACCCTGCCTCTCTCTCTCGCTCTCTCTCTCACACACACACAAACACATACTAGATGGCCTTGGCTGGCTTATCTGACTGACCTCATGATGCAGGGTGGCATTGGGAAACTGTAAGCCTGCCAGACAGCCTCTGGCTAGATAATCTCGGCCCACCTATCTAACTGGTTCTCTCTCACACACACTCTGCACAATCTTTGCCAGCCTATCTGAGTGCCCGGCCAAGGTCCCAGCCTGCCTTCTCTACTGTCTCTCATGCCACACTGCCTGTCTGCCCACCCAGGTTGCACAGCTCGAACCCTGCCTCAGTCTGCCTGCCTTCTGCTCATGCCACGCTGCCTTCCTGCCCGCCCGCCCAGGTGACCTAGATCAAAGCCTGCCTCAGTCTGCCTGCCTTCTGCTCATGCCACGCTGTCTGTCCGCCCACCCAGGGGGCAAAGCTGAAGTCCTGCCTGGGCCTGCCTGCCTCGCATGCCAAGGTGGCTGTCTGCCTGCCCTGGCAACCCCTGATGATGTGCCCCACTAACCTGGTAATTCCACTGCTGCTGCCTTCTGGTCCATAGGTGCTCTGCCCTGGCAAATCCAAATGTGCCCACAAAATCCTGCTGCTGCCATCTGCTGCTGTATGAGAGCTCTTCCCTGGTAAATCCTACCATCCTGGCTTCATGGGTGCTTTATCCTGCGCACAGGCAAATCCTGCTGCTGCTGTCTCTGCTGTTCCATGGATTCTGTGCCCGGGCAATCCAATGTCTGATGCTGCTGCCAATATGGTCTCTGCTTTCTGTTCCATGGGTTCTGTGTCCCAGCAATCCAATGTCTGCTGTCAATGCCACCTCTGCTGTCTGTGCCACGGATTCTGTGCCCCCACAATCCAATGTCCTCTGCCAATGCCTCCTCTGCTGTCTGTGCCATGGTTTCTGTGCCCCGGCAATCCAATGTCTGCTGCTGCTGCCAATGCCGGCTCTGCTGTGCCACGGGTTCTGAGACCAGGCAATGGAATTTCTGCTGCTGGGTGGCCACATGATTAACCACCAGGCAAGGCTTGACCAATTGCCAGTAGAGCTTCTTGAGTTCAGTTGGGTACAACCCAAGTCTGCAATGCCCGGACAAATGGGGTTGCCAGACACACCAAGCCCTAGCCACACCTATGCCACTTCTCCACCCATGCCAGTCAGCCTGCAATACCTGGTCGAGCAGGGGTGCCAGCCGCAGTTACTGTGCCCTGACAATCCAATGTCTGCTGCTGGTACTGCATGTCAGCTATTTGCTCCTCAATCTTGTAGATGGCCATAGCTCAGATGAGTGCACCGGCGGGCGGGGGTTGGGTGAATATTATAATGTGGTGGAATGGGAGAGCCTGGCTCACAAACTCTTCATGCTGAGACCGTTCCTGGCTGTGACTCCAGCATCTCTGCTACTCCGGATTCGGGATCTGAAACCAACTCCCTTTCAATCAGCCGAGGGCAATGGAGGTCATCAGCGATTGTCCATCCCTTCGGAATGGCACTCACCTATCTCTTAGGACCGACTGTTCACACATCCCTACAGATCATATGGGCCATTTCTGCAGCACAATAATCCAGGTAGCATGTGTTGAATTTCACCAAGTTGACTAGAACTAGAAGGAACTTGGAAGATAAACCAACATCCATCCACTGCAGGACAAACTCATCCAGCTCTTCGTCCAGGTACGTGATGTATCTTCCATTATTCATGAGGGTCTTTAAGACTTCAAGTTGTCTGCCACTGCTCCAACAATGCCTGCCAGCCTGCAATGACTGACCAAGCAGGGGTGCCAGTCACCAATCCCTGGCCAGGCCTCTGTCACTGCTCCACCAATGTCACTCCAGCCCCAGGACCCACCGTCAGGGTTCTGGGGCCTACATTACAGGCAGGGAGGGCTGTCCATCCACGCCATCCAGAAGCTGCCACTCCAGCCCCAGAACCCACCCTCAGGTTTCTGGGGCTGTCATTCCACTCACAGGAAGCTGTCATTCCACTGTATCAAGAAGTAGCCACTCCAGCCCCAGGACCCACCATCAGGGTTTTGGGGCCTGTGTTACAGGTAGGGAGGGCTGTCCATCCACATCATCTAGAAGCTGCCACTCTAGCCCCAGGACCCACCATCAGGGTTCTGGGGCTGCCATTCCGCTCACGGGGAGCTGTCATTCCACAGTATCAAGAAGCAACCACTCCAGACCCAGGACCCACCATCAGGGTTCTGGGGCCTACATTACAGGAAGGGAGAGTTCTGGGGCCCTCAGGGTTCTGGGGCCATCTAACCCCAGGGTTTTGGGGCCATCATTCCAGTCACAGGGAGCTGTCATTCCACCTTTTCTTTATCAACCTTCTGCTCATGCCCAAAGCAACTCCCCACCACCATGGCATGCCTGTCCTGATGGCCTCGAGCTCCTCTATGGGCTAAGAATCACTCTCCCTTTCAGAGTGACAGTTCCATCCATCCCTTTTTAGGGATATAAGAGACGTCCATGCAGGGATGGAATGCAGGGTGACGTGGTGAGAATGATGAGAGCCAGCACAAGGAACCTTTATTTATGAGGCTGTGGGGTTGTGCCTTGTGAGGGCCTTGGAGACCTTGCCCGCAAGCACAAGCTGCTGGGGAGAAGTGTTTATTTACACCTGGGTGCTTTGTGTCTCCTCCCACATTCAACCTATTTAATTGAGTACTGCCCTGAGGGCTGGCTGTGGGGGTGTGCCTTGTGAGGGCCTTGGAGAGCTTGGCTGCAAGAAGAAGCTGCTGAGGAGTGTTTATTTACACCTGGGTGCTTTGTGTCTCCTCCGACAGATAATCTATTTAATTGAGTACTGCCCTGAGGGCAGTGGCCTTAGGGTGGCAGCCAAAGGGGGAAGAGCCGTTAGTGGTGCCATTTGCAGGGCAGTGGAGGGGGAGGCGGCACACAATCTCTGAAGAGGAGGAGATGTTTTTGAGACACTGGGCATTGCGCCTAAGGCCTTAGGTGCTTGCCGTGAGGCGGCTGGTTCCTTTGGTTGCCTACTTTTGGCCTTATTCTAGACTCTGGCTAAGAGCTAAGTCCACCGTTGATATATTCTGAGAAAGAATTGATCTGAGCTAATTGGGTTTATATTTATTTTATATTTATCTCTTGTATACCATATTGTCTTGTATTTGTATAAGTCTTGGCAACTGTGATGGCTTCAAAGAGTAAACAATCCCGGCAGGATGTGCGAACGCAGTTTGAACTTTCAGGGTTCTGCCCGAACTTGGGGTGTTCGGCCCATTTGCGAACACCCTGAATCCGAACCGACCCCCACCTGAACTGACCGAACAAATTTTGGGTTCCATAATGCATTTGGGAGGGGGGCGGGGGGCAGGGAGGAATCCGGTATTCCCTCCCCCTCCAGGCTGCGTGGGTGGAAGAGGCGTCGGGGACCACCTCCCCCCCCCCCACCCTGCCCAGACTGGGATTTTTTTAACCCCCCCACCCTAGGGTTCTCCCTATCTGGTGGTGCTGGGGCTCCAGCCCTGGGTCTGGCGGCGGCAGTGGTGGCGGCAGTGATGGCGGTAGTGGTGGCAGTGGCACTCTGGAGCACTTCAGGCTGCTACTAGGTCTCCCGGGTCAAATTGGAAGGCCTAGTAGTGGCCTGAAGCACTCCAGAGCGCCGCCGCTGAACCCTCCGGACCCACCATCGCTGCGGCCGCCACTGCCAGACCCGGACCCTGACCTACCTGGTGGTGCTGGGGCCCTGACCCTGGCCCTGGATCCGGTGGCAGCAGCGGTGGCGGGTCCAGTGGCAGTGGCACTCCAGAGTGGTTCAGGCTGCTACTGGGCCTTCCGGTTTGACCCGGAAAGCCTAGTAGTGGCCTGAAGTGCTCCGGAGTGCCACCGCCGGCGAACCCATCACCGCTGTCGCCACCGCTGCTGCCGCAGGACCCAGGACCAGAGCCCCGGCACCACCAGGTAGGGCAATCCCTGGGGTGGGGTGGGTTAAAAAAAATTTCCAGGCTCGGCAGGGTGGGGGGACATGCTCCCTGGCACCCCTTCCACCTGCGCAGCCTGGAGGGGGGAGGGGAACTGCCCCCCCATCCGAACGGGTTTGTCCCCCTCAAACAGGCTGAACCAAATAGTTTTGGGTTCAGCCGAACCCCAAATGGGTCGAACCCCAAACCCCCGGGGATTCGCACATCCCTACCGGCCACAGGCAGTGTTGAGGCCTCCCCATTCTAAACAAAGGAAAATGGACAGTTTTTTAAACTTGGGGGTCCAGACAGCAAACAAATATGACATACTGGCGGGGGGGGGGGTTGTCTCCTGGTTTATTGGGGCTCTCAAATATGGATAGCCAGCTCTGTGTGTCAGGGATGTTAACTAAGCAGACTGAAAAGATTCAGGCTATGAGAGAAGGGAGGAGGGAAGCGCTGAATTCTAGACCATAAGACTTCATGGAGGAGTTGCAGAGAAGGGATGTTGGAGGTTTATCTCCTATACAATATTCTGAAAAAAGCCCTCTCCAATCCCCTCTTCTGTGGCATAGGTAGATCAGTGTAACCCTTCAGTCGAATTCATGGCTTAGCATGTCATGATTACTACTCAAACCGTTCAATATTTATTCACACAATTGAACCTATGGTCCCTTAAAGTGGGAGAGCTGACTAAACTTTTAGTGAAGGATAATCCATGCTTGCACAAGGGTGACCCTCATTTACTACCTCTGAAAAATTCTGGAATGATGGAAGGGTTGGGGGGTAACCATCAACAGAAATTTAACCCAGTAGTTGAAGATGATCATTTGGTCTTTGATTTGTTAGATGATCATGGTCAAAGGATTCCTACTCTTCACCAGAGGGCAAAGGAAAAATTGGCTTTTAATATTGCCCCCATGTCCTGAGGTAACTTACCATTCTGGAATTCCCCACTTGCAGCTGCTGAACATCTGAGGGTTTTGACTCGCCTCCCTATTACTAGCAAGGATATTCTGAGAGTAGAGGTTGTAGGATCTAACATACAATGCAGGTGTGTAATTCTATATTTTACTAATCACCAAATAGCGACAGCTATCAAAGAGAGAGAGAAATACCTGATGCGATGTGGGGTCTATCCTAGTGTGTATCATAGGATGGCTCATGTGAAAGATATACAGATGCCTGAAAAGAATGTGCCAAGTAATAACTGTTCAAAATTAGTGGAAACACTGAACAGTGGCCCACAGTTAGGTGCCACCTATGAGCCCCCATTAATGGGTATAGACCCGCAATAGGGATGTGCAAACAGAACCAGGTTCGGATGTTCAGTGGTTTGGGTCGAACTTTGCTTTCAGATTCAGTATTTGGTTCAGTCGGGCTCGGTTCGGTCTTTAGTTTGGTGCAATCGGGAACTGAAAATGACATTTGGTTTTTGAAACAAAGGGGAAAAACTGAAAAACATATTTCTGGCTATAACATTTTTGTTTCTTATTCGGTTTTGATGGACTTTGGAGAGATTGTACCTCCTATGGAGGGCACTATGTGTACCAAAATTTGAAATGATTAGATAAAGGGAATCGATTTCAGAAGCAATTGAATGTTGTAATTTTAAGAAAAGCTCCATACACATTCATAGCTACAACTTCTTTATCTTGCATCCAATGTTCATGAAACTTGTGCATATTTCATCCCTCCATAAGGTTAATAGTTCTGCCCATTTTTAGAAAGAGTAGATAAAGGGTCCCAAGGTTATAAAACATTAACCTGAAAATACATTTCTAGCTGTAGCATTTTGATATTCCATTCTGTTTACAGGATATTTGGCAAGAATGTATCAAATAGCTTTCCTGCCATTTCAGCAAATGTACAGGAGATTTTGATAAAGGACCCCAATTATATAAGCAATTGATGTTGTCCTTGTGAAGATCATTATTCAGATGAATATCAGCATATTCAGTGCCAGTCGGAGGCAGGAACCCTGCATGGCAGGGGGAGAGAGACTGAAGGAGGAAGGATGTGGAGCAACCCCAAAGACTGACAGACACATTCAATGGCCAAACACATTACTGCAAGCTTCTAGCTTTACAGGACCAATTGGTAGTGGTTTCGAGGTGGGCATAGGGGGCGGCCCTGAGTTGGGCATAAGCAACATAACTGGGACTTCTGAGATAGCATCCCAGAGGTCAGGAGACATAGTTTAAACACATCCAGGGTGGCCAATTATCCTCACAATCACATCCTGCAGCACTGAGACAGAGGACATAAGAGAATCTCTATTGACTCTTTCCTAAACAGATGCTTCTGACTTCCCAGAAAAAAGTGTGGGAGATAATGTTCGAATGGTCCCAGCACAGAATGAGGATATTTGGTTGACATTTCTGTTGGCCAATTCGCATCACAAACCAATCTTATACCACAGTGACATAAGAGAATCCCAGGCATAGGCCCCTTCTCTGCATATGTTGTACAGGCATATAAAATTGGGACCCTTTAAAAACTCTTTCTGATATTTGGCAGAGATGATCATGAAAGTGTAATATATTGTTCTGCCAAATTTCATGTACACTGGTTGGACTACAAAGATGTTATAGTCAGACATACATTTATATGTTAATTGCTTATATCACCAAGACCCTTTTTCCAATTCTTCTGACATTTGCCAAAGCTAGTAAATTTGTGAAGGGATATAAACTGGACAAGTTTCACCTACATTAGATGTGAGGCAAAGAAGTTACAGCTAAGAATATATATGTAGAATATTGCAAAATACAATAATTCAACTGCTTTTAAAATTGGATTCCTTTATCCAATCATTTTGAACTTTGGTACACATAATTCTTTCTATTGGAGGTATAGGAATCCCAATTTTCAGCCACATAGCATAAAAAACCAAAATGTTACAGTCGATAATGTGTTTTTCATTGAAACCAATGGAAATTCAAGTCCAAACTCACCGAACGCATCCTAACCGAACATTCAAATTTGAGTTTGGTTCGCACGTTCAGTTAGGTCAACCAAACTATTCACGTTTGGTCCAAACTCTGAACTTCCAAACCACGTTCGCCCATCCCTAACCCGCAATTGGTGCCTGAAGGAGAGATGGCAATTTAGCTGACTCAACTTAACTATCTAGACTGTCATACTGGCATTAGGAAGCAGTCTAAATAGAGATCTCCCAATAGTCAATCCTAGATTCTTTTTTAATAAATTGTCCTCACTATACAAGCAAATTTCGGAACCTTGTGGGAATGGTAGGCCCGATAGTAAAGGGGATAACATTAAGAAGTTGGAGGGGTCTGGAAGGGATAAGGAGGAATCATAGCCTTTGGAACATGTTAATCATTACAGTATAGGCCTTATAGATATCTATCCTCCTGAATCGCCAAGTGTTTACCCCATCCAGGCCCAGATAACCTCAACTCCATCTGGTTCCGGAAAGGGTCCACACATGGGCGTGCCTTCCTCTGAGTCTCTTTGGAAGGTTCTGGTCATTCAAGTATGACAGCTCTCGAAAGTCCAGTGATTTGGGTAGAACAACATTCATTCTGCTTACTTTATTCAGTTACAATTGTACCATGAGAGGGGGACAAGTCTGTGAGGAACATTCTATCTGATGTCAATTGACTTTCTCGAGAGAAGTTAGGTAGGAATCTGAAGATTCTGTCCTGGAATATTGCAGGCTGGGTCACAAAATATAACAATTAGGATTTTCTATCATACATCAGGCAATATAACATCATTTGTCTGCTTCAGGGATACCTCCTCTAAGTCCAAATAGCTGTCTGTGTCCAACAGGAGCAGACCCAACTGTCCCTGGGCCATGCAAATAAGGATCCTCTACGTGGGAGCTGTCATTCCAATTCATCCAGAAGCTCAAGCCATTCACTCCTGTCCCAGGACCCACCCTCAGGGTTCTGGGGCCGTCATTCCGCTCATGGGGAGCTGTCATTCCCCCGCATCAAGAAATAGCCAGTCACTCCAGCTCCAGGACCCACCGTCAGGGTTCTGGGACCCACGTTTCAGGCAGGGAGGGCTGTCCATCCATTTCATATAGAAGCTGCCACTCTAGCCCCAGGACCCACCATCAGGGTTCTGGGGCCATCATTCCGCTCACAGGGAGCTGTCATTTGCCCGCATCAAGTAGCAGCCTCTCTAGCCCCAGGACCCACCATCAGGGTTCTGGGGCCATCATTCCGCTCACAGGGAGCTGTCATTTGCCCGCATCAAGTAACAGCCTCTCCAGCCCCAGGACCCACCCTCAGGGTTCTGGGGCCATCATTCTGCTCACGGCAAGCTGTCATTTCACTGTATCACAGCCAGAAGCCGGATCCAGAAGCCAGGCACTCCAGCCCCACTCCAGCCCCATCAGGGTTCTGGGGCCATCATTCTGCTCATGGGGAGCTGTCCTTCCACTGCATCAAGAAACAGCCAGCCACTCCAGCCCCAGGACCCACCATCAAGGTTCTGGGGTCTACGTTACAGGCAGGAAGGGCTGTCATTCCACTGCATCCAGAAGCCATCCACTCTAGTTCCAGGACCCACCCTCAGGGTTCTGGGGCCATCATTCTGCTCACGGCAAGCTGTCATTTCACTGTATCACAGCCAGCCACTCCTCTGGGTTCTGGGGCCTACATTCTGGGGCCAGGGTTCTGGGGCCTACGTTCCAGGCAGGGAAGAGGCCTGACCAGGGTTTGGTGGCTGGCACTGCACCCATACAGGCTCGGGCATTGCAGGGTGGCATCCTACTCGCCAGATCTCAACCAACTCTTCTGCAAATTGGTCCGGGAGTAGCCTTGCCCGGTGGTGATTCACATGGCCAGCCAGCCACCACCTGCCATGATGGTGACTAGAAATGGAGAACCCAGTTAGCATGAAGAGAGCAGACCCGGGATGCGCCAAGTGCCAAGCCTTCCTGGTCACTGCTGCTGCTGGGTCTCTGATGGCCTGCCATGCCGACACAAGCACCCCTGGGGGTCCCTGGAGTGTCCCAAGTCTTGCGGCAGGTCCGAACTCTGCCCAACATTCAGGGGAACCAAACTCTGCTGAACCGAACCCGAACTCGGTTCATGAACCAAATGACCGAACCTGAACTTGGTTCGCGAACCAAACATCTGAACGTCTGAACATCCAAACCCCATTCTGGTCACACATCCCTATTACCCATCCATCATGCATGTTTTAGGACCACATTGGCACCCTATGCAGCCCTGCAAAATGCATGGTGGGTGGATGATGGATGGGGAGGTACTTGACTAACACCACCCTACTTGGAACTAGGGCTGAAACTCGATTTTGACTTTTTCTCGGTTATTGATGAGAATCATGATTCTTATCTTGTTTTAAACAAGAAACAATAGAGAAAATTGCTGTCTCTCGACAATTCTCGGCCAAGAATCTTTTCTCAAATTACTGTTTACCGGATTGTTGTTTATCGTAGGATTGTGGGTTACCAAGTTACCATTTACCAGGTTGTCTGTGAGTCAAATCCAATTACCAATAAATACGGAAACCAATAACCAATGAACATGGTAACAAAGCAATAAACACCAATAACCAATAACAAACAACCAATTAACCAATAAATCAATAACCAACCCCCCCCCCTCCCCAATAACTAATAAACATCTGAGACGAAGCAGGTGCTTGTTGCCTGTCCCTCTCATTTCCCCCCAAGTGGGTGATGAAGTGGCTCATGATCAGAGGATCCCCAGTCTGAACTTGATGTGGTTTAATGTGAGGTCGGTGAACTTGATGTGGTTTAATGTGAGGTCGGTGGTTAACAAATCCATTACTGTCTGGAAGCTTATCCTGGACCATTATGCTGACCTTGTGTGTATCACAGAGACCTGGCTGGATGATGAGTCGGGGGCCTATTCTGGCTGACCTTGTTCCAGTCAGGTACTCTGTGCAGCATCAACCTCTGTCAGAGGGATTGGGGGAGGGAGGTGTAGCCATTGTTTTTAGAGAGTTGTGGTCTGTCAGAAGGTATCCAGTGCAAGCCTTTTCAGGTGTTGAGGGCCTCCATCTTGTGTTTAATTTGGCGGGGGACAGTTTGGGGGTGCTGCTAGTATACCATGCACCTACCTGTACAGCAGCATCCCTACATGCTCTAACGAAGTGGTCTGGTGGTGTCCGATGTGGTGTTGCACTGCCTTAAGACATTAGTCTTGGGGGACATCAACATACATGCCAAAGCCAGTCTTGGCAATGGGGAGCATGAGTTCATGACCACCATGGAAACCATGAGCCTGTCCCAAGTTGTTAACAGGCCAACACATTATGGGGGACATACCTTGGACCTGATTTTTTGCACTGGTCTTGAGGTGGGGGTTCTATTGATGGGGGAGTTGACTGCAGAGCCCTTGTCATGGATGGATCATTACCTCCCGAAAGCATGTCTCCTGGCGCATGTCTGCCCCCAGAGAAGCGTAGAACCTATTTGGATGGTTCACCCCTGGAGACTAATGGAACCTAAGCAGTTCTGGAATGCTCTTGGGGAGTTACCCTCTGATCCTGATGACAGCCCGCTCGATGGCCTCGTGGCTTTATGGAACACCTTGCTGATTGAGACCACTGACTGGACAGCCCTGAGGTATCTGCTCCCCTAGCAACGACTCCTCAGGCTCCCATGGTTCACAGAGAGCCCAAGAGTGTTGAAGTGTGAGGATCAGCGGTTGGAGCAATGGTGACACCATTCACATGCTGAAGCCAATAGATTGTGACATAGAGCCTGTTTACGTGCCTATGCCATAGCTTTAAGGGTAGCAAAAAAGGAGGTTTTTGCTGCCTGTATAGCCTTCATTAAATCTCATTCAGCTGAGCTTTTCTTGGTGGTGCGGGGTTTGGTCGCTCCACACTTTCTCCACCTGAAACTGGAATAATCTAGTACCCGCTGTGACATGTTTGCTGATTATTTTGAAGATAAAATCGCTCAGATTCACCACAATTTTGACACAGCATTGCTTACAATGGGTAAACCAGAGTTTGTGGAAGCCCCGCCTTGTCTGGTTCATGGGATCAGTTTCAGTGGGTATTGTCCACCAAGGTGGGGGATGTTCTTGGGGCGGTTAGGGGCACTTTTTGTGAACTTGACCCATGCCCGTCCTGACTGGTTAAGGCCAGCCAGGAGACACAGGGGCTGCTGCTGGCGGGGATGATCAGTTCCTCCCTTTGTGAGGGCAGAGTGCTGGGCTGCCTCAAAGAGGTGGGTGTGTGGCCTCTGGGCAAAAAACTATCACTTGACATTGACTCCCTCGCCAGTTATCAGCTGATCACTAACCTTCCCTTTTTAGGCTAGAAGAACTCATGCTTTCATTACCTCGAGATTGGACAATTGTAACGCGCTCTATGTGGGGCTACCCATGATGACAGTTCGGAGACTGAAGCTAGTGCAGAATACGGCGACCTGTCTCTTTTTTGAGTTGGGCCACTGTGAGCACATTGCACTGGTGCATGGGCTCTGAGCTGGCTGCCTATAGTCTTCTGGGCCTGATTCAAGGTGTTGGTGTTGACCTATAAAGCCCTACACGGTCTTGGAGTTACTTACTTGTGGAATCACCTCACTCCCCATGCCTTGGAGTGATCCCTGCGGTCTTCCAGGAGCGCCCTTCTTGAGATTCCCCTTGTGGCCTGGGGGGTCACTATGGAGAGGGTGTTCTCAGTGGCCACACCTAGACTGTGAAATTCCCTTCCAGTGGAGACCCAGATGGTCCCAGACCTCCCTTCCGTCCAGCGTATGAGTAAGACCTGGCTGTTCCACCAGGCGTTTGGCAAGGGAGATGGGGTGTAGATTGGGGGGGGTGAGTTAGGGGAGTGGGATGGTTTATTTGTTCAGTGCCTTCCTTTTTAATGTGTTTTAATGTGTTTTAATTCTGTTATATGTTTATTTATTGTGTTGTAAGCCACCCCAAGTTGCCTGGAGCAGGAGGGGTGGGGTAGAAATGTTGCAATAAATTAAAAAAAAAACAACCAATAACCATGGTAATATACCAATAAACCAATAACCAACAACTAATAACCCAAAAAACTCCAAAACAAATAACCAATAACCATGGTAACCAATAAACCAATAACCAATAAACACGGTAAATGGCAAATCACAGTAACCGGGGTGGGAATATTGGTATTCGATAAATCCGATAATCAGGTATATTGGCATACCGGATATTTAACATCGGTCATTTTACCGGGTTTTTTACATCGCGGCCATTGAAGTGAATGGACGCAATATAAAAAACCCTGTAAAGCGGCCAATGTTAAAAATCCGGTATGCCGATATTGGTAAATCTCATACCGGGGAGATCTGGTATCCGGTATTCTCCCTGGTATCCCATCCCTAGTAACCAGTAAACGTGGCACATGGTAAATCGTAATACTAGTTAGTTAGGGATGGGCAAATGCGGTTTGGATGTTTGGACGTTCAGTCGTTTAGTTCAAAACCCAAGTTCGGGTTTGATGGTTTGGTTCAGCCTAGTTAAATTTGGCTGAAATTGGCCGAACATTCAAAAATACCGCTATCAATACCAAAACGAAACTGAAACCGAATTTTTGGTCCTGAAAAGACTTTTTTCCCACCCCCGAACTCATCCGAACATGACCGAACTGTTCAGTTGTTCAAGAGTTCGGTTTGGACATTTGGTTCGGACGTCCAAACAGACCAAGTTCGGTTCGAACATCCGAATCGCGTTCGCCCATCCCTAATACTGGTACATCTGATAAATGGCAAAAACTCATGGTAACTGCTGGTAAATGTAGTAAACAATAAAGGGTGGTAAAATTGTGGTAACCGATAAATAAAATTTCATCTGAGATCTCAATTGGGGTTCAAAAAGCTGCAAAATCTCAGCAGCAATTCTCAGTTCCCACAAAATTATCGTGAGAATCAATTTGATACTCGTTTCAGCACTACTTGAAACTCACTCCCTCTGGATTTTCATCTCAGTTCCTCCTTCCATAACTTTAAAAAGCACCTGAAAGCATATTTATTTTCTAGGTGCTTTTCAGATCCACTGGTGATGCCCGCAGTGTACTTTAACCTCCCTTTCTGCCCGCCCCATTTAATTTTTTTAAAATAATTGTTTTAAATTGTTTTATTGTTTTAAAATTGTTTATATGATTTTAACTTGTTGTAAAGCACTCTGAGTGCCATGTAAGGCAGGGGAATGCTATATAAATCAAATTATTATTATTATTATTATTTTCTTCAGCATCTGTTTCAATGACCCTTGGTTAGTCTTATTGTATTCAATGTGTTCACGGATGTAATTGCCTGGATCCTAATCCACAACTCTGTTAGTTCCAAAGTTAAAGTTTTGGTGATTGCACTGTAAGTTTTTAATAATCAGTGTACTGTACAGTAGGTATGGGACACCAGGGAGAATACCGGATTTATTGGTATTGGATCTCCCTGGTATCGGATTTACTGGTATCGGCATACCGGATTTTTAACATTGCCCGCTTTACTGGTTTTTTTACATTGCAGCCATTTACTTCAATGGCCACAATGTAAAAAAAAATGGTAAAGCGGCCAATGTTAAAAATCCGGTATGCCGATACCAGTGATTATCAGATTAATCTGATATACCTGATTATCGTGTGTATCGGATTTATCCAATACCGATATTTCCACCCCTACTGTACAGGTTCTTAGAGATTCATTTATTTTGTGTCCTACACATCTAAACTGCAGTGAACTGAAGCCAAATTATTACACATATTTCATAAACTTAAGTGTAAGATCTTGGCAGGTGGCAATGCAGTATGTTCAGTGTAGTTGCAGTTAATTATGATGTGATTAGGTGTGTGTTGAAGCCACTTTGACAAGAGAAAAATAATTATCAGCTATTCCACAGAGTCAAAGCATGCACAAGCTTCTCACTGCACAGTGCATTTAACATATACTAACCTTCACAAACATTGTCATGAACCAATTTCTAGCATCCCACAGGCCATTATTTTCCTTCCCATGTCCACACCTGCATGTATCAAAGGGCTCTCACCTGCACCACACTCCATCAGAGTCACCAACATTGCTGTAACCATGCCTAATAAAGGGAAGGGTGACAGGGTTAGTCACCTAATTATAGAGCCTTGAGTGGTTTGAACCCACCCCCCACAAACTCCCAGCACACTGGTGTGGGCAGGGCCACTGGTGTGGGTAGGGCTGAGGTTAGACTTTGCTGGGCTCAGGGTGAAAACAAAATGTGGGTCTGGCACTGTCTCTTTAAAATCTGCCAGTCTGGTGCTTCCTTACAAACACAAAGTGCTATATAAGCAACCAGTATAAGCCATCACAGCTCCCGTGAGATCCTAAAGACCATTGTGTTTGGGGAGGGAGCCATCTGCACTGCTACTCTGAAGATGGGGGGGGGGAACCCCACAGTGGAGGGCATTCTGCAGGGCCCCTGGAAGTGCAGGAAAGCACCAGGCCCAGGACTGGCTCCCACTTATGGCCGGCCCTGGATGCAGGCTCAAAAACCCTGGTCATGGAGGCCTATAGATCTGGGGCATGCCCTAATTCTCTTGAGATTTTCTTTAGCCACTTCCTCATGTGGCTCAAATCTAACTAACTCATTTCTGCCACAAGGAGGGGCAACAACTCACAGCTTGACTGCTTCCCACCCCACCACAGAACTCCCTAGATACTCTGGGTATTTTCAGATGCTACGAGATCATGCTCAACCACAGTCAATACCCTGTGGTGGGGAATGGACCCGTAATGTCTGTTGGGGAACCAGAAGTTCCCCCCCAGATGTTTGCCATGGTCAATCGCGGCGGGGAATCAGATTCACCACGCGATCGGCTGGACCGGCGGCGATCACGTGGTGAATGTGATTCCCCGCCACAATGAAGGGGCTCATCTCGTCTGGACAGAAACCACGGCCCGGAATCCCCAGCGGGATTCTGGGCCATGGTCAATTTGGGCGGGTACTGCGACTGCATTGGCCATGGCACCCACCCGTCTCCCCAGAGGCGGATGGTGGGGAAGCGTGGGGGGGCGGTGCTGTCCGGCCACACGTTGTGCCGCGCGGCCCTGCCCCCTCCCCGATTCCCCGCCGGGATCAGCTGGCACATCTGTTGGCTGTGCCGGAGTGATCCTGGTGGGGAATCATTTGGGTGATTCCGGGACGAGACGAATGCTGCCTCGTCTCATCTGAAATCACCCTCTGTCAATCCATCCAGCAAGTCCCTCACAAAGGCATTGCTCCTCTTGTCCAAAAAGTGCATGCCATTATGCAAGTTTTGGACAGGAGGTGAAGGTCAAGGAAAAAATCTTGACTGTAACTAACGACAGTTGGGTAATGGAATGGACTACTTAGAGAAATTGTGAACTGGACTCTCATTGGAGATTTTTAAGATGAGACTGAATGAGCATGTGCCTCAGATGATCTAGGTAAGGTAGTTCCTGCATCAACCAGAGAACTGGAGTTAATGAATCTTCTGGTCCCTTCCAGCTCTAGGATTCTGTCCCTACACAGCATGATTTACAAATGCAGTTTCTCTGTGTGTAAAAACTACCCCTCCATCTGACTGACACTGCTTAAGAACGTAAGAACATAAGTAGTGCCATATTGAGTCAAACCAATGGTCCATCAAGCTCAACATCCCATCCTCTGACAGTGGCCAATCTTGATCGCATGGGAGAAGAACGAGCAGTCACAATCTCTGAGTCCGATTTGCGGCTGCTGCAGCACTATTAATTATTATTATTATTATCATTAACAAGCATTTATATAGTACAAGCAATGTACCTAGTGCTTTACAAAATAATTGAATAGACACAGTCCCTGCTCTAGGGCTTACAATCTGAGAGACTGGGGGGGTGGGGGAACAGAGGGAGAGACAAGGAGTGTAACATCCACAAGGATGCGAGGTCCCAGGTGCATGCGCTTGGCTTAGTTACATCAAGAATGATGGCTGGTTGGTCCATGTGGTGAGGATATGAGTACACAGACCTTAGGTAACAGATTGTACTGGATGGAGAGTACCAGCAGGAGTTAGATGAGAGGAGCAAGAAGTCGGGGAGGGAAGAGCAGAAGAGGTGGATCTTGAGGAGGGATTTGAAGGTACGAAGGGAGGAGGTAAGGCGGATGTGGGCAGGGAGGGAGTTCCAGGCATGGGGAGCAGCTAGGGAGAAGGGACGAAGGCGGTTAGGGGAGCAGGGGAGGCATGGGAGGACGAGAGAGGGGACAGAGGAGGAGTGGAGTTCACGGACTGGAGTACAGAGGGAAATTAGCGCAGAGAGGTAGGGGGGAGCAAGGTTGTGAAGAGCTTTATAGGGGAAGACTAGGAGCTTGTGCAGGATTCATTCAGGAAGGGGGAACCAGTGAAAAGAAGAGAGGAAGAGCTGCACGTGGTCAAAGCGACAAATGAGGTGGATGACCCTGGCATCAGAGTTATGTACGGAGATAAGGGGAGAAAGGGGAGAGCGGGGGAGGCCAGTGAGAAGGAGGTTACAGTAATCAAGGCGAGAGATGACCAGGGCATGAACAAGAGTTTTGGCAGAGGAGACAGAGAGAAAAAGGTGAATCTTAGCAATGTTATTTATTTATTTATTTTATTATATTTATATGCCACCCCCCATGCCCACGGCATCTCTGAGGGAGAAATGACAAGATTTGGCAACAGAGTTGATGTAGGGTTTAAAAGAAAGGAGTGAGTCAAAGATGAAGCCTAAGCCTCGGGCTTGGGGGATGGGAAGAATGGTGACCCCATCGATGAGGATTGACACGGGAGAGGGAGAGGAAGGATGAGGGGGGAAGATAAGGAGTTCAGTTTTAGCCATGTTGAGTTTGAGTTGATGTTGAGACATCCAGGTAGAGCTATCAGAGAGACAGCTGGTGAGACAAGCTTGAATAGATGGAGAGAGAGAGAGAGAGTTGAGTGTCATCAGCGTAGAGGTGATATTGGAATGAGTTTGCCTAGGGACAGGGTATGGAATGGATAGAGAAGAGGAGAGGGCCAAGGACAGAGCCTTGGGGAACACCAACCGTGAGTGGAAGGGAGGAGGAGGTGGAGTTGGCAAGAGACACATTGAAGGAGTGGTCAGAGAGGTAGGAGGAGAACCAGTCGAGGATGGAGCCATGGAAGCCAAGGAAGTGAAGTGTATCCAGCAAGAGTGAGTGGTCAACAGAATCAAAGGCAGCAGAGAGGTCAAGGAGGACAAGAATGGAATAGAGGCAGAATAATACTAGCAGGCAGAGGTCACAGCGGTCCCTGCCTCACTTCAAACAATGGCAATGCGGTGCTGCGGCTCTTGAAGGGAAAAAACAGAATTTTGATGGCAGTCATGGGGAAAGGTAAAAAGTCACAGAGAGGGCTATATTTCATGAGAAACATGACCCCCATGAAAAATACGTAGCCCTAACAGTGGGCAATCAATTTCCCGTTGTTCACTCCCAGCTCCTGACAGTAAGAAGTTCATCCCGTAAGCTACTTGGCTAATAGTCATTAATGGGCCTACTCTCCAAGAACTTACCAAGTCCTTTTTTAAACCCAGCTATACTACTGTCCATGACATCATCTTCTGGCAACAAATTCCATCAGTTAATTATGCGTTGAGTGAAAAAGTACTTCCTTTTGTTTGTTTTAAATCTGCCAGCAGCTAGTTTCATGGAGTGTCCCGTAGTTCTAGTACTATTTAGTTATTTATTCAGTTTTTTTCTACCCCTCACTCTCCTGCTCATGGAGCAGCTCGGGGCAACTCAGAAGACATATAACATATTATAATACTAAAATAAGCATGTAAAATACAGATATTATTAACGCTATAAATAATACAAATATTATTTATAAATAATGCAAATATTATTTACCCTATAATATTTGAAAAGGTAAATAACCATTCCCTATCTACTCGTTCCACACCACTCAAGATTTTATAAACCTCTATCATGAACCCTCTGTCTTCTCTAAGCTGAAGAGACCCAGCTTGTCAAGCCTCTTTTTGTACAGAAACTATTCCGTACCCTTTATTATTCTCGTTGCCCTTCCTCTGTACCTTTTCTAGTTCAGCTATGCTTTTTTTAGATGTGGTGACCAGAACTGCACACAATATTCAAGGTGCGGTCGCACCATTGATTTGTATAGAGGCATTATCACATTCTCAGTTTTATTTTCTTTCCCTTTGTGATTTCAGCCTATTGTCCACAATCACTCCAGATCCTTTTCCTGAGTGGTAACTCCTAGCTTAGTACCCAGCATTGTGTACGCATTGTTTGGATTATTTTTCCCTATGTGCATCACTTTGCACTTGTCCACATTAAATCTCATCTGCCATGTAGCTGCCCACGCACCCAGTCTCATAAGATCCTGTTTCAGTTCTTCACAGTCTGCTCCTGCTTTAACTTACTTGGTGTCATCTGTAAATTTGATCACCTCACTCTTAATACCCTTTTTCAGATCAATAATGAATACATTAAACGGCACCGGTCCCAATACAGATCCCTGGAGCACACCATTTTTTACATCTCTCCATTGTGAAAACTGACCATTTAGTCCTAATCTTTGCTTCCTATCCTTTAACCAGTTACTGATTCATAGTAAAACACTACCTCCTATCCCATGACTTTTCAATTTTCTCAAGAGTCTTTTATGTGGTACCTTAATCCAATGTTTTCTGGTAGGGGTGTGAATTGCAGTTCTCCCGAGATCCGATATTGCCGGTATTTGAGTGTATCAGCTTAATCCGATAAATCCGATATTTACCTGTACCGGCATACCGGATTTTTTAAATTGGCCACGGTACCGGATTTTTTTACATTGTGGCCATTGAAGTCAATAGCCGCAATGTCAAAAATCTGGTACCGCGGCCAATGTAAAAAATCCGGTATGCCGATACCGGTAAATCCGGTACCTGGGAGATCTGATACCAGTACATCCGGTATCCTCCCCGGTGTCCCACCCCTACTTTCTGGAAATGCAGGTACACTATATCTACCGGGTCTCCCTTGTCCACATGCTTATTTACACCCTCAAAGAATTCCAACAGATTAGTGAGGCATGACTTACCTTTGCTAAATCTATGTTGACTCTTCCCCATTAAGCCATATTTATCAACATGCCCAGTGATTCTGTTCTCAATTATAGTTTCCGCCATTTTGCCCGGCACAGATGTCAGGCTTACTGGTCTGTAGTTTCCAGGATCACCTCTGGATCCCATTTTAAATATTGGGTTACATTTGCCACCCTCCAGTCCTCAGGTACAGTGGCATATTTTAGCAATAGGTTACAAATTACTAACAGTAGGTCTGCAATTTCATATTTGAGTTCCTTCAGAACTCTGGGGTGAATACCATCTGCTCCAGGTGATTTGTTAGTATTTAGCTTGTCAGTTTGCTCTAGAACCTCCTCCAGAGTCATGTTGATTTGTGACAGCTCTTCCAATGCATCACCTACAAAGGTTCCAGCGTGGGTATCTCCCCAACATCCTCTGCAGTGAAGACCAAAGCAGAGAACTCATTCAGCTTCTCTGCAATGTTTTTTTCCTCCCTAAGCACCTCTTTCATCCCCTTGTCATCTAACAGCCCAACTGACTCTCTAGCAGGCTTCCTGCTTCGGATGTACTTGGAAAAGTTTTTATTATTAGTTTTAGCATCTTTAGCCAGTTGATCGTCAAATTCCTTTTTGGTCTGCCTTATTAACTTTTTACATCTACTTTGGCAACACTTATGCTCTTCCCTAGTTACCTCATTGGAACTCTCTTTACATTTTTAAAAGGATGCCAGTTGGCTCCAATAGCCTCCTTCACCTCACCAGTTAGCCACACAGGTTTGGTCCTCTTCCTGCCTTTTTAATTTGTGGAATACATTTAATCTGAGTTTTCAAGATGGTGTTTTTAAATAGTTTCCACACTGCCTGTAGACATTTAATTCTTGCAACTGCTCCTTTAAGTTTCCCCCTAACTAGTGCCCTCATTTTAACATAGTTCCCCTTTCTTAAATCATATGTTACCGCACTGGTTTTATTTGGCATTTTCCCTCCTGTGAGTATGTCATATTTGATTACGATCACTATTGCCCAGCGACTCCAGCATTATTACCCCTCACACTAAATCCTGCACTCCACTTAGGACTAGATGCAAAGTGTCTCCTTAAATCTCATGATTCACTTTCTGGTTAACTCTGTCCATAGGTCTCACATTTATAGCACCTTTCCAAACACTGATGTGGGAGGGGTGAGTGGGAGAAGGAGTCACTGGTCTGTTTTGGTCTATTTTCAAGACTGGGCATCTCTGAATGGATGCTCAGGCATGCCCCAGCAGTATTCCAATTCCATAAACATCTGTTCTCACTAGGAACAAGCAGCAGAAATAGCACCTGGCTTCAGTAGATGCAGGAGAAGGTACGTAAAGTGTTATGCAGAATAAAACAGAAAATAGATGACATCTGACAAAATATGAGACATTATATTATAGAGAAATGCCCAACATTCAAAGAAGAATTGGATAAACTAATAAGATTATTTTCTCCTGACCTTCTATGATTTGTTTACAGAATCTGAGTAGCCACATCACTAAATCGTATATATTGTTGTGTAGTACATACTCCAGACTTGCATAGACATTCACTTCCACCTCCAGCAAGCTTCCCAGACTCATGACTCACTCAGTCTAGCACAAAACTTTAGTAGCAATCTCAGATGCTTTTATGTCAACACTCAGCAGATTACCATGTCTGACTCACACATTGCAACAATCTGGAAAGATATTCTACCTTAGCAGTGCCAAATTGAAGTCTTTCCATGCCTCACTGCAGCCCCTGTGATTGACCAGGAGCACCTCCCTGTGAGTACCATCCGTTAGTCTTGTTCATATGACAAGGGCTAACAGGGAGGCATTCTTGGATGCTGCCCCGGTTCTGTGGAACTCTCTCCCCCAGAGATTTGTTTGAGTCTGAGCATCTTCCGGACGCAATGTAAAACATCTTTGTTTGAAAAGACATTTGGCAGGTGGGGATAGGGAATGGGAGTTGGTGGGTGGGTTTGGGGGTAGGAGTATGAGGGGGCTGAATGTGGGGGGTGGGGAGGTGATATTCGGTGGATTTTGAGGGTGATTCTGGGTGGGTAGGTGGGTTTTTTGGTGGGTTGTTCGTATTTTAATGTTTTTATCTTTTATATGTTTATATATGTTGTGTTTATATGCTTTATTTTGTAAGCCTTCCTGAGCCTTTTGAGGGAAGGGCAGGATACCAATTTAAATAAATAAATAAATAATACATTTGCTGTTAGAGTTCTATGGCTTAGCTGAGAGTAAAGTTAATTTTTAATCCACTTATTCAGCCTAGTTCTCAGGTCACAGGAGCGACAAAGATAATATAGGAAATGGAAAAGGAACAAGCATTTCTTTTAAGAGTATAAACTATAAGCAGGGTCCCATGAATTCTACATTGCTGCAGTCACAGCTATTTTCACAGTTATCCAAATTCTAGCAGAAACAGTTTCTGCCAGAAGTACAGTTTGAAAGGAGAGCACTAGGAGTTAGCCATTTAGGATGCCAACATTGTGAACTAGGTTATGGGCTGCTGTCATGGGTTAGTTGCGGCTATACGTTTCAGTCTATGGAGCCCTTTGCCATAGCTGCTCATGACACAAGGGAGCAAAGACCACCTCCATGTGGTGTTTTATGATTTTGTAAAGTTATGAAATGTTCAGATAGTATAGGATGGCATGCTGAGAAATTCAGTTGCCTTCAAAATTTGCACACTCTGCAGTATTTGGCTAGTTTGCATAATTCTTTCTGCTTGCAGAATTTGAATTTTCTGCTGGCAGAATTTGTGTTCCCTGGTTGCAGAATTTGAGGGGTGGGGTTGCTTATTATTAGGGACCAGTATATTCTGCATATACTAGGAGGCAGCCAAGTAGCTGGTTTTTTTAGAGACTTTTGAATCTTCTCTGAGAAAGGCAAGTACTATCCTTTCATTGTTAACTTAGGCTGGCAGCCATGACCTTGCTACTCATTCAATTAGTTTTTCAAATAAAGTAGAGTGATTACAGAAAGAAAATGAGAACATATTCCTAGATGTTGGCCTGGCACAGACCTGGTTGTCCCGTCAGGGACGAGGGAGTTGGGTAGGGTGGGTGGTTTTGAGGGTTAGGGAGGGAATGTTTTTAATACATATTTCTTATGACTTCCCCCTTTTTAGGAGATTTAATAGTTTATATTTGTAATTTTAATCATTTTATATTTTGTTTAAAATTGTAAGTGACTCCAAGTTGCTTTGCAGGAGGGGTAGGGTATAATACATTAAATAAATAAATAAATCTTCCCTAATTCAGCTAAATAAAAATCCATTCCTTTAAGATGATTCCTTATTTGAAAGTTATTTTTTATTCATATACAGCAAGGATAGGAAACGTCTGACCCCCATACCCCTTTTCAGTCTGTCATGCTGTGGCTTCCCCATGACTGCTGTTGATGTGGCCAAGTGCCAGGACTGTACTGGCAAGATCTTTACGGCTTTCCATCAGTGTGCAAGCTTCAACTCCAGTCTCTCCCCAGCCAGTTTGGTGGGCTGACAGGGAGGGCGCTATTGGCTTCTTGCCAAACAATTGATTGGTAAGGATTAGCAGAAATATGCTTTAAGCAAATGGTATTTTCAATTTAAAAATAAAAATGTATTGATGGAAATTGATCTCAATTGACTAGTTCTGTACACTTTTACACATCACTGTCCATACTACACAAAAACATAAACTAAGGTGTTATATGAAGAAAATGTAAAAAGCTGTTAAGTTACAAGTAATTACAGTATTTTAGGAAAATAAGCTGTGTCACTGGGTATTTTCAGACGTGACGGGGCCTGTATTGACCCCGTCACAGAATCACCAATTGATCCCCCACCGGGATCAAAACGGCACGTCCAGCAGACGTACTGGATGATCCCAGTGGGGAATCGGGGAGGGGGTGGGGCCGTGCGGCTCAACATGCGGCTGCACAGTCCCGCTTCCCCACGCTCCCTAGGTTGCCCACCCTCTTGGAAAATGGGCAGGCGCCCCCGGGGCATTGACCACGGCCCAGAATTCTGCGACTGATTCCGGGCCGTGGTCCAGGGACAGTCAAGACGTTCCCCTTGATCATGGGGGGAATCACATTGAACACGCAAATGGAGATGGACTGGCCAGGACCTCCATTTGAGTGTTCAATGTGATTTCCCCCTGTGATTCACGGGGGTGAACATCTGGCGGGGAGCTTCCGTTCCCCCCAACAGACGTGATGTGACCACGATCACCATGTGGGAATTCCCTGTGGTTGAGCATGATCTCATAATGTCTGAAAATATCCACTGATGTAAGAATAAGAAAAACAAAGGCTAAGGTGACAGGGGAATTAATGAGGATGAGAGAATTAAAGACTTCAGGTAATGGGTGAAAAATGTCTCTGATTTAATATCTAAAGGGAATTACAAATAAGGAGTCAAGAACCATAGATGCAAAGTAGCAGAATCCTTTCTTCCAGACAAATAAACAGCTGATTCCTCACAGAGAACCCTTTGCATAAACATTACCACAAATGCATGAAATAGCATGCTGAAAGATATTTTTCATAAGCCTACTTGCAAGTGTGTTCTAATATATTTTAGATGCAAGTACTCTGTCCCTTTGTACTCTCACCTAGGAGGTGGTATGAGACAAGAGATTTGGGGCCCCTGAACAAGGATTTTGCGCCCTGACATGCGCGAGAGAAGCTGTGGCAGATTCCCGTTCGCACCGGCTCTTTTCTTGTCATCCGACTCCTCCCCACTGCCGTGTCTTCCCTTGCCTCTCTCTCTGCTGCCACTGCTGCCGCAGATGTGAATGCGGCCTGATAGTCAGATTCCCAGCTGATAGGAGCACACTTGGAATGGGATCTGTGTAGATGGGTACTTTGAGGAATCATTTAGTCTAAGAGGCCATTTTTTTCCTACTACTTAGGTCAAAAGATTTCTGCTTTCAGTAGCCAATAGGGCTTTTTCAAAAATGGGTTTCATCTTATTCTGTGTGTACTGACATGCCATGTCCAGGGCCCCGAGGGAAACGCGGGTCTGCGAATCGCAGATTTCCCGCGGAATTCCCCTCCCCCCGCGGAATCTCCTGCCCCGCTTACCCCAGCGCAGAATTTCCAGCCTGCGCTGCGGGGACG